>QRFJ01001571.1:218336-365836 GCA_006176705.1 Cocos nucifera
CATTGTCTTAGATCTGTTCTACATTCAATATATAGAACGATCTAGTTCAAGAATTTGGATTGTTATGTTTTGATCAATGGTTTAATAATGTTCATGTATAGAATGAATTCCTTTTTTCTTTCAAACTGCTTATGTGATCAGAGGCATGATTCATGGTTTTGTCTTAGATCTGTTCTACATTCAATTTGTTTGTTCCCCTTAGCATGAAGCGCATAACCTCATAACAGGGCAATTGGTTGGTTATAGACATACCTGAAAAATATGTGTTCATGATTTGGTCTGTCTGGCTTTGTGCATACTGAACCTAAACCTTCCATCATCAGTTACGTGTTCTCTGTTTGGTAAATGCACTTTGCAGTTTTATTGTTTATTGCTTGTTAGCTGCAGTTATAGGTAATCTAAAGTTAACGCATCTTATCAACTTTCTCTTTGGAATTGTTTACATGTGATAGGTGCATGGCTGTATCTTTGAGTTTTTTGAAACAATTATAAATGCTAATCTTAGTTTGCATTGGACTATTCTTATATCTTTGAAGGCTCTGATGTGTCATAGTATGTTCCTTCACTTGATCAAATTGAATATTGTAATTTGCAAGCAGATTCATCATAAGTCAGTTCTTTACTTGTGGAATTAAAAATTCCTCGCTGACAGGGGTGTTTTACTTGCATTGCATATAGAATTTGGGGGGGGTGGATGAAATATAAAGTTTAGGTGCAAGTCATGTGTTATTCATGGAGCTTTGAAGAATTATGTTATTTCACATGATTATACTTTGGGTGAGACATCAAGGTTTTGTGGAGGGTTTTAACTGTTTCAAAATTTTGCATCTAGAATAGCTCTTACAGCATTCAATTTTCTTTTGAGCTTTTATTCTGTATCACCTTCTAAATCATTTTATCTGTTATTGTTCCATTTAGTAGAAAAATTGCTGAGTGGCTAAGGACCAATGAGCACCATGGCAATGTCATCTGGGGCAGCGACAAAGTCTACACTCAACCCCAATGCCCCGCTTTTTATCCCGGCAGCATTTCAGCAGGTGGAGGATTTCTCCCCGGAGTGGTGGGAGCTGGTGAAGACAACCACGTGGTTCCGAGACCACTGGTTCCATCAGCACCAGGAGCAAGAAACTTTTGATGGCGATGATGATGAGGATGTTGCAAATCTGCTTCCAGAATCTTTCGATCTTGGCATCGCTGATGAGTTGTCCATTCTCGAGGCAGAGTTTGAAGCTGCAGCTTACCACCAAGCTGTGGGTGCTGAAGAACTATTTTCTGGTTTTCAAAAGGAAGTGAAGCCAAAGCCTGGTAGGCAATTCTGTTTCATTGAAATGCACCGTAACATGTTCAAGTCTATATGCAGCTCTATGTGATTACTAGAGTCTTATCCATTTCAATAATTGTAGACTCGGGTGGTAGTGATTTAATACTTGTGCTAATGTTCTGGATATAGGCTTGGAGAATGATGCAGAGGCAATGATCATGAGCCTAAAGCAAATCACTGATGACATCATTTATTTTCCGGATAGAGGGAATGATTTAGAGGAAGCGATCTGGAGCCTGAACTCGAAATCTCCGAAGAATGGCAGGGTTAGACCTGCTGCGGAACCGGCCAGGTTTCAGGAGAAGCCATTGCAATGCATGAGCCCAAAGCGCAGCACTCACCGCATCATTCAGCAGCCCCGTTGAGGACTTATGGTTGTTGCCATCGCAGTGGTGGGAAGCAGTTCATGTCCATGGTTCCTATGCAACTTCAATGTACTTCTGTATAGATGTAAAATGTAGCTCTAGCGTTGTCCAGTTCTTGTTCAGGCACTGTTTCATCTAATCAGCTCCGAGAAACAAAAAAGAGAAAAATAGTAATGTAACAAAGAAACAAATGTTGTAGTTCAGTTCAGAAAACCCCATCACGTGCGGTGTTTGATGAATATTTTTCCATTGCTGCAGATGTTCATGAAACTTGTCTTTGAAAGAAGCCTGTGGTGCGTGTTGGAGTTTTCTCTGTGCCCCCTTTTTTCCATTCTTTTAGGCCAAATTTAAGACTGTTGTGATATGAAGGTTATAATATTGCTACATTATCCATCATTGTGGATTTTATAGGTGCGCTTGATTTGAAATCAGAATGGTTGCATCCCGTGATATATTTGATTTGTGATCAGACTCAGAATTAGCATCGGAATGAAATTTGAAATTTAAATACCATGGGAGAATGGTGATTGGAGTTGTAGGGATTGGAGCATTTTCATTTTTTTTAGAATCGGACTGAATAATTTTTTTTTTAAACAAATAGTTGTGATGGAAGTTATTCATTTTTATTTTTATTTTAAAGTTTAACTTTATATAAGATTTTTTTAGAGAAATATGCCGTTTGTCATCTTAAAAAATGCTTATGATAGATTTTAAAATGTAATAATCAACTGTGAATCCTCTCTCCTCCCCCCCACCCCTCCCTCTTTTCTTTTTGCAATTTGGATTGTTATGGCGATTGTTCTCAAATCCACATAGCCTCAAAATCTTTCCACTTCTTTCGAAGATTCAAATAGAAGTCTCTTCTGTTCATTTCTTCCCTTCCCTGTTCATTCCTCAGTTTATTATCAGACTCTCTCTCCAATTTCTCCTCTACATATAATAGAATTTATGAATTCCATTTAAAACAACCTTCTACTGCTCATCTTCTCATTAAGTTGGTGCCAAAATTCATAGGCAATTCAGCATAGGTGAGGGAGGTAGCCAAGACAAAGCCTAAATTACTTTACAGGTTTTGGTTTAAGCTTGAGCAAGCCAGTAGCAAAGCACTACTATAGTATATATATTTCAGATGTAAAGCAAGATCTCTCGTGTTCATTGCTCCATAAGCGCTAGGCTAAAGGGCCTCATCCAACCTGTCCTTCTAAAAACCTTCTACCAAACTGGTTCTTTCTCTTGCATGGAAAAGAAGCAACTTATGCCCCATGGTCCCAGGAGGTTGAGATGTCTCTTCTCCATTGCATTCCACCTACCCGTACTGATGTTGGTTTTCTTAGCATTGATGAAACTTTCATTCTCAGGTTTAGCTGCCACAAGTTCTCAAGGAAATAATCCCCATAACATCCATAGATTTTATCAGAATCTGAAGCAAACAACAACCTTCTTCACAAAATTTGGATCATCCTATTTTAGGTATGGGACAGCGATCGACAGCCTTCGCAGAGGACATCTTAACTTAAGATACTCAGCTAGATATGAAAATGATGTGATGCACTTCAAAAAGAGACATCCAATGGTGTATGAACCCACATCTACTTTACCTGCAAAGGAACATGCTAAGAGCTTTTTACAATATGTTTTATGACATGTAAAGAGAGAGAGATGCCAAGCTAAAAGCAAATGAAAAAGGATAACCATAATGTATGCCTCAAAAGAACAAGCTCATCTGCTGCCATCTGTCCTCTCACTTTCTTCGCAAGGCTTTGGACAATTTGTCTATCAGGCATTCCATTGGCAAGAGCATTGCCGTACAAGTTTGTGTCATTTAACTTGCCATGAACTTGGGTCCCTAGGTTGCCACCCCTCTTTATCATTCAACTCCAGTACTGGTACCTTTTTTGCAAACCCATCTTTGATATCAATCCTCCAACAAAACGGATGATCGATGTCCAACTTTAATTTAGCACAACTAAATTCCCCAAATAAAATGATCACTGATTGTGGTTACCATGGATAGAAGCAAGATTTGCCACATTATGAGCTCAATCACAACCAAGAAATTCAAAAAGTCATGACTTCTAATCCAAGGGGAATTTAGCTACATGATGAAAGGAGAGTTGATGTAAAAGACTAGGCCCAGCTTCTCTCCAAACTTAAAAATTTTATAATATTTCTTATTTTAAAAAGATTCGATTTCAACTAGGAGAATAATCTGATTGATAATCTAAAAGGCAAACCTCTCTAGTACAAATATATACTTTTTATCATATTTTTGTAAATATTAATTGAAAGAAAGTAAAAGAGATTTTATCCAGATTTCTACCTAATTTCTCTTTCAAGTAGAGAAATTTGACTTGAATTCGGGGACCGAACGTCGCCAGTATAAGTAAAAAAGTCATATATTTTTTTTTACTAAAAAACTTATATATTCTCTATTATTTTATTTTAATATTCGAGTCTAGCTAGTCAAAAAATTCTTTTTTTTTTTTAATCAGATCATTTTCTTCATTTTCACTATGATTTTTTTTTGTTCTTGTGCCCTTATTTGTTCCTTGGAGTCATTGAAATATTTTGATAATAAAAAATAGAATGCTATGTATATTTATCAAACCGTATGGATTCTCTGCTGCGCATCGTACGATGCAATACATAGCGCACCGTCCATTATGCGATGGATGGCTACATGCGATCGTATGCAACATGCATTGTATGGTATGCATCAACGTATAATCATCTTATGATGGATGGTGTGCATCGTGCACCGCACCGTACGGTGCACGGCAGAGAAACCACACTCTTTATTGAGCAAGTTTTGGGACTGGTCATCATTTATTCTTATAAACTTATGGTAATATAGAATTATGTTTATGACAATTATCATTTAAGATGGTCAAATAATTAGGGGCAGAAATTGGGCGGATTAATCCAAACCTAGCTTGAGCTTGGATTGGGATTAGGCAGTTTGGATTTGGGCTGAGATATGGGGCAACCCGGTCCAACTCGAACAGAAACCAATATTAGGTGCATCTCTAATTTCTAAAATCTTACTAGTATTTGTTTAACAATTTGAAAGTTGCCATCTCTAGTTCACTTTGTTCTATATTTAAGTATTTTTCATATGGCATGACTCAGTTAAACTGATCCACCTAACCCAGTCCAACTTGACCTAACCTACACTAACTTGAACCAACACGATTTTGAACCCGAGCTCAAAAAATTAAGGCTGACCGGAATCGAAGAGCTTGGGTTAAAGATCGGATCTGGCTCGGGGCTGGGCAAGGGTCTCTCAGGATCTCTAGTTGGGCTTGGGTTGACCTCAAACCTAACCCAAGGTGACCCAACCTAACCAATTTCCACCTTATTTAGTTAGACTCTTGATCATGCTTCCAAAGAGCAGGACGGCTCTGTTCAGGCAAGAAAAACTTTAGCTCGTTAAAACTTACGTTTTAACTTCAATCACCAAGAGCTGTTAGCTCAGCTGGTTGGCACCCTTCTATCTGACAGCGATCTTGTGCAAGATCGTTATCAGACAATATTGAGAACTCTTAATCAATTCAATTGGTTTTCGGTGAAAAGTTTATGAGTCTAGTCAGAGCCATGACACACCTCCATGTCAAATGGAATTCATGCCATTTCATTTCAACAAAATCCAACCCCACAGAGCTCTCACAGGACCAACATATATACAAATCAAAGTATAAGGGAAACACCACCCATAATTTCCATAGTTTGGAGCATATGGAGACAAGGGATTGCATGAAATTTTGCAGGACAAATTTTGGCCAATAAGCAAAATCCTCAATTTATAACAACAAAAATTTAAAAAAATCAACAATGGTGATCCAGCTATAAATTTTAATATGAAGTTTTCTAGTTTGAGGTAGACAAAAGCTCCACAGGTAAATGGGAAAAAAGAAAGAAAGAATTAACAACAAACTTTAGGTGCATGATGTCTATGATCCGATTTCACAGTCACAGAACTATTCAAGCTTCGCAGGCTTGTAAGTCTTCTCCACAATTTTCTTGAACTCTGCATTAAAGAAATGGGAAAGCATTAGAAATTTGTTTTTGAGACCTTTTGCTTTCTAAGATCATGCATATCATACACACCCTCTTGATTGCTCCAAAGTGCTGCAGCTTGGGGGTTGAGAGGAGAATCATTGTTTGGTTCTGAAATCATTGTCACCACATCAGTATTATAAAACTACATATAGCTTTTAAGCCTGTTAATAGATCCTTGAAGAGAAATTAATTACTTAAGAAATCAATATTACCTCCCAAAAGACTCTGAATTGAGAGCAGTATGGTTCTCACATCATACGCAGATGACCATTTATCCTGGAAGGCCCATGAACATCAGAGCTCAAGTAAGTAATTTCTTGGCAGACATAAAAAATTAGTAAAAGTAAAGAAAGAATTGAAGTTAAAAGTGAACCTGAAGAATATCCAAACAGATGCCTCCATTGAGATCGACATTGGGGTGGAAGCAGACATTCTCAAACTTCACCTTTGGAGGCTTGAAAGGATAATCATTAGAGAAGGAAAGGGAGAGTTTATAGACCATTCCCTCATAGACAGTGTCTTTGCTCCCAGTGATGGTTCCTTTCCAGCAGAAGATGTTGTCTCCCTCTGGAAAAGCTGATATGCCAGGATCTCCACACATCTGAAGACCAAGAAGGCAATGGGATCATTGTTAATTAAGACATCAAAGATAGCAGGTTGCAGAGGTCGACAAATAACACTAAGAAAATTCTGAACAGAGCACTAACTACACTATAATTTGAGGGGGGGGAATAAGTGATCTTTTTCTTACCATTAAAGCCATCAGTTCTGACTGTAGCCTGTTTGCACATATCAAACAGCAGAAAAAAGTAAGCGTAAAATAGAAGAAGATAACAGAACATAAAGGAGTAGATGAAATATAAAAACCTTATTTTCTCTCGAGAAAGATGCATGAAAAAAACCTATTTAAGCCAAGTGAAAAAATAACACATAACCATCTCAATTTAAACAGTGAAGAAACAAATGTACAAAGAGAGAGAGAGAGAGAAAGAGAGAGGGGAAACAAAATCGTTAACGAACCCAAGACTATAGTGTTTCAGAAAAATTAAATAGAACTATTAACTATTGTAAACAGGATTAGATTAGTTGTGATGAAAAGTATAAAAGATCTATGCAACAAGAACCATATCAGATTTCTAGCAAGAATTAGTCTAGAAACCCTTGTATCCACGGCCCCAAGCCTAAGGAGGGGTCTAGGATAAATGCTTCAGGAACCATAAACAGGAAAGAATTGCCGATGGATCTAATAAATTCTTCTTCAGTGAAGCAGTTCAGGAAATTGTGTAAAAAATACATATATAAAACCAGATATTCGTACAAGATTAAGCAAAGAAAAAAGGAAAAAGAAATACTGAAAGCACCTCTAAAAATTCAGCAACCTTCCAAAATCCATAAATATAAAACAGATTACCTCGTTCTTTCTTGAAAAAAGTTGTTAAGGAAAATCAAATCTTCAAATGGATTAAGGGAATAAAAAGCCCATACACCCATTAAACAAAAGAAAACCATAAGAAAAGAAAGAAAGAAAGAAAGAACCAAGAGATGAAGACCTCTTCATCAAAAGTTCTTGACAGAAAAGAAATAGATTATAAAGAGGAAACAAGAAGAAAAGCCCAATAATTCGGGAAAAAAGAAAATATCAAAAACGTTTTAGACGGGACAAGAAGTAGAGATGAAGACCTCTTCAAGACAGACTGGCCATCAGGGCCCTTTGCGACGGGCAGAGGCTGTTTGGTAGCGGCAGGAGCAGTCACAGCAGGAGTATTGTGGATGTTATCTTGGACGTCTTGGTTCTCCCTCGGCATCTTTGCTCGCTTCCACCTGTTTCGGAGCTGAGATAGTTCTGATCCACGAGATGAAGAACTACCGCGAGAAAGAGAGGGAAAGAGAGGCTGGGTTTTTGTTGGCTTAAGGAAGAAGAAGAGACTAATGGGGGGGTCAATCTCTTCTTCTTTCTCCAAAGGACCACAGAAGAGAGAAAGAAAGAGAGAGATAGAAGAGAAGAAACAAGTGAAGGTGGCTCCTCTGGGAGGCTTCTTAAACGCGTCTCACCCGTAGGATGCAATGAACCTTACAGTGTTTTTCCGAAGATTTTGAAAATTTTCGACCGTTGGAAGGAGGCACGCCACGTTTCCTTACATCTTTCGGACTACTCCCCCTAACGGCTAGTTTATGCATTACGAGCCCGGGTTGTACGAGTGCCAGGCTTCGAATGTTCATTGAACCAAGTTACAAACCGATTGAACCACGGTATCTGGGCAACCATTTTCGAAATTAAAAATCAAATTTTAGTGACAGGAAAATGCAATACTTTGTTTGGTTGGACAAATTGGTATTGCATGATATAAGCGATAAGTTGAGATATTTGAAAAATTAGCCTTTGAGATTTCATAAAAGGATTAATGTGCAAAATTTTCCTATTATGTGACTAACACAGGGCACTCGGGCTTCCTTTTGCTACCTTAAAGACCGCAATTTATCTATTAGTCTCATCTCAGCTTTGCACTCTGACGTCTGAGTGATGTCTTGGATCAAAGAAATATGCAGAACACTCAGGATAAAAGATATCTACGGAACAACATCGTAACACAAATTTGGACAGCTACATACTAGATAAATCAAATGATAGGAGAAAATTATATAAAAAATTTAATGAGGATGTCTGTTTTTTTTTCCTGGATCGGACTTTTCAGATGTCTGTTTCAGATTGGGATTTCCATAGGATATGATATCAATTATGCATTTTGACAAAAGAAAAAAGAAAAGAAAACTATGTAGCGTTTATTGGTCTCAGAATACCGAGTAGGGTCACGGGTCACATATCAAAACCTAATTCAGCCAATATCAACGTATACTCATTCACAGTGCATTTGTTCTTTCTATCGTGGTCGAAGAATACGAGAAAGCAAGGACTGAGACAGAGCAAGCATGAATGTCAATTATGATGCGGACATAAGCATCTTTATGATACAATCAAGATTCATTTTTAATTAGATCTTGCTCTAGCCTCTTTAGGAGTTATTACTTTCTTAGTAGTTCAATACATGTACTCTTTACCTGCTTATGCATTTATAACACAAGATTTTACTACCCAAGCTACCTTACATGCTCATCACCAATACAGAGTTCATCGCGATAGGAGCCTTTGCTCATGGAGCTATATTTTTCATTAGACATTACAATCCTTTGCTCATGGAGCTATATTTTTCATTAGAGATTACAATCCGGATTAGAATAAAGATAATGTATTGGCAAAAATATTAGATCATGTCTCCAACGCACCCAAAAACTAAGCTGAAACTTGGATCAATGAGTTTTTTTTCTTCGCCAAAGGATCCTTCACTCAAATTAAGTGATTTCAAAAGTAATCCAACAACAAATTGTCAAATCTAATACTATTAATTGATATTGCCTAGTTACAAACAATGCTTAGATTTTTCCATGAGCCTATCTCTCTTTTAGGCACTCTCTCTCTACCCATGCTTAAGTCCAAATTTTTATAATTTATTATATTTTACAGATTATATGAACTAATTAAATGCCTATACAAGAGGGTAGAGCCTAGATTACATGCCATATGAGGTGAAAAAGAACAAACCAACCATTAAACAAATGTCTCCACATATTTATAACAATTATGTTTTAAAACCACTATAAATCATTATGTTCATAATAAAATTAGATAAAAACTAATATTATGTTTATGATAATTAAATAATACTTTCATGTCTAATGCTTGAACCAATGCCATTATCAAATATAACTATGATAGTTGATGGTATGGTATCCATCACAATGCGTTTTTGCATGCACTGCAATAGTTCTTTATTGGTTGTTGTATACATAAAAAAAAGGAGCTGGAATTGTAGTAGTTTTTCTTTCTTGAGCTACTAAACATAACAAACTTATACCCCATTAAGGATATTTGAAACCTTTTCATAGTCAAACGAATAAAGCAATTTACGGAGTTGTGCCTAACATCTAAAATATATTAACATAAAATGTTTCATTCAAATCATATAAATTGTGATTGACCTGTTTTACAATTCAAAGAATTCAGTATTCTGAAAAAACATGCTCAATACTACCACTTGCCAATCTCCTTGAACAAAAATGAGTAGATCTAAATATCTATGCTCAATGAACCACATTAACTAACATCTATAATTTATAAAAAAAAAAAAAATCAATCATTACAATATCTTCTGCATAAGCAAAAAGTGCCTTAGATCCAAAAAGGTAGCCCATAATCTTAATTTATTTGGGCCAGCAAAAAAAAAAAAACAACCTAACCCAATTTTAAAACCCAAACGATATAAAATATGGCTGAACCGGACCTCATCTGCCAAGTTATGGTCAGGAAATGGGGCTCTCACCATCTCCAATGAGTTGTAGGCAGGAGTTGTGCTTATGCCATCATCAATCGTACCAGAGTATCAAAAACAGAAGACTTCAGTTGGCCAACTTTTGTATGAAATATTTGTCTATATCACACATGTTTATGAATATATCCTCACTTCTAAAAAACAAGATGATTAATGGATTAAAAAAACTACAATCAAAAAATACCAAACGAAAATTAAAAATATTATCTTTCAAGATAAATACTCAACAATCAAACTCAAGAAATCTGGCCACCGAAACCTGCATCCAAAATTTTCCTCTCAAATTAGGTTTACTCCGGTTGACTCAGAGCAACATTTAACTTAGGCTTGATCCTGAGTCTTGATTTCTCAAAGAAAGGGTAATTTTAAATTTGCTCCACTTAATACACCTACAAAGAACATAGGTTAGGCTCTGATCAGATCAGGTGCACAAATAGATTTAATCAGGCTGTCAGTAATTTTGAGACAAGGTCGAGTAAGCAGTGCAAAAAGGAAGCAACAAGTTTAGAAACAGTGCAAGCAGCACTCAAAACCAAAGCATGAGACATCAGATTTGCTACAGTAATTTGGAGTAACAAGTTTCACAGTGATCATGGCTCACGGAGGCAAAAATGAATTAAACTTCAATCAATGGCGACCAACGACTCTTGATATTCTTTCAAAGAAGATAGGAAACATGGTCATGCTGAAAATCATATCTTCCTTCATCCAATCTAGAGCTATCCTCTCTAGCATCCCAAGTGAAGAAACATGGTACATCAGCTCACCTTCTCGATCTTCGTGTCTTATCCATGTTAGGCTGAAAGCATAGCCTGCAAGTAAATCATTCAGTAAATAAGATTAACACAATACTGGCATAATTACCCATATTTAACCAGACATAATCAAGTCAAATTTAAGAATGAAATCTAATAGACCAGCTAACCAACATGTTCTATATCCATGCCATTTTTGTTTTTAAATTTTGTTTCTAATTATAAAAATTAATGTACATAAAATTCATTAAAACGATTGAGACTATGCAACTAGCAGAGTCATCCAAGTCTCTAGCACAAGGGGGTAAAACACTGGTTATAGCTACTTAATATGTCATGTGAGGGTAAGATTACATATTCAGCCCAGACTCCTTCCTGATAGTATCAGAATACTCTGTTTACTTTCAGTTCATTTTGACAATTAATAAGACAATAAGCATGGTCAGTGAGCATACAAATAAATGAAACAGAATTCGCTGAACTTATGCTCCACATTCTAGTCCTAAGCCATGATTGACAAGCTTCAATATGTCTCATAGGCAACTCGTGAAAAAATAAAAACCTCAATGCAAATAGAATTCTCCATTTAGCCCCTCCCACTTAACCTTTTCCCTGGACTACAGCTTCTGTACGCCTCAATCTACCAGGGAGAAAGGTTGGTAAAATAATAAATTGTCTGTGCAAGGTTGGGTTTGACATAAAATTGAAGATTAAAATAGGTCAATAGGGCAAGATCAAGTTATACAACTCCTATAGATCATCTTCACAGGCAGAAAACAATGAGGAGCTTTTACACATGCCAAAATGAGTGCTAACCATAGTTCATGGTCCAAGTATTTGAGGATAACAAAGGTAAGCTCTCACACAGTACTGACGAATGTCGCATGAAGAAAACAACAAAAATGGCAGTAAATTCAATTAGTTTGCCTTACTTGAGAAAGTCCATGATTTCAGGCCATAACAATAAAAAGAAGCTGAGCAGCCCAGATGAAATCACAACTCACAACATTTAGTCCCCTAATGAAGCTATAAGGGACAAAAGCTAGGACATGCCATCTCTGCCTGCTATGGTAATTATGAATGTGAATTTTGCAGCAAGATCAATACAAGCCTAGACTGAGATGTTTCAGTAGTTTCTTCAGTTTTGGTTTCCACTTCTGTTGGTTCCTTTCTAAACCTAACAAATGGAAACAATATATATGTATATATCTGCATGCATGCATGTGTGTATGTATGTATGTTGACCAAAAAAGGAAAACTGAAAAGCTAAGCAAGAAAAGTAAATTATTAAAATTCTGATGACAATAATAGACAACATTCCAAAGTAAATGTGTTGTTCAGACAGTTTCAGCTGTCTTTATCCGAACTATGATGTGAAATGCCAAAACAGAAAATACAAAGTCTACAAAAACATTTAAATTTGAAAAATGCAAGAAGTTATATGGAGGTAATGCATAACTCTCAGTTACAAATGGAATAGTCAAAAGATCCCAATAACACAAAAGTATTATCTCAAGTGATAGTCATGAATATCAATCAAACAAAATACAATAAGGTTTAAGTATCAAATATCAACTCACAAAACCATTAAGATATAAATAATTAACAATATTGCTGTAGAAATTGCTTCACTGCCAGGCAGAACTTGTTTCGCATCAAAAACAAATAGTTATTTTTAAGAACTTGGTTGGTATCCAAAAACGAAAAGTCATCTTCAAACCTAACCCTCGTTCTCTTATCATCTTCAAAAACTAGAAATAGCTTTAAGAAAAGTAATTTTCTTCTCTACATATCTATTTGTTTCCAAAATTTGGGGATTTCAAGTGACACAATAAGATCATGCTTTTGTACAATCTTGAAACATAAGAAATTCATGTTGGAATTTTTTTCATAATTGGAAAAAAAAAAAGAACAATAAGCTTTGATTTTCTATTTTCTGAACAATAGTTTATTCTCAAGATTTGGTAACCCAGTGAAATTTAAGACAGCTTTACATACTTAACTGCTGAAGAAATAGAATGGTTGTAAACTTCTCTTTCTCATAAATATCATGTAAACCAAAATCCAAATGCTTAAATATCCTGTCAGAACTAATAAGACTAATGAAATTTAATTATGCAAAAATGCTTCCCAAAGGCTCCTCTATCACCCATAAGCAAATCTCTCCCTTTTGATGTTAAAAGATAAAAGGCCTCGTGTACATTAATTTGGCCTAATTTTATTGGAATAAGCCAAAAACACACCAAAAACCCAAGAATGGGTTTGGCTTAATTTCAAATTTACTCAAAACCAACCAGCTTTAGTTACAAGTTTCCCTTGCATCTTCCAAAACACTGCAGGAAAGGCATTGGTAATTACAACCCTGTTCAAATTAAATGAACAAATTTATGTGGTCCTTTTGTATCTCCAGGGCATCGTCTCAGGGTCATTCATCACAATTAGATGTTCAAACAGGTTGTTTCAGGTTAGCCAAGCACGAAACATACCTAACGTAGTTTAATATTAAACTCTCGAATTCATCCTGTGAGATCAGCTATATTAAGGTATAAAGATTGACAGCTGAATTAAGGACAAATTAACACATGTCCATTCATATAGGGTTTTTTTGGTTGCAAGAAGCTCAGAAGTGCTGGAGGCCATTTCCTTCAGCTGCCTAGGCAGGGGTACTTTGGCCCACCCCCAGCCAAAATCAGTTCAGCAACTTTTTGGGAAGAGAAGACTGGATATCCATGTTTCGGCTCTCAGTACCACCAAACCACTACACTGGAACAAAGTTGGGAGCAAATTAAATGGAACCCTGTCATATCCTAGTAGGGAGGAAAAATGAGGTGGATGCCTCTGTCATATTAGAGAGAAAGCAAATGATGATAACAACCTCTCCTGTTAGAATGCAATGTTTTGAGTTAACATTTGTGATAAAAAATTTGAGAAATTTCAGGGTGGATTCATATTATTACACAGAAAAGAGAGTGAATGGATGTCGAACTTTCAAGAAAAAGGGGGTTCATGCAGCACACCATGTATATTCTTCAAGTTATTTCCTCCTTATGTGGTATTCTTTTTATATTTACACTTCCCAAGTTAAAAATATGGTCTCCTATGGGTGGGAGAAGGGAATGGACAGTTGCTATCTAAATTCTAACATGACAGAGCATTGAACATGGGGTTCAAGCGAAGAGTATTACTTCCTGATGGAGATATATTAAACATGAAAGGACGTGCAATCATGTAAGTCAAGAATGGTTTTGTAGAATGAAGATAGATGAACATGGGTCTCAATTAAAATGCAAAACATGCATCCTTGCAACAGAGGCTAGAACAGAATTTTAATAGCAAACCCATCTGATTGGCAGATAATGCACTGGAAGAATGGATAAACTGATAACCAACAACCATGAACTAGAAAAATCAAGCAGTATATAAAACTAAAACTTTTGTTATTTCCAGACACCAAAAGAACTCATTATTACAAAACATGCACCTTTGCAACTGAGGCTAAAACAGAGGTAATGCCCTAAAGCAAACACATCTGATTAGCAGATAATGCACTGAAAGAATAGAAGAACTAATAACAACAACAACTAGCAAACTGAACCATTATATAAAATTAGCAGTATAGTTATTTGCAGGTACCAAAAGAACTCATTAGTAATACTGTTATACAATTACCATACGTTTGGCAAACAACTAAAGGACAGCCTTTCAATTGATTATGCATGGAAAAGTTTATATTAACCGGAAAATCAACAAAAGTTTGGAACAGACAGCTAGTATGATATTTCCCAGTTACCTCCCATAAAATCTACATACTTAACTATATAAAGAGATACATAGATATCTAACAAATTGCTAGTGAAAACATGTAAATACAAGCATGATTACATAGAAACACTGTGTGTGCGCGTGTAGAACACACTCATGTGGGGTAATACCTCAATTATATTATGTCTTGCATGTGTAGTTCTCAGGTTATGGTTACTGCACATCATAATCTGACATAAAAGAGTGGGAGCGGGGAATCAAATCAACAAAAGTACTTTTAATGAAGAAATAATAATGTGAAAGGATAGTTATATAGGTGCTACTCTAGAAGAGATATAGATGAGATTCCATGCAAGTTCCTCTCTCCATGGTGCTTGTGTTGGGAAAGGTTTCAGGTTCAACCACAGAAGGTGGCACTTCCACTATTATTGTCCCAAAAAGAGGGAGTATATGTCAAAACAAAGTGCAAATCATTCATCTTTGAAGCATAAATTAGTAGAGATAAGCAAAACAATAAAGCAAGCATATCTGATAACATATGGTCCACTACAATGATGGACGAATTGAAAACCACTATGAAATGGCAAAAACTGATGTTATGTAAAATTAATAAGTCTGTGATTTACAGAGAGCAAAAGAATTGATTATACAACTCAGTATTGAACAATTACCACTAATTTGGTGAACAACTGAAAATGTTAGCCCTTCGGTTTGACCGTCTATGGAAAAATCCATGCCAACTAAAAAGTCAATAAGAGTCTGAAACACACATTCATTCTGACCTTTTCCAGCTGCACCTCCTAGATATAATAGAATAAAAAGTTAAAATTTTGTGGACAGGCCAGAGAAGACTGCTATGAGAATCAGTAAATCAGACATACCTGAACTGGCCAAGTTTCTTCTGCAGCAGTCTGGCTGAATACTTCCATTACCAGGGTCAAAATCAAACAAAGATGCCGGCAATTTTGATGATTAATTTAAACATGTCTGCAGTATATTTTGAAAATATTACCAGATGATATACTGTTGCATGAATACAGTTTACTTACCAAAATTTGCTCCTCTTGATAGCCACCATAAGGAGCAATAGCTGCCTCTTCATCTTGGATTTCGCTTTCCTTAGTGCATGAGTTTTGCTGCTTATTTTTTACTGGAGTTCTGAATTTCTGTCTTGATAGGACTCTAGAATTTGTTTTAGGAGACCTCAGCAGTGCAATGTCATTAACATCATTCTTCTGTGACAAAAGATTCTGAAGCTTCCCAACTTCATTAGAGAGCTCGTTTTCTGTCAAGAAAAATAAATACTTAACTAGATAAGCATGGAAATGAGATTCTATGACAAAGACTTATGCGCATCCTGGTTCACTAGATATCTTGTCCATAAAGAAAGAAAAAATCTAGATAAGTATGGAAAACGGGTCCTCCTACAGATGAAGAATCTCTTTTTTGCATTTTGATTCACTAGAAACCTGCACCATTTCTAGGAACATGGGGGAAAAAGATTCATTCACTTTATAAACACATAAACACTAAATCAAGTACAATCTAAAATGCAAGCAAGAATCACAAACAAGGAAAAGGGAACTTGTTCCTCACTTTTCTGGCTCTCTTCAAGAAGAAGCTTTTCGCACTCAGCATATTGCTCATGCATAGAAGATCTGCAGCAGAGTATAAATACTTTAGTATTTCAAAAATACATCCACAGTTAACATTAAGCTAAACATATGGAAGCCGTCAATCCATCAAGTCGTACATTTCAGCACGCAGTTTGTCATTTTGATTCTTCAGTTCTTCTATCAAATCCTCCGTAGCTGCAATAGATTTCAATATCAGGCACTGAACTAGAATACAATTTTCTTCTATTTAGAAATCGAGTAATTTAAAACACACACACACACACACACACACACACACACACAGAGAGAGAACGTTCTTACAAGCCACACATATCATAGGTAAATACGAAATCTTTCAGCAAGGTCGATATCAGAATTAGGGAAATTGTGTGGTTACGGAGGGAAATATACCCGATTGATAGTTCCTTATGTCGGAATCTCTCTTACGACTGCATTCCTCATCAAGTAACTTCCTTTTCTGAACACATCGAGGTCAAATCATAAGCACACCCATCAAATCACAATAATCTCCAGTAACTCAAGAATGGGATCGGAGATGAACAGCAAAATACCTTCAAATTCTTGTACTTTTCATATATCTCGGAGTTAAGCCGCTCCATCTGAACTAGAAATCAAAGATCAACCACCAACCAGTCCACTGCTAGCCAGACCGTCCACTCAAACGCAATTAGGATAAATGGAGCGAGAGGAAATGAAGTAATAAGATATTAGACTAGAAAATCAGTGCCAAATTTGTTAGCAAATCTGAAAATTGAGCTACCGGACCTCGTTTGGGGAAAACCCTAGAGCTCACGAAGCATCGATGCAAGAAGAACGCGAGGAAACGAGATTAGATTGCAGACATGGAAGGCTGCAAAGGGGTATGAGAGATGGGGGAAAGAAGTGGGGAGAGAGAGAGAGAGAACCTGGGAGTGATGAGAGGGTACAGGAGGGATGGGGGAAGGAGTGAGAGAAGTGGCGGGAAAGAGATTTGAAACGGACGGAGGAGAAATTTCAAAAGGCGAATGAGGAGAGGAGAAGTGATCGAGACGGGCAGACGACCGGAGGAAGTGAGGGCAAAAAACACAAAAAATTTCTCCTTTTTCGAATAATTTTGATTTGCTTCGGTTTGGAAGAAAGAAAAAAAAAAGAAGAAGCTCGGATTAGGTATTTTGTGCAAAAAACCATTTGATGATCCTGTCGCATCCGCGACCGTCCGATTCACCGAGCCATGTGAAGATTCACGCGTGGCTGAAGGATCACGGTTGTATCCTTCGTACCGTCCGGATCATTCCCATTACACTTTGAGAGCTGTGCGGCGGATGACTGACAGAGTTCAGAATGCCTCGAGATCCGCGCAGTGGATGATCCAACGTCGACGGGCATGGCAGATTGGCGTTCTACTGGCAAGTAAGTTTGGTTACAACTTGGAAGGAACGTTGCCCAATATTCTTAAAGCCTTCCACCAACTATGCAAGAATATTACCAGCAATTTTAACATGAATCCTGTCTCAACTTTTTTATAGCCGATTTGCTCCAAAAGTTAAAGGTTTAAGCTGAATATCTGAATCTAATAACCTGTGAACCACCGGCTTTGTAGGCAGTGAAGTGCATCTTTCATGCAAAAGACGATTCAACGAATCGTGCAATTATCTAACCAAAAAAAAAACGTGCAATTATCCCTATACATGCAGACATATACCATAATTTGAATATTTTGACATCTGTATAGATCCAAGACATCGCAAAAAAAGATTCATTATTCTTTCGCACGAAAAAGATACAGACCAAACCCACCGCAGAGGGGTTAATAAAGAAATTTTTTTGTTGATATAAAAATAAGATAACAATAGAAAACTTGCAAGTTCGGCTCACCAATCACCAGAACTCTTTCAAAAGAATTAGAGCAAAAATAATATAACCTTCTAAATCAAAAAAAAGGTAACCATAATTCCTAAAGCAACTATCTCTCCCTCTTTCTCTCTCTCTCTCTCTCTCTCTCTCTCTCTCTCTCACACACACACAAAACACATCCTTTCTTTTCTTTTCTCTTCTCTTCTTACTAATATTTTCTTTTTTTTTTTCTTTTTTTCCCCAAACTCCCAAGGTGTCAGACGATAACCTTCTAAACCAGAAAGAAGATAATTATAATTCCTAAAACAACTCTCTCTCTCTCTCTCTCTCTCTCTCTCTCTCTCTCACACACACACACACACATATATATATATAGGCATTGGATGTATCCCCATCTCAATGCAATAAATAAAATAATGAATTCATCCTTGACTAGAAGGGAAGAAAGTATAATATCCAAAAAGACGCTATGCAATGCTAAAAAGTAATATATAATCCTAATAATTTTCATAAAAAACTTCAAAGATCAATTTAATACTTAATTACCTATAATTAATGAAAGGATTCCTGATTCCTAATATGGCTTATATAACTTCTGAAGTGTAAAGGCCAACTCAAGGGATACTTCCAGTATGAAATATCAACAAGATTTTTAGCTTGTACTTGTTATTTTTCTTCAGAAACAGCATATAATTGTCATTAATCTGATAAATGTTATCAATATGATTGCCATAGACATTATCAAAATTGGAGAACAAACTGCTGGCCAAGGCATGCCCATGGATATAACAATAATATCTCTACAACAATGAGAATTAAAAGTAAAATTTACCAAATTTATAATGAATAAATTGGACAATGGGCTTCTTGCTCACATGATACAAGCATTACAAAGCAAATTAGCTACTGACCCATCTCTTTTCCCTGTCTGAGGTTAATATGAGCTCTTATCACTGGTTCGATGTTACCATCCAATACAGAATTTACATCAGGCAGTTGAATGCCAGTTCTCATATCTTGGACCAATTTCTGCGGATGAAACACGTACCTCCTTGTTTCAAGGTTCCACTCATTAACAACTGCATCCCTCTTAATTCTGTTTGGTTCTAGCACGCCCTGATCCGTGGCAAGAACGAGAAGTTTTGCTTTCAAGCGGTTCATAGCCTTAATCCTATTTGCAAAATAACTCCTTTCACCTGCACAGAAAGAGTGTACCTTATAGGAATAGTAACTAAATTTTGCAGCCACTGAAAAGAATAATGGTCCAAAGATAGCCATTTCAAATAATGGAGGGCAATATGAACCTATAGATACTGTCTTTGGGGTGATTAGCAGGAGTTTGCATGACTGCTAGCTGTTAGTTATGTTAATGGCTCAAAAAGTTTACAGAAGTAGAAATCATGGCAATTAAAATTTGTGGTACAGGACTCGACATTACTCTATGCTGATAATAGCATTCATCACATTTGGAATGACGCATTTTTTAAATTCAATTAACTTGGTTCTTCTGCCAAAATCAACTGCAAATTCCTTATCCCTAACTTGCAGCTATTCTGGAGCCTTGCTGAGTTTCTCAACTTCAATGGCTGACCAGAACTCTTGCATTTATATAGATCATAGCCTTTGCAATCCAATAATATCATTTATGAGATGGTTTAAAATTCATTTAATGGCTCCATTCCTCTTTAATTCCTTTATAAGTTCTTGAATTCAAGAAAAGCTCCAGCTATGCTACCAACTCCAAATAAATTCCTAATCACTTCCATCCAGGTCTAAACCTGTTTTTCATTGTCACAATCTCACAACTCTAACACTGAATTACATAAGCTGGAAGCTGTGCAGATACTTTACATCTTATATTTTCAGCACAAGCCTCACCACCAACTCAGTTTATACATATTTTTCCATTATCATCCTTTTTTAGGAGACCAGACATGCTCCTTGGGTGAAGGCTTCCACCAGTTTTTTTGTCTTAGAAGCAGAAGGTCAGGGCTAACATCCCAAATGGTAGCAGAGGTTTAATCACCAATGTAGTAGTATGCTGTTTCGCAGGCATGACGAAAAAAGTGGGTCACAGAGCAGAAAGGTGAGGTGGCAGCTTGGTCATCATCATGAATGTCTTAGAATGATGGGATTCAAGCCATGGGATTCCATCGTAAACACAAGCATGAGGCAGAGGCTTGGCTGCAGAATTGGGAGGAGCAAGGGGAAGCGGACGTTTTAAAAACTCCTGAAGTGCTTAGGAAGTGGGTTTGGGTTCAAGATTCGGGGAGTTTCCAAAAGCAGATTTAATAGAAGGTTCCTGCTAGTAAGGGCAGAGGTTTCTGGGGTGCCTTTAGAAGAGCTCTCTCCTTGTCCTCACAAGCTTCCACCCCAGTCTGAAATCCCTCATTCTTTTCATGGTAAAGTAGACTAAATGGTTATATAAACAGAAGAGAACGAGAGGGAAAATAGCATCCTTGTCTTGGGAAAGAAAAGGAATTGGAGGAGCTTAAGAAAAGAGATAGGGGTCAGAAAAGAGCATGGATAAACAGGAGAGAGGAGTATGTCCAATAGCAAAGATGGGATATTGGGCATCCCTTCCTCAAATCTCCATCCTTTTGAAGAGAAAATGAGAGAGGTAAGGAGCTTCTTCCCTTTGTTTCTAGATCAATATACTTTTTCTCTATAATATGCTTTCTATCTTCTTCATGCTCCATTCTTGTGTTGTATTAAGGACTGGACTAGCTACCAAAGAAGAGAGGATAAGGGTTGTTATAAGAGGAAGATGAGAAGAGTTGAACTGTTGAACAAAAAGAAAGATGGAAGAAGGGCAGTAGGCCAGCAAGCACTCAAGTCTCAGCATGTAGAAGAAAGAGGAAGATAAAGATATAAGAAGAATATGGAAAGAAGCGAAGGGTCAATAGCTCTGGGTGGCTTGACAATACAGGTGAGCCCTTTATGAAGCCCAACTTAGTTTAGCTTATATTCATTTTTTGACCAGTTTATCAGTTTGCTTATTTGGTCTTGTGAATTTTGAGGTACAAACAAACAATTGTAAGGGAGCAGTGATATCCACATAGCATCTGGGAAGGTGTAGAGAGAGGCTTATAGTTCCAATCCCACCAGTTGACCTAGAATGTATGAGTACTAAAAGATTGAGTTTCAGATTCTGACAAAAGTCATCTCTAAATAACAAGGATATTGAGATTTTCTATTTCCTTGACGGATGAGAGTTATACCATTCAGATTCCATCCATCTGGGGAAATCAAACTATTGAAAGTGTGCAGACTACTTGCAGAGGTTTAATCTCAAATATGAACTCTTTCTCAACTCATTTTGTACACATGGTGCACATGCCAACTAAATGAAAATACACCAGAAGTCACAGTATTATACTACCAAAAGAAAATTAATTTTCCACATTCAGGAATCTAATTTTAATTTTGCTCAAAGCATTTAAAAGAGTTTTCATGACATTTCTATGGGGGGAACAATTAGCATATATTCTAGTTCTAATGAATGATGAACACTTTTCAAGGTCATAAGCCTTTTTTCCCGGTTGAATTCCCTGGTTAGCACAGGGCATGGCATCTAGTAGCCAGTATGGCACATGCCATATGGTGCATGCTAAAACAAACAAAAAAGGAAAAAGAGAGGATTTTTGGTCCCAACATTGTGTCGTATTGATCCATACTGAACAGACACAAATATATAGGCGAGAATGTGCAATGTCGAATATGGGTCCAATCTTAGGTGCCAATACTGGACTGCCATAGACCAATTCTTGAAACCATTTGAACGTCTAACAAGATGCCATATATCTTACATCCATCAAGTCCATATTTTAGATTGTCCTTGAGATCTTCAGAATGGTGGTGATAGTGGGCTATTTTTTCCTACCAAAACATCTTAGTCTGAGCATATCTACAATATATCACAATCCTCATGCACTAAATTTAGTAAGAAAGGTCGCTTTCTAAATAGTTTTTATGTATCTCAATTAGGTGAAAAGTTTGCTTTTTCACTTCTTGGACTATGTTTGAAGATTCTAATAATTGAGAAGCCTTAAAAGCAAAACCAATCTAGAGAAGCTCAGCATTATTATGTAAGAAGTTTAAGTTTTCTCCGGTATATGAGAAATGAAGTCAATGTAAACAAACAGAAAAACGAATATGTTGTGCATTGGACTAATAATATGCACATGATGTTTCATCTAGATGGCTAGTACCTGAGCTTTGGACAGTTATGCCACTTGGGAGATGATGAATGCAGACAGCACGCTCTGCTCGATAACCAGACTGGTTTTCTCTTTGAGATGGGGAAGAAGAGACTTTTAAATCATTGTCATCAATGTGCATATCAATAGCTCTTTCTAGGCAAAGAGGGATCACATCTACCGCAGCTGAGCAAGTCTGCAAACTTTTGGCTCAGAAGATTTCTTGTAACTTGAATGAAACAGATCTAATCTATACATCAATTTTCATTTTAAAGTACTTGCAGTTAAACTCTTAGGCTATTCACTGGAAGAAGCTTCAGAACTATAGCAATAGAAATTAAGAGAACTAAATGGTACAATCATGTTCACCAACAATGTGAAGGGTACATATATCTTAGCATGAAAAGCAAAGGAAGGGTTTCACTGTATGATAGTTCTCCTCAATAGTCGATAACAAATCAGAACTTATAAATCAGGCCATATTTATATGATTAGGGATACTAGTTCAAGATGAACACAAGGTTACTTTGTGTGTAGCAGAGGATGCATAACCTCTAGGCATCACATAAACTTACAAGAGCAGTATAACTAGGTTAAATAATTAAATCAGTCTCGGATAATGGTTGTACAACATATATGGCATGTGTGTACATTGTTTTCTCAGATATCATATGTCAATTCATTACATGTGAAGGGCATACTCTAAAATAATTGAAAACCCCACTATCTGTAGCTTCAATGAAAGTTCTCCCATTTTTAAGTTTCCCTGGCATGTAACTAATCCAATAACTTCTTGTGTGCATAATGACTCACTCATAGTTCAAACCAAAATCAAAAAACCAAAAATTCTTGGTAGATCGCACAGTCTGTCCTTTGAGGCTTGCAACAATTCCTAGAAACTCCTCCTCAACAGTTATGACCCCAAACTAAGAGCAATGGTGTTGCTATAACAAATTATTTAACCACATTGGTGGTTGCTAGGATTCTCAACAGACCCACCCCCCCCAACCCCACAAACCCACCAAAAAAAAAAAACACTCAAAACTTAAATATTCTTTACTCTATTTTATCTATCTGTGCTTCTTCCTATGTTTTTCTAAGTAGTTTGACCTATTGAATAGTCATACAATTGCTACCCACTAATGGTCACCCTTCGAAGGCCGGGATCACAATCACGTGTCATTTAGTTCCTTGCAAAACCTAATCTTCTCACTCTACAAAGTATGCTTCCTCGAGTACATGGTAAGCATGAGACTTTATTTATCAGAGTCCCTTAGAGTTTGCATATTTCTTGGTATGATATAGGAGTCTACTGCTACTTCATCTCTGTCCTCGCCAAAATGTTTTACTTCTTGCTCCCACAAATCTTTTACACATATTTGAGATCCAACCATGCCCTTATGTTCTATATTACCAGAGTCAAAATATCCACAACTTTGGTCATTAAGTATGATTCTTCCCTTATCATTGCACAATTACCTTGTAGAACAGGGCTTAACTGGGTCTTCTAATCCAATAAACTTACCAAGGATGTATTCAACTTCAATGTTGCTAATGAATCACCAAGCTGATTGTCTTGTCCATTGTGATGATCATGCCACAAAACATTTGCTCTATTATGCCTCTCACATATAAATCATGCTCCTATCATCATGACTTCCTTCTTCACAATTTCTGGTCTCTTGAACCATTCTAGTTTTATTTCAATCATTCTTACTGAGTAGCTACTGACTGGTTCTCTCTTTTAAACATTGCTTAAACTCTTCTGCCAAGCCTGCTAATTTACAAGAAGACTTGCTCTCCTACAGACAAGTTTACAAAAATTGCAAGTGGATTTACTTGAGGACTTCCTTTGACAACTATTTTCAGCATTACAAAGCCCACTTATTTAATAATTATTGACTCACTCAAGTGCACATCATCAGCTGTCTTAAAATTTCCACACTTGTGAGTGAGAAACAGTGTACGCTATCATGGCGGTTGATGACTCTTTTGATGATTCCAAGTGCACAGCATCAGTTGTCTTAAAATTTCCACACTTGTGAGTGAGAAACAGTGTACGCTATCATGGCAGTCGATGACTAAATACTGATAACATGACTCTTTCAATGAATCTTAAGTTGTATATGCACTGTCCAACTAGCATTGAGGATCCCTCTTCATTGCATGCCATCTTGGTCATATCACATTTAGAACTATTGTTGCTATTCATCTCTGTTCCTTATAGTCTTTTTTATCTTTTTTCATGTGTGTGTGTGTGTGTGAGAATCTTTTATGGGGCTTCTTATGTTTGTGTTGGAGTCACTTAAGGGAGAAAATTACCTCACGAATAACTGATCCATCAACAGATGTACAGATCATTCTATGCATACCTTTCTCTCCAGAAAGGTAGCCAAAAAAGTATTCTGATTCAAACTCAATTGTTGCCAATCTGATACCATTACTGCTGCATGAACACTTCTCAATGATCCTTCCCTCACAACCATGCTTTTCAGCCCATCTAGTGTACATGCTCAAAAGCTTCTTTGCCCATATCTGGAAGAAAAAGTCCAGAAGACATTTCAGGTAACCAAGCATGATAAATTAATAATAACTTCATCACAAACAGAAAACTACTTAACCAGGGAAACACAATGCTTCAATGGCTATCAAAGGAAAACAAAGCAAATTTGCATCACAAATACTTAGATATTCAAATAACTTTTTTATAACCATAATTATTTACCTTTCTGTGCAACAAATTTTATCTTTTGGTTCTAGGTGCTGCATGGCATTATATCATCTTTTTATATATGATTCAATCTTTTGGAATCTGTGGCGTTCTTAAATTCCAAACCCAAGAGTGAATCTCTAGATATCAAGCCCTCACCATGAGCATTACTTTTTCCATGGATCTGTCAAACTTACTTGTTTCCATTCTAATTTTATTAAGTAACATAGATATTAATAATCCTACTATCCTAAGTCTAGACTTTCGTTTTTTATCACCAAGCAAATTGAACACTTATAAATGCATAATAAAGCCTACTAGCTCACTTAATCACTTTGAAAGGTAAATTTGATATTTTAGTGTGCACTAGTTGTTGACCACCTAAGCTAGTCTCTCCTTCTCTCCTTTTAAGTTTGATCTCTGCATCCTAGATGGTGTTCAGGCAGCTCTTATCATGAAAAATAAAGCATAGATTAGGAAGTGGGGAGAATTGGGAGAGAACAAGTGAGATTGCCTTACCATGATATTTTGGGATGATTTCTTTGATCATATTCCCTCAGCATCATTTTACTTTTCAAAATGAGCCATCAAAAGTAGTGGTACTAAGCTGTTTAAGTAAAGAACTCTTTTTCCATGTTTCTTTGGATCAGTCTCAAAGAGCTTCAGTGAGATTTGTCTTAATGTAGCTAAACAGAATATCTCAAGGAGTTCAATCAGTTAGGAGAGATACATCTTTTCGAGCACTTATATTATATATTATTTTTTGTGAGGTTGTCAGGCTGAACTTAAGCAAATGACATATCTAAAATTTCTTTTGCATTATTTTGGTTGGGGACAAATTAAAAGTATATTTGAAACAAAGGTTCCTTGAGTTGTATAGGGGAAGAGAGCTCCAATGAACAAAAGGCTAGGCTGTTGAGCTGTAGAGGGAGAAGCATTGAAACAAGTATTTTGGCTTCTTGAGATTAGAGGGCTAAGGAATTTTTATTGGCATCCGAGATGGTTAACTGGGAAGGGATGGGATCAGAAAAAGAAATCCTTGCAGGGGGACAGAAGTGTGTTCCCAGTCATCTCTTGGTGTCTGATTTAAGAGCAGGGCATGCATGCTGCAAAGGAAACAGAAAACCCAAAACATTTTCTATGAAATGAAGTTGGAGATGTGCATGGTGAGGATTGATGTTATGTGCAAAGGAGACCATCTGCGAGGTTGAGTCAAAGGGGATATTAGAAGGTGCACATGTAGCTACATTTTTCTGGAGATTAAGAAACCAAGATGGCCTTTAGAGGCGCTGTCTTAATGCTAGTGCTAGCAACTAAGAACTTTTGTAGTCTGTTAGTGTGGAATCACTAGACACATGGTCCTTTTGATCTGTGGAAACAAGTCATACCTTTGGCATAGGAAGAAGAAGATTGGATTTTCGAAATAGAGTGACTTAATCTCCCTGTACAGAACCTTTCTCCAATCATTTACCTATTTTCTTTAATATAGGCAATCATAAAAAATTCCAAAAAAACAGGGGATATGATGGTTTCCACACTGAAGAAAACAGCACAAATGATTAAAAAACTGAGAAATATCAACTTATTCACTCTTACAATCATGTTTCAGTCATCAAGGATGAGTAGTGTTGGAGGTAGGAGGATAGCAAAGCAAAGTAACCTTTCAAATGTTTAGTGAAGACTCTTGTGGACTTAAAATCAATAAGAGCCTATGGGGGAAAAACTAATTTTTTACAAGGATCTAGAATTCAGCATCATCAGAAAAGGGTTGTGGCCCCATTCAAAATGTGTGCTGTGCAATGAGAAGCCCGTCTACTTGACGTGTCAACTTGGTGTAGGTTCATATCTTAGTCTCTCACAATATGCTCAGAGTGGAATTCTACAAGCCTCAGATGAAAACCAACAGAGCTTTAGCCTCCTTGATAAGCTAGATAAGGTAGCTTAAATGACAGAAATAGGTTGCTCTTGTTATGTTCAACACAATTGCTGATGTAAAGAGACAGATCCTCATTTTCTCCTTAAACAATGAGAGAAACCATAAGCAAGTTGGAATGATCATAGTAGATTAGTTCAGTTCCAGGAGTCCTAAATTCATGGTTGAACTTGAAGGTTGAAACTTGGAATGTGATTGGCTCTTTCTCTGTCATGGGCGGACATGCTTTACAATTCATGAACCAGACATGCTTTACAATTCATGAACCATATTGAAATCATATAATTGTTGAATTTGTGATGCTATAATATCTCTCTATTACCATTCAACAAATAACCACAACACCTCAATAAGCATCATGAAGAACTACTTCACAAGATTTTCCCACGTTTTTGGACCAGCAGCATCAACTTGACAAATCCTTATATGACATATCTTCCTCCAAAAGCTACATCCTTTACCCCATAGGTTGTTTCAAGTCATTTTTGCTTGTCTTATTTTAAGTTACTTCATAAAGACCTTCTAAACAGTGTCACTATAGCAATGGTTCCTACATGTTAGTATCTACTAGAGCAGATCTCTCTCTCTCTCTCTCTCTCTCTCTCTCTCTCTCTCTGTGTGTCTGTCTTTTCCTGCTTATCAAAATAACTTTATCAATATTCAAGAACCTGCAGAAAAACTTAACATGTGCTAAAGCCCCATTTGTCGCTAATACCAGGCCCACAAAACATTGTTGTCTTAGTTTTAATGGCATAAGGCAATCACCCTACACATTCCATCCATACACTCATTGAATATTTCGTCGTCAAACTCTTCATTTCTCAATACAACAAATTCTGATAACAAACAGATGAATTTGTGTTTGTATTCCAGAAATTTAACAAACAATATAGCAGCAAGTAGACAATTAATTGGGAATGGTGCAGAATGACTAATTCAGGTATCTGTCAAGCATTTTTCTACTTTCCCCCTGTACCAACATGCCTTGAAGATTCCAATGTTATCCATGACAAATAATTTGGATGATTGGCTGATCCTAAGATATAAAATCTTAATCTCCAAAGCACCTATATAAGTGATTAAAGACACAATACAATGCTCCGATGCCTAAGATCCAGCAACATCGTTACTAGCTTGGATCTTGAACCTTATTATCACAACCAAGGTTCACTATGCCACTACCGGGGCCCATGCTAGTAGGCCGGCAGTACGGTTCTATTCCATGCCATGCCTAAACCGACATAGTAAAAGGAGCGGGGGAGAGGGAGAATTGGAAAGAGGAAGAAGGGGGGAAGGGGGGGAGGGAGCTAGGAGGCCGGCGGTGGCCACGAGAATGACTCGGGCCCCCCCGGATGGCCAGATTATCTGCCCCGACCCCTACTGGATTGAAACAAGGGCAATTCACCTCTATTTTAATGGGAGGGAAGGAGCAGGGTTGCTGGCTTCACTTGCCAACTTCACTGTGAATCATGGAAAGAAAAATTAAATCCCATCAAAACAAGGGCAAGTTGCCCTGTTTCGATGCACCGGAGGTTGGGGAGGATAATCTAGCCATCCAGGGGCCCCGTGGCCACCACCAGCCTCCCCACTCCTCTCCCTCTCCCTCCCTCCTCTCTATCTATCTATCTCTCTATTTTTCTCTCTCCGGAGAAGAGTAGAGCTCCGGAGGCCTCAACGGCCCTCGGACGGCCTTCCCGGTCTTCCCTTCCCCTTCCCTCCCTCCTATCTCTCTTCCTCTCTTTCCTTCTCCCTCTCCCGTCCTCACCTGTGTTTCATTTCGAATGTTAGAACCGTCCCCATCGGCCACCGATATGATTCAGCATGCCCCGAACCGGATGGTTCAAGATGGTTTGGCGAACCTTGATCACAACCACACAATCAATCAAAAAAAAACACCTTGAAAAAACACATCTTGGCTTTTGAATAATATCACCATACAATTCTCTATTTGTATTCAAATTCACATTTCACTAATCATAACCAGGTTTTGCCCTTCTATTTTTGACTTCAATAGCCTTCTCCATAATACCTATGTAACACTTGCACTTTGCACCATTTACATGGCTCAGTCAGGAAAAAGATTGATATCTCAGAAAAAGATAGGCACTGGTAATAGGAAAGACAGGGTTTAGAAAATATTAGGGGAAAAAACAGCTGATTAGAATCTCAAATCCTACAAATGCCTCTACCTTGCTCTTTGAAATGAAGAATTATTGAGAAAGGAAAGAGAGATTCTAATATTTTTATTATGTATTACATTAGAGAAATATATTATTATGCATTTAATATATAAGTGCAGAGTTCAACAAGTACAAATTTTTTTATGTATTATGTATAGGTAAAAATGAAGAATTAGGTAAACTATTATTGAAGCATCTTTTAGAACCTGCCTTTCGTAATGCAATATTACTGAAGCATCTTTTTAGAGTTGGCATGTAAAGACAAAAGAAAATTCTGCTCCAGCATTCAACTAAATGTTTCATTGTGTAAAAAGAATGGAAAAAATAAGGAAAATCTGGATTCCATGCATCAGAAAATGTTTAATATTGAAAGAGAAAAGATTGAAGAAATCAAAACTTGGACAACATTCAAAGGCCAAGACATTAAATCAACGATATAATAGGATAAAGCTTAAAGTTTATGAACAAAATCTAGCTTCCTAATTTTCATTGAAAGAAAAAATAATATTTAAACCTCAGATGCAATGCCTTCTGGTCCAGCTTTGATGATCACACAAGCTCCCTCCTTATCATATGGACCACTGAGAAGCTTTGAAATCTCATAACGATCCAGGAACTTGCTGACATCTACGGAGGCTTTGTATGCCTCTTGAAAAAGCTGGTGGTTTATGACATCCATTTCTGCCAGCTGGGTGATCAATTTTGCATCTTCAATCTGTGCACAGTAGAATTATTCAATGGAGAAATTAAGATGACAACTGCTTTTACCACAGAGCAAAAAATATACTAAAGAACTTGTAGGAGAAAAAAATCAATGACGGTAAACAACAAGTAGGATTCTTGAAATGAAATGAGCTGAAACATCAGTAATTACAATATGAATATGAATAGCATGGTGTGTGATAGATAAACAACAGCTGGGTTTGTCCAACTTTTAGAAAGATAACTAAACATAATATAAACACATACACAAATGGCCTGAAACATAGATTCACTCACACAATTAAAGTTTCCATCTTGACCGATTCTATTTTCATTTGTTCAATTAAAAGGTTGTAACTAGCCAAGTTGTAAGGCCTGAAAAAGCAAGGTCTTAAGCTGAAAATTTTGAACACTTAATTACTAATCCAGCAGAGATAATGCCACGCAAATCATTCTTATTTATGGACAGGCCAATAAATTCTTATGCACATGCATTATTCCAGTCTTTCCAACACAGCACCTTGCATTGTAGATCTTTGAGATCATTAACCACTTTGATGGCATCAGCTAAGTCTGCAAGAGATTCATTAGATCTAGCCGGGTCATCCCACAGATCATAATGCCGAAGCACTTGTTCCTGCTTGATTCGTCTTGCTTCTTCACATTCTAAAGCTGTTGGTGCTACCATCTCAGCACGACTAACTACATCTTCAATTTTCTTTTTCAGAGAGTACAAACCTGCACAAAATTTAAAAGGATAACATTTGTCAATTTAATAATATATAACAATAATTAACTAATCACGAAATTGGGTAAAAATAATAATTTCATATGCGAGGTAAACCAACTATCAAACATTGCCTTTTGAATTATTATGCTTCATTTCTACTAAACATTTGTAAAAAATTAGTAAATTTTGTTGCCTTGATCGCCTATCAAAAGTTGTCCAAGAATTTTCCTTACCCTCTCTTTCACTTTTTCAAACCCTTAATTTGAATCCAAGATACCTCCTCTTTAACCTGTCTATAGCATATTGTATGCAGAGCAGAACCATCTAAAACAATTGTCTTATCATACTACCCATTGGTGATGCAGTTGATATTGGTAGCTATACTTTCTTCCTTCTCTCTCTATTACTCCATCTTTTGTTCATCCACCAAAATAACTTGAATATAATGTGATCATCATGGATAACCAACTTTTGATCTATAAAAGATTCAATTTACTAATTTTATTCTCATGGTGAATTTATATATTCTACTCCATGCATAATTTTAGATGTTTCTATGAGGTATATATGTGCAACTGAGGATGAGCACCACATAAAGTAACTGCCACACAACACAAATCAGATTTTGAGCAGCTATGCCTGTAAAGAGTAATAAAACCATATCATTATTGCTTTCTTTGGACCTTTGGACTTTTCTGGTTTATCTGAGTAACAACACCAGGATTGCATAAAAGTAATCTAACCAAAAAAACTGTTCCTTAGCATTGGCCAAAAGAGCCAACAATCCTTCACCGGCCACGATGGCTTGGTAGAGTTTGTTAGATTAAAGACATCAGCATCGTACTTTACATCATTATACTTCTATATGAGCGACAAACAATGCTACTCTTCAGTACAACAACAGAAATTTAGTTATACGTTGGAGAAAACACATTTTCTTCTTGCGATAGATTCAACAAGCCAATTTCTCATCACTTTTCATGATTTTTCATTGCTTTCAGATTGTCCATCTTTAACAATTTGACACCCAATAATCGTTGCATAAGTCAGCCAACTTCGTGTAACAGGTGGAAGTTTAAGATGGCTCTCATTGTCCCAGATTCTTCCTTTGATTTCAACTCTCTCTCTCTCCAATGCTTTTATTTGAAACAAAGAAATTGTACTGGCTCCCTATCCAAATCCAGTTCCAGATGTAACAACATGTTTCTTTCCCTGGTAGTGGGAAATGGACATACAAACAAAAGGGTGACTCACAAAGACATCGGATCACCAGAACCATTAGTTACCGCTGCACTCCAAAAATAACTATGATCTTTATTTTTTCATTCCACCGCAGAAATTGATAAAAACAAAAACAAAAAAAAATAAAAAAACAAAATTTGCACCATAAGAAGACGTGCCGAGCGATAACGAAAGAGACAATTTAATGCTGCCACGACCATTTCCACTCATCGCGCGCATGAATTCAAAAGCCCATTAAAAACAACAATTTTTCGGCTTATAGACAAAATTTCAGCTGAGAAACCACATACTTCACTTGGAATGAAACTTCGTATAGGAGTTATAATCAGCAAGAAAGAAAAGATAATAAGGGAGACAAGAAAGGGAAAGGATAAGGGACAGACGAACCGATCTCTTTGTAAACCTTGCCGTTCCTGCTCTCCATGGAATGGGAAGCCCGGATGACTGAGAAGAAGAGCTGGGAACGCCCCGAGACAAACCATCTCGGCCAAAAGGCGGTGGCTTTTCCGACCGAGCCGGAGCCCACCGGCGTTATCGTCATGAGAGGGTGGCAATTAGAGCGCCGGAGAGGCAAAAGACGGAGCTTTGGTCCGCGGGAGGGAAAGAAATTTTAGTTCCGTATGACACATCGTGAGGTGCCAATCAGGGAAGCTTGGCATACCGCTGCCCTCGGGGGGTCTCGTCCGCGAACGTGCGGTCTTGCAAGATGGAGTGTGGTGGTTTAAGCTCACCGCTCGCCGCTCGGACACCGGCCCCTACTTTCTTTTTATTATTATTATTATTATTATTATTATTATTATTTCATTCGAGCTTAATTATTTAGGTCAGAAATCCAAGCAGGTTGCTTGACTTGAGGCTCTGCACTCAGAACCTCAGCCTTGCAGAGGAGTGCCACCACTAACGTGCATGGTCTTTTGGTCATACTAGATTGGTTAAAATTTTTCTTCTTTTTTTTTTCAATATCTAGACTTATGTTACCCAGAATATATAAACTAGGCAACGTACCAAGTCTAGAATGAATGGTGATACTAGCCATCGTTTGAAGGCTGTATTGCCTTCTTCATTTGCATTATTCCATTACACTTTTCCAGCCATTTTTAGCTTGTGTCTCAATCTCTGCTATCTTTCACAACCAAATGAATTCAAAATATCAAGGACAAATCGCTGATTTATCACCTCAAACCTCTTTTAGGTTGACCATTGGTTGCCTTAGTTAGTAGACATATTGTATGGATGTTTTAATATAATATGAGTTAATCAAAATGCAACCACTTAAATTGAGTAAGCTGATTTGCCTCTTTTTTAAGCAGTCATCAATCACTACACTCAAAAACACTTGAATGATTCCTTAGTTATATTCAATATTTTTTGCTAAGATAACCCATAGCAACGCTGGCCATTACACATGAATTTTTTAGATCTTTTGTTGCCATACATTTATACTACCATATAAACTCGAGACTTATAAAATATTCTCCATCCCCTAGGCTACTGGGATCCATTATTATTTGATTTTTTTAAATAAAAATATTTTTTTAAAAAAAATAAGATATCTTTTTTCATGATAGTCCATATGAACTTACATGAAATAATAAATACCAATATATATGATATTTCAACAATATTACCATCAATCTACATGACCCCTCCTATTTTTTGTTCCAAATAAAACCTTTTCTAAAAATGCTATCTATCACAATAAAAACTAGAATTATTTATCTTAAAAAAGTTAGAAATTACAATCTATTGATTATCTAGCTCTGTTGGATTGGATTCTTATAGAATGAATTTGTTGACACAGAAACTGATCGTTATCGAAGTCCGTTGCAGTGGAGGCCGATGAGGTCGCCATCGAAAATCTGCAAAACAAAGTTCCGCTCAAAGTCGGTGGGGGGTGGCTCCAATAGGACCCTCCGACAATCAAGTCAGCTTTGGCCAACAGGAATGGAGTGCTTGCTAGAGAAGAAGAGGGGAGCTTAGAGATTAGAGTTCAGAGATTAGCGTATCTGGAGGATCCCTTTTATAGCGGAGCTTGATGGTGACAGCTGCAGCTGCGTGCTGGCGGACCGCTCGAGGTTCGACAGAGTCAGTCTCTCGGAGAGGTGCCGTCTGTGGTGGGTTGATGGTGACAGTCATCGCCATCTGATAGCGGATCGCTATCGCTTGCGGCGGACCGATGGTGATGGTTGCAGAGCTTGCGGCGGACTGATGGTGATGGCTGCACAGCCAGCCGAATGAAGGGTTGAAGGCCTTCGTCGTGTGCCCATTTTGGAGGAGTTCGGGCTCCTGAAGAGGAAGCTTGGAAGGAATTCGACTTCCGTGGGCGTCTGGCTGGAGGTATGCGGCTAAGGCTCGGCCGCTGGAGAGTTCGGTAGGAGCTCGGTCGATCGAAGGGGGTGTCAGGGAGGAGTCCGACTCCTAAAGAGGTCCACCCGAAGGATGTCTGAGGTGAGTCCAGCTCTCGAAGAAGTCCGACCGAAGAGGAAGCTTGGAGGAGAGTTCGGCTCTCGTATGCATCTGGCGGAGGAGTGCGGCTAAGATTCTACCGCTGAGAGTTCGGAAGGAGCTCGGTCGCTAAAAGTTCGGTCGAGGGACGACTGCTGAGGAGTTCGACCGCTGAGAAGTCCGAAGGAGCTCGACTGAGGCCCGGTTGAAGGACTTCGGCTGAGGCCCGACCGTTGGAAGTCCGAAGGAGCTCAGTCGCTGGGCAGTTTGGCTAAAGCCCAGCCGCTTGGAGTTCTTCTGTGGTTACTGGTTGCATTAGGCTGAGCATCGAACTAGACTTCGACGGGAGCGGGGTTTATCCCCAACACTAGCCTCCCCACTTTCGAGTTCGAAACTCGAAGAAAGGGAGTGCAGGAAAAGCGACTGTCGAAGTCTTCCTCTGAGCCCCATGCTGGTCCAGGTCGAAGCTCGGGGGAGATCTCATCTTCAGCTAAAGTTGATATCGAAGTTGAAGTCCGGAGAAAATCTCATCTCCAATCGAGGTTGAGGGAGGCTTCGTCCACTGCGATCGAAGTCGGAGGTTGAGCTCCTCGGGGGCGACATTATCTCCTACGGTCGAGATCGATGGGGGCACTCGGGAGAGATTCTATCTCTAACCGAGGTCGAAGTTGAAGCTCTCCAACCGAGGTTGGCTCGGTCATTCGGAAGAGATCCTATCTCTAGTCGAGGTCGAAGTTGAAGCTCTCCAACCGAGGTTGGCCCGATCGCTCGGGGGAGATCTAATCTCCTTTAGCCGAGGTTGATGCGGGTGCTCGTGTTAGAACGAGATTTTCCTCCTATTTCTAACTTCGACTTTGCTCGTATTAGGATGAGGTTCTCCTTCTATTCCTAATGGACTGTGGGGATGCATTCAGACCGTCGTCCATCTCCCCCCGTCTCGTCTAAGGTGAACGAGGCCTTCGACTTTACTCGCGTTAGGACGAGGTCCTCCTCCTATTCTTAACGGACTGTGGGGGCACATACGAACCATCGTCCGAGCCTCTTCCTCCATCTCATCTAAGGTGAACGAGGCCTTCGACTTTGTTCGCGTTAGGACGAGGTCCTCCTCCTGTTCCTAACGGGCTGTGGGGGCACATGTGGATCATCATCCGTGCCTCTCCTCCCATCTCGTCCTTTGTGAACGAGGCCTTCGACTTTGCTCGCATTAGGACGAGGTCCTCCTCCTGTTCCTAACAGACTGTGGGGGCACATAAGGGTCGCTGTCAGGGCCTCTCCCTCCATCTTATCCTTTGTGAACGAGGCCCTTCCTCTAGCGCCAGTGTTGGGGATAAATCCCACTCCCGCCGAAGTCTAGTTCGATGCTCAGTCTAATGCAACCAGTAGCCGCAGAAGAGCTTCAGCAGATGGGCTTTAGCCGAACCCCCTGCAGTCGAGCTTCTTCTAACCCCGACCGAACTACTTAGCGGTCGAGCTTCTTCTAACCCATTCAGCCGATCGAGCTACTTAGCAGCCGAGCTCCTTGGACTCCCAGCAGTCGGGCTCTAGCCGAACTCAGCTGCCGAGCTTCAGTCAGACTCCCACAAGAGCCAAACTCTCTCTGCGTCGTTACAGCCAGGCGCCTATGGAAGCCGAACTCCCTCCAAGCTTCCTCTCCGATCGGATCTCTTCAGGGGCTGGACTGAAGGAAAATCCTGATTTTTTGGTGCAGGTTCGTTCAGATCTGATCAGATCAAGAGATATATTTCAAAAAAAAATTTCTTTGATCTGTATCAGATTTAGAATATTTTAGATCTGATTCTTATTATTTTAATAAATAAAATAAAATAAGAATAAATTAAATCAAATTTAATTTACCTTGATATGGGTAATCCTATTACCCATTGATGATCCTATATGCAGCGGAAGGTTCTGAATCTAGCCATGCAAGTGCCTGGCCTCTATCGGTATCTACTCAGGTTGGATCTGGAGATCCTCTTCTTCTATATCATGTCTCCAAAAATCAGATCTGGATCTGATCTGGAGGATCTTCAAAACTCCTTTTGAAGATCAGCAATCGTCCTTTACAGCAGTGTAGCCTTCTAGCTTTCAATCATCTTTCTTTGATCTGAATCGCACCAACCAAAAGTCCAAAACTCCTTTTGGACGTGGGGAGGAGAGGGAGAAGGTGGTTTGGCGTGGAGGAAGAGGGGAGAGGTAGCCTTGGGGCGTGGGAATTGTGATTCCTTTCAATCACTTCCAATCACAATCTGGATTGGGCGCAGGGTCTTATTTATAGACTGTCTGTGATCCAACTTCTCTTCTTCCCAACCAATCATAATTCTTTATGAAATTAGATCTAAATCTGATTGGTGAAAATAGAGTCCCCTGGATTCCTCCTTAGAGGGTGCCTAAGATCAGTCAAAGTTGATTGTTAGGAGAACTCTAATTGGAATCCAAAAAGGAGATGGAGTCCTTGTCCAACAAGGACTCCTAGGCGCCTCCAACTTAAGCACACGCCAAGGGTGGCGTGCGCCCTCCTCCTTGCCAGGTTCTGGCAGGGGGACAGGCCCCCACCAACTCTCTAATAGGTGCGTGACATATGGTCAAAAGTCAAAGTATCAATGGTCAACATTTGACCAGTCAAAGATAGACTTTTGACCAAAGTCAGAGAACAAGAAATGGCAGGTGACCAAAAATTGCAGGTAATGTCTTACAAAATAAGACAATCTTTTTTGATTTGGACAACCTCCAATCAGACTATATGAAGGCCTCTGATTGAGCACAAAATTCTGGCTAGCGGCACTATTTATAAAACAGAATGTATATCTGCCAATTTCTTGACAATCCATCAATCTGAATGATAGTTAATTGATCCAGATAAACGAGTACCTTATGGAAATTTTGATAATCATCAATCTTATAATTGGGTCCAGTCAGTCTATGTGTGTCCAGGATACGTGCCAATGGGTTGGACGCAGACATTTTCCTATGTAGAGAGTCAAAGATTCTAGTTAGATACTGTAATTATGACTTGACCAATTTATTTAGAAATTTTATTTTTAAATAAATTAGCTCCCACTATTTTCTCGGATCCCTACACTCCCTCTGTAGAGATGCGAAAAATCTCCATGATTAATGATTTCTAGTGGGTGGTGCGGTCTCACCAACTGACTCATCACCTCACCTAACAGTTATTGGTGATGGGTTAGCCAATGAGTGAACAACTCTTGTTCAATGATTCTCTAATCATGGTGCACCCAAACTTGGTCTCTAATTCATGAATCTCACCGTATCCGGAAATATTGATCCACTCCTTAGTTAAGTCAGACCCACCATTTGCATAGACTGGGTTCCTAATTGAGTCTCTCACCGTATCCGAAAATATTGAGCCCAACTCATCCTCCAGCCCATAGCATCCAATGCCTAATAGACATGGTTGCATCTTTCCCGGTGCAACTGAGCCACTGTATCCAGCCGAGAACAATCAACCCCGGGAAGGGCCCGCACATCTACAATGGTGGAAGACCTCAGACTTAATCTTTTCTTAGGGAGAATTGATTCAGGTCTCATTAAACTAGACTTGTCATAGTCATAACAATTATGACTAACCTAGTGGCATGGGTTAGCTCGGATTATTGACCACCTCAGATCAGAACTGTGTCAACAGATATGGCCAGGTAAGTGAGACCGGTGGAAGGAATATGCCATTAACTCGTACAAGAATGCATTCAGGTCGAGTAGCTTCCAATTAAAAACCAGTCGGTCGTATGTGCCAAACTTACCTTAGACACCAAATTGTTGAGCCAGAACCAATTGGGTTAGCCTACAATCCAGACTCTAACCTCTGAGCCTAATTAGGTCTTGCTTGATCGTGACTCGATCTTGACCCAGACTTAATCCTATTAGGCTGGTCAATTTAAGCATTGTTGATCCCATCTAACCAACTCTTGATTCGGTTTGATCAACCGCTTAGACCTAATTGAGCTACCCAAGCCCGAACCCAGTATTATGAATATGTCTTAGATCTGAAAATTCTCAATTTTAGACCTAATTAATATTCCATAATCTTAATTCTTAATTAAGTAGGGTTCACAAACAAAATATGCACAATAAATCCTAGGGTTTCAGGATCTAGGGTTTTGCAGAAAGTAAGTTTTGGATTTCTGATTAAGGACGAACACGCAGCACCCCTACACATCATAAGAACACCCCATCGAATGGGAAGAGAGGGCCTTTAAACCCTTCTTCGTTCTTATGACCGGACGGCCAAGAGGAACGCCTTAATCAGGAACATGCAATACTACAAAACAGTTTTAGATCTATATCATATATCTCATATACAAATTAGATCTAATCATGGCATATTTTGCATACATCTCATGTATCGAATCATGCATATTTTTAGATCTAAATTATCTCATAATAATCTAAAAAATTAGATTTAAATTGATCTTAATCAAAATAAACTTCTAATCTAGACAACTTATGTAGAACTATTCTACAACTAGTCTAGACATGCATCAATCATATCTCATATGATGTTTAAAATTAAATAATTTTTATTTACTATTTTTTAGATGTTATTATAATAATTATAATATCAAAAAATAGTAAATAAATAGATCTAAAATATGATTTAATCAAATTAAATCAAAACATGCAAGACTATTCTATAGAACTATTCTATTTTAGAACTAGTCATGCATATTTTCTAATCTTAGATCCAAATCATTTAATTTTAATTTTTTCTAATTTTAGATCTGATCACATCTCATGTGACATCTAAAATCACTTATTTTTTAATTAAAATAAATTTAAAATTAGATCTAAATACTTTTAGAACCTTGGCTCTGATACCAGTTGAAGGGAAAATCCTGATTTTTCGGACCAGGTTCGTTCAGATCTGATCAGATCAAGAGATATATTTCAAAAATTTTTCTCTTTGATCTAAATCAGATCTAAGATATTTTAGATCTAATTTTTATTATTTTAATAAATAAAATAAAATAAAGATAAATTAAATCAAATTTAATTTACCTTGATGTGGGTAATCCTATTACCCGTTGATGATCCTGTATTGCAGCGGAAGGTTCTGGATCTAGCCACGCAAGTGCCTGGCCTCTATCCGGTATCCACTCAGGCTTGGATCTAGGAGATCCTCTTCTTCTCTATCACATGTCTCCAAAAATTAGATCTGGATCTGATCTGGAGGATCTTCAAAACTCTTTTTGAAGATCAGCAGTCGTCCTTTGCAGCAGCGCAGCCTTCTAGCTTTCATCGCCTTTCTTTGATCTGGATCGCACCAACCAAAATCCAAAACTCCTTTTGGACATGGAGAGGAGAGGGAGAAGGTGGTTTGGCATGGAGGAAGGGGAGAGAGGCAGCCTTGGGGCATGGAAATTGTGATTCTTCAATCACTTTCAATCACAATCTGAGTTGGGCGCAGGGTCTTATTTATAGACTATCTGTGATCCAACTCCTCTTCTTCCCAACCAATCACAACTCCTTTGTGAAATCAGATCTAAATCTGATTGGTGGGAATAGAGTCCCCTGGATTCCTCCTTAGAGGGTGCCTAAGACCAGTCAAAGTTGGTTCTTAGGAGAACTCTAATTGGAATCCAAAAAGGAGATGGAGTCCTTGTCCAACAAGGACTCCTAGGCGCCTCCAACTTGGGCACACGCCAAGGGTGGCGTGCGCCCTCTTTCCTTGCCAGGTTCTGGCAGGGGGACAGGCCCCCACCAGCTCTCCAATAGGTGCATGACATGTGGTCAAAAGTCAAAGTGTCAATGGTCAACATTTGACCAGTCAAAGGTAGACTTTTGACCAAAGTCAAAGAACAAGAAATGGCAGGTGACCAAAAATGGCAGGTAATGTCTTACAAAATAAGACAACCTTTTCTGACTTGGACAACCTCCAGTCAGACCATATGAAGGCCTCTGATTGAGCACAAACTCCTTTGGCTCAGTCAGGACAACTTATTTATGATAGTAAAAGAAGAACGTTAGGTTCAATCGAGTGCTAGCACGATTTTCTTGAACCTAATTGAATCTCATTCAGATCAATTGAACTAGGATCAGTTCAATTGATGATCACCAGATTCAAACCCTTGTTTGTGTGACCCAGTTAGGTTCAGTTCTGTATGGTAATGGGATATGTCATGATCTCTATCATCGACATCATCGAAACTCCTTTCGATGGATCAGAACTCTTCTGATTCGAACAGCTAGAATGATCGATCATCTAAATCATTCTAATTGCTCCCAAAATCCACCAGTGACACCTAGCAGTATATGGTGGCAACCCATCAGAGCTGAATGCGAACCTCTTGGTGCAGCTACCTGTGTGATTAAGTTCTTCTATCTTGAGCCCCGATCAGATTAGGGTTAAGGTGAACTCGTCAAACCCTAGTTTCTGTCATATGATGTAATCATTCGATTCGAGTCCGATGTGAAAATCTAAATAGAAACTCTTTCTATTATTTCACTCTGCCATGGCCATGGACTTTTGGACTTGATTCTCATGATCATCATAGGGCTGCTCCTCTACCACCGAGGTAGATAGATTCCATCTTGATGCAATCCAGTTCCTACAATGAACATGCTATAGCCAACATACACCTCAGGGTTTTGAATGGCTAGGAGATCCGAGTAATGGTGTAGTCAAACTATAACACCCTCAAGGTGAACTGCCGATGCACCTCAGGTCAAAGAACCAGACACACTACTGCAGCATCGAGTCAGTCATTGACGAGAAGGTAGACTCCCTAATGACTACTCGAGGTGGTCACGCTCAGTGCCCTCGTTCTCTAACGAGTACCTGTACTCTCGCTCTGGTGTCTCCACACCATAGACTCAAGACTCATCTACTAAAGAAAAGCGATTGTACACCAACCTTTTAGATCAATCACCATCCTTGTGATGATCCTATGGTCGGAAGCATTTTATGAGTTAATAATGATTATTCATGTCTTAAATTTTCAACTCTTGAAAATATGAATTATCATTACCATTAACTCAAAGGATGTATCACAGACACTAAATACACATATGTGGTAGAAAATAACCCATTTCATTCATTATAGTCAAAATTATAATTTTGCCCCTAGAAGTGTATTACAAGTGTCAGCCAATTTTGGCTTCTAGGGCACATATATCTAACATGGACTTCTCACCAATCGAGTTTCTACCAAATTCCTCAACGGTCGAGCCTTAGCCGCGCACCTCCAGCCAGACGCCTACGGAAGTCGAACTCCTTTCGAGCTTCCTCCTTAGGAGTCCAAACTCCTCCGAAATGGGCTCACATCGAAGACCTTCGACTCTTCATTCAGCCCCAAGCAGCTCAGCATCGAGACAGCTGCAGCCATCACCATCAGTCCACCACCAACGACAGTAATCCGCTATCAGACGACGATGGCTATCACCATCAACCCACTGCAGATGGCACCTTTCCATCAGATTGACTCCGTCGGACCTCGAGCGGTCCGCCAGCACGTGGCTGCAGTTGTCACCATCAAGCTCCGCTATAAAAAGGACCCCCAGATATGCTAACTCCGATCTCTCGAATCTCTAAGCTCTCCTCTTCTTCTCCAAGCTCCGAAACTCATTCTTGAGCACTCCATTCTTGTTGGCCAGGGCTGACTTGATCGTTGGAGGGTCCTACCGGAGCCACCCCCCACCGACTCTGGACGAAACTTTGTTTTGTAGGTCCTCGATGGCGACCTCATCGACCTTCACTCCAGCGGACTCCGACGGCGATCACGAACCTCCGAGGTTCTCTTGCTCTTAAAGGAGTGCTCGACGACGATTTTTCCCTTCCCCCTCCGAAGATCTTCCTTTTCTCTCCCAAAGAGAAAATGCCTTCAGGAGAGCTTCAACTCGGCGATCGGCTCCTGTTACAGCCCCGGCTCCACCCGAAGCCATCGCAGATGTAGAGCAGTTCTGGATAGGTTCGCGGCCCCATCGAGATGATGCAGATCATGCGACAACCTCTGATGGAGACTTTGCCAGCAAGCCCGCCATGAGGATACGAGGAATCGACCTTAAGGGAGAGCGTTTGGGTATACCAATCGTACTTGGAAAGGAGAAACGGAGAGTCGAAATGGAGAGTCGAAGTTCTCTCGTGGAAGGCTTCATGGGAAAGTGGAGTAAAGTTCGGCGCAAGCGAGGCCGAACTCCCCCTCGAGCCCGTCATCAAGGAAGCTCCGACAGAGGGGCATGAACATCCTCAAAGGAGGGTTTTGCAAGGAAGCGGAATGAAGTTCGACGCAAGCGAGGGCAGAAAGCGGAACGAAGTTCGGCACAAGCAAGGGCGGAAAGCTGAACGAAGTTCGATGCAAACGAGGGCGGAACGAAGTTCTCCCATGGAATGAAGTTCGGTGCAAGTGAGGCCAAACTCCACCTCGAAGCTCATCATCGAGGAAGCCCCGATAAGGGGGCATGAAGTCCTCCCACGAAAGCTTTTACGGAAAAGCGGAACGAAGTTCGGCACAAGCAAGGGCGGAACGAAGTTCTCCCGTAGAATAAAGTTCGACGCATGTGAGGCCGAACTCCCGCTCGAGTGTATCACCAAGGAAGCCTCCTACAAAGATTTCACAGGAGGTGAGACGAAGTTCGGCCGAGCTCACAACCGCCCCCAGGGCAAGCGAGAACTCCCTCTTGAGTATGACTCCAAGGAAGTTCCGATAAGGGGGCATGAAGTTCTCCCGCAGGTTTCACAAAGGGATGAAATGAAGTATGGCCGCGCTCACGACCTCCACAGCACAAGGCCCAAACTTTTCGAGCTCACCACCAAGGAATTTCTGACAGAAGGGCACGAAGAAGTCCTCCTCTCGAAAGGTTCCGCGACTGCGCCCCCCTCAACGCTCCTCGAACTCAGATTTTCACCGAAGTGAAGAACCAACTGCGAAGACCAGAAGGATTACAGTCTCTTCCAAACAAGCGCGATCGAAATAAGTACTGCCTCTACCATCGCAACTACGGCCACGACACCGAGGAATGTATCCAGCTCCGAGTTGAAATTGAGGAGCTCATCAGAAAGGGGCGGCTGGATAAATTTCTTCGGCAGGAGAAGATCGGCTAAGGGCGCTGCCGTAATCAAAAATTACAAGATCGGCCATCTCACAGCATCATCAACGTTACCCCGGGAAGGAGTTTGGCGCATCAGCGATTCATCATCTCCCAGCGACAAGAGCTTGCACCAAATTGAGAAGGCCAGCATGAGGAGGTCGGCCACCCCGAAACTTATTATCGAAGAAATGCGGAGGAACAATGCTACCACGACCTCGAAATACGGAATTTGGGGATGCACTGCTAGTAACTTTCTTTCAATAAAATTCTTTCTTTTCGATAATATTATTTCTGGATGCGAAAACTATGCGATGACAGGGAAGAAGCAGATTGCCGCGTTAGGAACAGGAGGAGAACCTCATCCTAATGCGAGCAATAACCTCGGCTAGAGATAAGATCTCTTTCAAGCGAAGGCCTCGTTCACAAAGGACGAGATGGGGGGAGAGGCCCTGACAGCGGCCCTAATGTGCCCCCACAGCCCGTTAGGAATAGGAGGAGAACCTCGTCCTAACGCGAGCGACAACCTCGGCTAGAGATAAGATCTCTCCCGAGCGATCATGGACAACCTCGGCTAGAGATAAGATCTCTCCCGAGCGATCGAGTCAACCTCGGTTAGGAATAGGAGGAGAACCTCGTCCTAACTCGAGCGACAATCTCGGCTAGAGATAAGATCTCTTCCGAGCGACCGTTGACAACCTCGGCTAGAGATAAGATCTCTCCCGAGCGATCGAGTCAACCTCGATTAGGAACAGGAGGAGAACCTCGTCCTAACTCAAGCGACAACCTCGGCTAGAGATAAGATCTCTCCTGAGCGATCGAGTCAACCTCGGTTAGGAACAGGAGGAGAACCTCTTCCTAACACGAGCAACAATCTCGGCTAGAGATAAGATTTTTCTCGAGCGATCGTTGACAACCTCGGCTAGAGATAAGATCTCTCCCGAGCGACCGAGTCAATCTTGATTAGGAACAAGAGGAGAACCTCGTCCTAACTCGAGCAACAACCTCGGCTAGGGATAAGATCTCTCCTAAGCGAAGGCCTCGTTCACAAAGGATGAGATGGGGGGAGAGGTCCTGACAGCGGCCCTTATGTGCCCCCACAGTCCGTTAGGAATAGGAGGAGAACCTCATCCTAACGCGAGCAACAACCTCGGCCATAGAGATAAGATCTCTTTCGAGCGACCGTTGACAACCTCGACTAGAGATAAGATCTCTCCCGAGCGACCAAGTCAACCTCGGTTATGAATAGGAGGAGAACCTCGTTCTAACGTGAGCAACAACCTCGGCAGGAGATAAGATCTCCTCCGAGGAAAGCTCGACAGCAGGAGATAAGATCTTCTCCGAGGAAAGCTCAGCCGTAGGAGATAAGATCTCCCCCGAGTGCCTGCTTCAACCTCGGCCGCAGGAGATAACATCTCCCCCGAGCAGGCCAAAGACCTCCAAACCTCGGCTGCAGGAGACAAGATCTCCCCCGGGTCAACTTCAGCCGTGGAAAATAAGACCTTCCTAAAGTCGAAGGCCTCGTTCACAAAGGACGAGACGGAGGGAGAGGCGCGGATGGACGACGATCCGTATGTGCCCCTATAGCCCGTTAGGAATAGGAGGAGGACCTCGTCCTAATGCGAGCAAAGTCGAAGGCCTCGTTCACCTTAGATAAGATGGGAGGAGACGGACGATGGTCCGAATGTGCCCCCACAGTCCGTTAGGAGCAGGAGGAGGACCTCGTCCTAACGCGAGCAAAGTCGAAGGCCTCGTTCACAAAGGACGAGATGTGGGGAGAGGCGCGGACGATGGTTCGTATGTGCCCCCACAGCCCGTTAGGAATAGGAGGAGGACCTCATTCTAATGCGAGCAAAGTCGAAGGCCTCATTCACAAAGGACGAGATGCGGGGAGACGAGCGACGGTTCGAATGTGCCCCCATAGCCCATTAGGAACAAGAGGAGAACCTCGTCCTTACGCGAGCAAAGTCGAAGATTAGGAATAGGAGAAGAACCTCGTCCGAGCGCCCGCATCAACCTCGGCCAAAGAAGATAAGATCTCCTCCGAGCGACCGGGCCAACCTCAGTTGGAGAGCTTCAAATCCGACCTTGACTGTAGGAGACAATGTCGCCCTGAGGAGCGCAACCTCCGACTTCGATCGCAGCAGACGAAGCCTCCCTCAACCTCGGTTGGAGATGGGATCTTTTTCGGGCTTCAACTTCGATATCAACTTTAGCTGAAGATGAGATTTCCCCCGAGCTTTGACCTGGACCAGCACGGGGCTCAGAGGAAGACTTCGACAGTCGCCTTTCCTGCACTCCCTTCCTTCGATTTTCGAACTCGAGAGTAGGGGGGCTAGTGTTGGGGATAAACTCCGCTCCCACTGAAGTCTAGTTCGATGCTCAGTCTAATGCAACCAGTAGCCGCAGAAGAGCTTCAGCAGACGGACTTTAGCCGAACCCCTTGCGACCAAGCTTCTTCTAACTCCGACCGAACTACTTAGCGATCGAGCTTCTTCTAATCCATTCAGCCGGTCGAGCTACTTAACGGTCGAACTCTTTGGACTCCCAGCAGTCAGGCTCTAGCCGAACTCAGCCGCCGAGCTTCAGTCAGACTCCCACAAGAGCCGAACTCTCTCCGCGTCGTTACAGCCAGGCGCCTGCGGAAGCCGAACTCCCTCCAAGCTTTCTCTCCGGTCGGATCTCTTCAGGGGTCAGACTTCTCACCAACCGAGTTCCTGCCGAACTCCTCAGCGGCCGAGCCTTAGCCGCGCACCTCCAGCCAGACGCCTACGGGAGCTGAACTCCTTCCGAGCTTCCTCTTTAGGAGTCCGAACTCCTCCAAAATGGGCTCACGTCGAAGACCTTTGACTCTTCATTTGGTCCCGAGCAGCTCAGCATCGAGACAACTGCAGCCATCACCATCAGTCCGCCGCCAACGACAGCGATCCGCTATCAGGCGACGATGGTTATCACCATTAACCCGCTGCAGACGGCACCTTCCCATCAGACTGACTTCGCCGGACCTCGAGCGGCCCACCAGCACGCGGTTGCAGTTGTCACCATCAAGCTCCGCTATAAAAAGGACCCCCAGATATGCTAACTTCGATCTCTCGAATCTCTAAGCTCTCATCTTCTTCTCCAAGCTTCGGAACTCATTCTCGAGCACTCCATTCTTGTTGGCCAGAGCTGACTTGATCGTCGAAGGATCCTGTCGCGGACTCCGACGGTAACTAGTTTCTGCGTCAATAGAATTGTAAAGGCTTTTATTTGCCTTTACACTGAAAAAAAAAAATAATAGTGCTTATTTCTCGGACAGCGGACAATAGTGCCATCAACTTATGTCAACATTCACATATTACACAATAATATATTCTAATTTAATTGGAAGAAAAGGTCTGTGTATAAAAGTATTTTTTGTATTTCAAATCGGTGATCTCTCAGCTGTAGTGGAGCAATCTTCAACATTAGGCGTAGGGTTATTCTAAAAAATAGGACTCGCTTTGGAGATGAAGAAATCTCTCGCATTATCATTTTAGCTACATCCCCACATATATTTAATAAAAAATAATTTTACATATTATTATATTAGTATCTTATATTTTAAAATGCCAAATAATGTCACCACGCTCACCATATTACAGCCACCATCTGATGGCTAACAAATGCGGTTGCTCCGGTAACACTTTTTGTTAACGGTCAATGCAACGGGCTCTCTCTTTTCGTTATAATAACCACACCAATTATAGCGAGGCACGTAATTTTCGTTCCACAACCACAAGCTCCAAGTTTTCCAAGGACGGGGTTGTATATTTCGCGCAAAAGAAGGATTCACCCTCCTTCTCTGACTCCACCGTTGGATGGCGCAATGGGATGTTCGAAGTAAGTTGACAGGTGTGCGGATTGCGATCCGATGGGCGACGTCGGGAAAGAAGATCAAACATTCTTTCTCGCGAAAGATAGAACCGGAACCCGTTCGAGGGTAAATGGGAATTTGCCGATGGCAACATTGCGGCAACAGCGCTCCCAGGGCACTGGGAAACATCTCAACGCCCGCCAAGGCCGAGTCCATCTCCCAGTATATTCCCTGTTCTTTCTGGCCTTAAATAATAGCCGATTCCCTCTCCTGTCTCCAGTTGCTGCCGCCCTCGATAACGTGAGTCGTTTACTGTGCCCGAATTCGTCGCAGAATCGTTCCTGGTCGGATCTATTTCACGATCTTTTGCCCATTTTAATTACATATTAGATCACGTGATTTGCTGCGGGATCCGATTTAAATTCTGTTTATTTATTTGTTGTTTGGCTCATGATTTATTGCGAGGAATGTTAATATCTTCCTGTTCCTTCTTTTTTCTTGAAAACATAAACCATGGAGTCATCGCGAAGTTCGGTTAATGCAGTAATAACAAGGGAGCAAAGAGATGTTAATGGTCGCGTTAGATGTTTGTCTCTTAGAGCAGCCTTTATAGAACGGGATTGGATTAGGTTATGATGCCGAGGCTTGTAATGGGAAACTTGGTGGGTGAAATTCATACATAGCAATATGTATGCTGTATATAGAGATGTCGGGAAGACATGACATTGGTCGTATTAGTGTCTAATTTGGAAATTTTATTTGATTCTAATGGATTTTTCCCCCCTGTTTCTTTGGACAGTAATATTGATTTTTTTTTTTTTTTTTTTTTTGAAAGAATGGCGAGGAATGGAGTTGTTCATGGGCACTCACAGGAATTGGCCCTTTCTTCTTCATATGAAACTGCGATGGAAGCGCTTTCCTCCCTTATTAGTCGTCGCAAAAGGGGTGATGGATCAAAGAGGGGTGAAAAGTTTGACGTGATGTTTAGGTATCTTAAGGTAAGGTGATTTTGACTTTGTAGAATGATGTAACTGATGATTTCATTTTTGATAGTTCATTTAATTCCTCCGTTTTTTTTTTTTTTTCATTTGAGTTACCAATTGATGAACATTCTAGGTGAACTATACCTTGACTTCAAGACTTGAGACTTAAGATTTTATGTGGATTTAGGTATGTGTATCAAGTGAGAGTTTGATTTCTTCATATGGATCTGTTTGAGTCTCAAACTGATATCCATATTTAAGCATTGGTTACAGGTACTTTAGGCTAAACCAAAATGCTCCAGATAACATAGGACTTAAGAAAGGTGAAGAAACTTTCACTGATGTGTTGAAGCGTAATGAGTCAACCTAGATTTTCAGAAAGGATTACCTTAATACCACCACGTACAATATCATAGCGATGCTTGATCTGCTATGTCCACTCTAGAAACAGGAAGTACAAGCTAGCAGAAGACAAGCCGCATTTTGCAAGTGATTCATGGTCAGATTCTTTGTTAAGTAGGTACCAAGTAAGTTGTTTGTACCCACATTAGTTAGATGTTCCAAGTTCTTGATGGACTTTGAAAGTCAACTTCTCTAGTGCATGATAAAATTTTGATAAAAGAAGTACCTTTTACATAAACTGTCAATGAAATTAGATTTTATCAGTAATCAAAAGGACTTGATCTTATTTGTTTAAAAGATTAGCTTTGTTGACAAGCTCCATCTCAGTTCTTTTAATTGGTGCATCCTTGACATTATCATTATCAAGGGTTGAATTATTGGTACCAGTATGGTATAGTCGCATAATGATACATGGACCACAGTATGCCGATTGGTGATGGCACAGCACAAATGAGATGTGTACCACCTGCTACTATGATACCATGCCAAGGGGTGTAGAGATACCAGTATCTTACTGATAAAGTATAATATGGACAATATGTGTTGGTACATGATGGTAGTTAGATTCTTCATTATTATTACTATTGCTGCTCTGTTTCATGCTTATGCTTGAATTCCATAATTGTCATCTCTTACCTAAAAGTGCTTTTTGTACATCCCCACTGAGAGGAACGTTTCTAAAAGTACCCATATTATCCCCTGTTTATAATCATTAATATCAGCAAGGCCTTATACACAGTTTAATCACTAGCACACAGCTATTAATCCATATGGATAATGCAATAAACTTCCCACACACACATTTGTATGTTTGTATGTGCATTCCAGCATGCATGCTCACATACATACTTATACATATCCACTATTATTTTAGAAATAAAACAAATTTATGGTTGTGGTCCCTCTGAGCCTTTGTCCATTTGGAAACTCTGGAACCTGTTAAGGTGCTATATATAGCTCCTCCGTTAACAAAAACACACAATAATTGGTTCAGCTTTTACTCGAGGAAACAAAATTGGACTTCAGCAGCTAAAAACGGGAGTGCATTGATGAGGCAGGATCAAAATCACTGATGCTTCCTTTCGTGTGATCACTCCATTCATGCTTTCCTTCACATGCATTTAATGTACACAAGCACAGCACTAGTATATGTAGATGCAAAGCAGTACACTTTCTATAATTTATTTAGGTATAGTGGCATGGTTTCTATAACTTTATATGTACGGTTATCTTTAACTTGTAATTATCGAATTTGATCATTTGTGAATGAGATATTTTCTGCATCCATAGAACTCCTTGGTCCTTATATCCCTGAAACTTTTCTATTCAACTTGTCAACATTCTCCTAATATTTAGCATGTTTTATGGGATGACCATAACCATGTTGATCTAAACTTTGTAGAGTGAATCACATTCCTGATTTGGGATGCACCTTATGTTTTACGTAAAAAATCAAAGACTGCAGTTATCTAACTTCCTAGATAATTTTGGACATGTCGAAAGGTCATGGTGTGCCTGCAGCCATCTTCTAAACAACACTTGCCAATGTAACATCTCCTGTTCCTGATAGAGACCTCTGGGTTTGTTGTTGCCATCTTCCTTAATCTGAATTTGTTGACCATTTTTTCTGGTCCAAATGTCATTATGACGGTATCATTTGGTATTTTTAGTTTAATAAAATGCTTATTAAAAAAATTCCAGATTAGAAAGGAAGCCTACTAGTCATGATGTCAACTATGTATTCAAATGGTGCTTCTAAAGTGACCTGCACCAGACAGTAAATTTGACACATAAGCTTTTTTAGATGATATAATCATCAAAACTAGTTGGAAAATACAGAAGCTATCATTTCCCTCAAATTCTCATTCATAAGTCAATTAACATGCTTTGGTGTAGGTGTCTGTTACAGAAACAAATCCGGAGGAGATAGAGGAGGAAGATTATGGTAACCAAAGATCATTTTTTGTTTACTCCCGTAGAAGGAAGGCCGAATCAAAAGGGCTAACAACAGCAACAATAATAGATGGTCAACACCCTTGATTAAGAGGATTTGATTATGAGGGAATATTGCTCTCTAATTGTGGAAGGTCAACATCCTTGATTAAGGGGATCTGATTATGAAGGAATATTGCTCTTTAATTGTGGAAGGTCAACATCCTTGATTAAGGAGATTTGATTATGGAGGAATATTGCTCTCTAATTGCTTTCACACTATTTGTTAAAAATTATAAATAAGATATTGGAATAAGGGAAAGACATGATCAGAATTATCAAAAAAATTGTAAACCTTGTTACATCTTTGAGCTGGCGGTTGGGGAGCTTATGCTTCTTTTTTTTTCTCTTTTCTTGTATTTCCTACACTGACCATTAGAGTCAACTATTATCAATAATAAAGAGAGCCACGTTCTTCCTCCAACAATTTGGTCCGACCTGCTATCTTTCTTATTTCATGCCACGAACTCGGATGGAGGCTAAAGTTGATTCGTTGGAGAGAAGGGTTGCTGCCATTGAAGCCAAATTAGAGACTCAACATTCTCAACTCCAATTTGATATAACCAAGCAAATTGATCACCGATTTGCTGAAGTGAAGTCCCCTTTAGTTGACTTGATAGTTTTTGTCCGAGGTAAGTCTATGGCTTTGAACTCGGTGGAACCCATTACACCATTGACACAACATCCAGTGGCCTCAGCCACCAACAGCCAGCCCACGATGCTTTCAAATTCATCAGAGGCATCTTCTTTTCTGTGCAAAAGCGACATTCCAGGCTTTGATGGGATAAACCTGATTGGATGGATCACTCGTGCAGAGCAATTTTTTGAAATCCATGGTACCAGAGATGAGCAGAAGGTATCCGTGGCGATGATTGCAATGGAGGGTCTTGCCCTTCACTAGTTTCGATGGTTGAGACAATGCTACCCAAATCTAACTTGGCGTATGTTAACCATTAAGATGGTTCAGCAGTTCGATGGACGGCATACGGGAAATCCCTTTGAAAGCCTTGCTGCCCTTCGACAAACGGCATCGGTGGAGGACTACATCAGCAGCTTCATCGAGTTGGCCACTTTGGTCCCAAGATTGGATACCTTGCACTACCTAGGATTCTTCATGAATGGATTGCAAGGGGCGATTCGTCATCGGTTGGGCACCCAAAAACCCAACGACCTCAATCGTGTGATGGAATTAGCAAGGTGCATCGAAACCGAGCTTCAATTTGAAAACATTATATCGGTTCTCAGCAGCTCTGTGCCTTGAAGCCTAGGCGGACATGTAGTGGCCCAACGTTACTCATCCTCAACCAGAGCATCCGCCGCACCAGCAGTGCCTAGTCACAGCTTCACTGCAGCCCATCGACCCACTGACCGCAACCATGCACCTCAACGCTTGCTGCCTACGCCACCTATCGTTGTGTCCAATGCACAAAAGCCCACTGCCCAGCACCGAGTGATACGCCAACTCTCCAATCAGGAGTACCATGACCTCAGGAACAAGGGCTTGTGCTTTCGATGCCATCAACCATACTCACCGACGCATGTCTGCCCACTCAAAGACTTAAGGGCGTTAATCGTGGGAGAAGATGAAACTTGCATGGAGGCAGGTGATTTCGAAGTTATGGAGACAGATGTGCCCATTGTAGATTCGATTGGAGCTATTGACAATTTAGATAATGGGCCACACACAGAACTTACACAAATGGACCTTTTTCAACAAGATACTAGACCTCCAACCCACTTATCACATAAGCATCACTTATTACATGGGCCGAATACCAAAGTAGCACCACTGGACTTATCACTCTTCTCTGTGGGAGGTATAACTGGACCCCGCACCATAAAATTATACTACACAATTAATGGGCACAGTATAGTTGTTATGATTGACAGTGGAGCAAGCCATAATTTTGTGTCCCAGGTCTTAATTAAGCAATTACAGCTACCTATTACTCCGACTCCAAGCTTTGGGGTCAAGCTAGGGGATGGACATCAGGCGATATCTTCAGGAGTATGCCTTAGTTTAAAGGTGCAGATTGGGTCGTGCCCTGTCACTGTAGATTGTTACCTGTTCGACCTTGGCAGAGTGGACCTGATTTTAGGAGTGGCATGGCTCGCTACCCTGGGAGACGTCAAAGCCAATTGGAAGAATAGGATGCTCAGCTTTGGGATGAATGGAATCCAAATCACTTTGACAGGTGATCCAGCCCTTTATCAGACTCAAGTGGGTCTTCGGTCTTTTTTCAAAATGGCAGATGCGGAACTTTGGGCTCTGGTATGGATGACATCGCAAGTTGACTCAGTGGACACATCCACAACAATCCTCTCGAACCGACAATAAAGTGAGCTCCAGCAGCTTTTGACGAAATTTGAGGTAGTATTTGGTGAACTTGATGGCCTGCCAACTTCTCGCCCATCAAACCACTGCATTGAGCTGATACCAGGCACCAACCCAGTTTCCATTCGGCCATACAGGTATGGTCATATTCAAAAACATGAAATAGAACGGTTGGTCGCTGAAATGTTGCATGCAGGAATTATTAGACCTAGCTCAAGCCTATTTTCAAGCCCAGTACTTCTAGTATGGAAGAAGGACGGAAGCTGGTGGTTTTGTGTGGATTATAGAGAGCTCAACCGAGTAATAGTAGCTGACAAATACCCAATACCAGTTATACAAGAAATGCTGGATAAATTGCAGGGCGCACACTACTTCTCCAAGATAGACCTCCGTTCTGGATACCACCAGATCCGAGTTCGAGAATGTGACATCCCAAAGACAGCCTTTCAGATACATAGCGGCCACTACGAATTTTTGGTCATGCCATTTGGTCTAATGAATGCACCTTCCACGTTCCAGGCAACTATGAATGACATATTCAGACCTTATCTCCGCTGCTTTGTTTTGATTTTTTTTGATGATATATTAATATATAGTCCTACATGGGAGGCACACTTGCAACATTTGTCATATGTCTTACAGCTCTTATAGGAGAATCATCTCAAAGCCAACCACAAGAAATGTCAGCTAGGGCAATTGATGGTAGAATACCTCAATCACATCATCTCAGCTCGGGGGTGGCAATGGATCCCACAAAAATCTCTGCCGTCCTCCGATGGCTAGTACCACGTTCAGTGAAAGCCATTCATGGATTCCTCGGACTTACGGGGTACTATCGGCGTTTCATTAGGAACTATGGTCAAATTGCTCAGCCTCTTACGGCCCTGCTTAAGAAGGATGACCAGACCCCGTTTGCATGGAATGCTGCTGCTTAGAAGGCATTCGAAGATCTACAACAGGCATTGGTAGCCGCACTAGTCCTAGGTATGCCAGACTTCAATAAACAATTTATCATTGAATGTGATGCTTCTGGCAAGGGAGTGGGTGTTGTCTTAATGCAGGACGGCCGCCCGATAGCTTATTTCAGCAAAGCACTTTCCGAACGCTCGCTCTCTAAATCTGCATACGAAAAAGAACTTATGGCATTGGTTCTTGCTGTACAACACTGGCGACCTTACCTCATGGGATGGAAATTTGTGGTTCGCATTAACCATCGTAGCTTACGGTACCTGCTTCACCAAAAGATCGCCACTCCAGCTCAGCAAAATTGGGTGGCCAAACTATTGAGCTATGAATTTGAGGTGCTTTACAAGTCTGAAAGTACCAACTGAGCTACGGATGCCTTGTCTTGAAAGGATGATGAAAGTGAGCTCACTACCCTTAGCACTCCTGTTAGGTTAGATCTCGCTACAATCGACGAGGAAGTTGGTAAAGATAAGGATTTACAGGCCATCATTAATAATTTCCGGCATGATTCTACATCCTGGCCATATTTTTGTTTGGTTCAGGGCCGCTTGTTCTTTCGTGGTCGATTGGTGCTACTAGCCAATTCTACATGGGTTCCAAAACTCATTGTCGAGTATCATTCTACTCCGACCGGGGGACATTCTGGAGCCTACAAGACCTATCATCGCTTGGCTTCTAGCTTATACTGGCGTGGCATGATGAAGAGTATTCAGAAGTTTATGGCCTCTTGTTTGGTATGCCAACGCTCCAAATACGAGGCAATGTAGCCGGCTGGACTACTGCAGCCCCTTCATATCCATTGAGTGTATATGGGAGGATCTCTCCATAGACTTCATCACCAAGCTTCCCAAGTCTCTCGACTTTGAGTGTATTTTGATGGTGGTAGATAGACTGTCTAAATATGCCCATTTTCTACCCCTCAAACATCCCTATACAACTCGCTCAATGGCTTCAATTTTTACACAGGAAGTCATTCGCTTACATGGGGTCCCTAAATCAATTGTGAGTGATCAAGATCCTGTCTTTATAAGTATTTTTTTGGCAGAAAATTTTCAAGTTGCAAGGGACACTACTCAAAATGAGCTCCACCTACCATCCAGAGATAGATGGCCAAATCGAAGTACTAAACCATTGCCTGGAGACTTATCTCTGTTGTTTTGCCTCAAAGCAACCTCGATCATGGGCCCAGTGGTTATCATGGGTAGAATATTCTTATAATACTTTCTTCCAGTCAGCAGTCGGAACATCCCCATTTGAGATTGTCTATGGTCGGCCACCGCCTACACTGCAACACTTCCCAGAGAGACTAGAGTGGAGGCTGTCGCAGCAATACTGATGGATCGAGATGAGATTCTTAGACAATTGAAGTTCAATCTCCAGCAGGCCCAAAATCGCATGCGGCGTTCCACTAATTCTCATCGTCGGGAGGTCCAATTTGAGGTCAGGGACAAAATATTTTTGAAGTTAAGGCCTTATTGTCAACATTCAGTGACGACCAGAGTATCTCCCAAGCTTGCTGCACGTTTTTATGGTCCTTTCGAGATAATTAAGAAGATTGGACCGGTCGCATATAAACTCCTCTTACCCGATTTCCGCCGCATTCATCCTATTTTTCATGTTTCCGAGCGAAAACAGGTTGTGGGCGATCATCCAGTAGAAACCGCACTCCCAAAGGTGCTGACAATTCCAAATGACCCCATATTTGAACTTGAAACCGTACTATCCATCCGGGTCATTCAGCGGGGCGATGATATGGTACCACAAGTCCTCCTACTATAGAAAGGATGACCTATAGATGAGTCCACTTGGGTCGATTCAGCTGAGGTTCGTCTTCAATTTTCAAAATTTTGCCTTTAGGACAAGGCAGTTTTTCAAGGTGGCTGCAGTGTTACAGAAACAAATCCAGAGGAGATAGAGAAAGATTATGATATCCAAAAATCATTTTTGGTTTACTCTCGCAGAAGGAAGGCCGAATCAAAAGGGCTAACAGCAGCAACAATAATGGAAGTTCAACACCCTTGATTAAGGGGATCTGATTATGAGGGAATATTGCTCTCTAATTATGAAAGGTCAACATCCTTGATTAAAGGGATCTAATTATGGAGGAATATTGCTCTCTAATTGTGGAAGGTCAACATCCTTGGTTAAGAAAATTTGATTATGGAGGAATATTACTCTCTAATTGCTTTCACACTGTCTGTTGAAAATTATAAATAAAATATTGGAATAAGGAAAAGACATGACCAGAATTATCAAAGAAATTGTAAACCTTGTTACAGCTTTGAGCTAGGGGTTGGAGAGCTTATGCTTCTTTTTTTCTCTTTTCTTGTATTCTCTACACTAACCATTAGAGTCGGCTATTATCAATAATAAAGAGAGCCACGTTCTTCCTCCAACAGTGTCATCAATATCCTATGCCGTTTGTGTGAACTTTAGCAACAAAGAGGTCGTTATATCTGACAACACTGCAATAACAACCATAATACTTGGTACATTTATAAATAAGTTTGCATATGTTTGTCTATAAGGATATATGTGAAAGGATGGACCATCTGCATATACATGTATGAAGTTAGGATGACATTTCCTAGACTCTTATTAGATTAATCTATTAAAAACTGTATCTGTTTCATTGAATTGTATATCCATTGATAATCTAAATACTACCATAAGGGGAAAGCTGTATGATTCACATCAGGGAGGTTATTTGTAATGCAGATAATTACTATCAAATCTTGTTTGTTTTTCTGATTAGCTATTACTTTCATTGAATTGTATATCCATTGTAAGTGACTTTGATCAGATGTCATTGTTATATTGCTTTGTTTTTGTATGAATTATTATCTTATTAAGCGCTGTTTTGATTGTTTGGGTGCCAACTGCCTTGTTCTGTTTTTTCCCAGACTAAAATCTAGCTGTCATGCTCTTATCTGATCTGAAATCTTTTGGTGTCAAAACTTCCTTTTTCTTTATATGTCAATGTTTAAAAATATAATGTGCCTATTTCTATACAGATATTAGATTTGGAGGAACGCATAGCTGGACTTAAGATTATCCATGTTGCTGGAACTAAAGGAAAGGTAGTACCCTTGTTATGTTGAAATTTCTTGTATCTGTATATAAAACAATTTTCATTGGCGCTTATCCTTAATGCTGTCTAATAATTCAGTTAATTAAATATTTTATCTGGCTTAATCAACACAAATAAGGGCCAGTTGATCTTTTTAGTCGATTAATCTTTACTTGTTTATTTTTTAATATGTTAACCTTTGCTTGCTTATATATTATTGGTCCTATATAAGTTGAATGACTTGTTGTCGTATTCTTTAGGGACCCATCCAGTTACATGACAAACTTGGGTATCAATTTTTTAGAAAACTTCAGATATACAACATCGATATCGGGCCACATTGATCTTGTAGAAGCAAATATAGAGGTCTTGAATGAATAGGTTGTTTAGGTCTTCTGCTTTCATGCTTTCTGACTGCCAACAAAAAAAAAGAAAAAGAAAAAGAAAAAAGAAGAAAGAAAAAACCGATGGAGATTGAAGCTGATAAGACAGAGATCATAAATTTGCTATTTCCTGTTATCTCTATTTGGTTATCTGCTTCTTATCATCACAAAATGGTTCTTGCATTTTGTCAGCGCAATTAACTTTGAAGAGGTTATATTGTTTTGGGAACTTACATCTTTTTAAACATTGATTTATGATGCATTTTTTTATTTTGTCATTCTCCCAATCTTCTGGTAATCTTCTTTTTTTTTTTTTTTTTTTTTTTTTGCATATTAATATTCTAATTGGTTTCAATTTCTCTCTTTCTTTGCTTTTCTTAGATGTTTATTCCCTCTTTTTCTGTTTTTCCTTTTGTTCCCCTTCTGCCATTTTCCACTTCCAATTAGCTATTGCCACTTGCATGGACATTTATGTTAGTGTTACTTGACAACATGATACCTGAAGCTTTATTTGATTAAATATATAAAGTTTTCTTGGTATCTACAAGTTTTGAGAACATAAATTCTAATGCACCACCATCTTACCAATGGGCTTTCAACCAAAAAATAAAAAACAAAATAACAAAAGAGACTACCATATATAACTGCAAAATGATCTGCTATCGTTAACTCTACTCCAAAAAATTGTGTTGGAACAGAAACAAGTCAGGAAAATATATTGCAATTCATTACAACTCATTTTGATCTTATATCAGCATCCATATGAAGAGGTCACCAAGCTGAGTTTCGGCGAGGCTTTTCTTTAGCCCATGCTTAGTACACCTGGAGGGATCTTGGTTTGTTAACTTTTAGCCTAAGGCCAGTTTCCTAGCATACAGGGATCTGTTATCTTGTTTTTAATGCCATCTCTATTTCATGTTAAATATATTGTATGTTGAGCTTGCCATTGAAGATTTTACATTCATCCCTTGTAATTTAGAGCAAAGTCGCTCATTGTTTCAATATCTGCCAGTAATCTAGTATAGACATATTTTATAACATCAATAATTGTGTACCAGCTCTTTTCTTATATAGAGTAATATTTCAGGGTTCAACATGCACATTTTCTGAGGCTATTTTAAGAGAATGTGGTTTTCGAACTGGACTTTTCACTTCCCCTCACCTGATGGATGTCAGAGAACGTTATCGTATAATGGGGTAAGTATTAAAAAGCTATAACATGCATAATTATAGGGAATTAATTCGTTTTAAAGATGTGACTCGCACATTTCCACCATCTATATAGTATCTCTGCTGCTGATTCATGCAATACTATAATATGATGCACAAGCTTGAATTTTTTTTACTTAATGAATGAATTGGAACAATTTAGAGTCACTTCCAGATTCCTACAAACGTGCGAGCTTTCATTCTGTTGCAAATTATCACCTGCATGCCGCAATTTTCCGAGGAGCCACTCCCATTCACATAATACTCCGTTGCTACCTGTGGAGACTGATATGCAATTCTAGCCACATGATACCATAAAATTTATGCTAGGGGATTGAATTTATGTAGGATTTTCACAATTTTATTATAATACTTGCTGAAAGCAATACGTGCATATACTATTGTTATTTAAAAACCATATGACATTAGATTTATCACACCAATGTTCTCTTTTGGTTTCTAAAGAGAAATTTTTCTAAAGTTTAATTTGACTCTTTGATCATAAAAATCTTAGGATTTGTGATAATGATGTAAAGTCATATAAATCATATTGAGGTTTATGTGCATTGTTAGGGGCTAAATCTTTTTAGCTTGTGCTGCTGTCTTCTGGCAACATGAACTATATAGTACAATATATAAATGGAGTACTTTTAAGGTGGGCCTACAAGGTTCTCTGGGCATAATGTACTGTACCTTTGCCCAATTGATACTTGATAAGGGGGACGTATTGCTTGTCTATATGCTGAATTGACCCCATAATGAGTGTATTGATATTGTACAACCATGGTACTGGTATAGGGTCCAACGAGCCTGCAATTGTAAATATGTTGTACGATGCTCTTTAAATGGGAAGCTGATCTTTGCCATTGGTTGATTGTTTATCAAAAAAAACATACACACTTGCCTTTTAATATTCTGTTAACAGAATTAATAGTCCTTTCAGAGTTCTGATTAGATTGGTTTAAAATTTCAGTAAGTCAGGATATTTTTCTGAGATGCAGACTTAAAATATTTCAGAGAATCACCATTAGAGTATAAAATCATGAATAACTTATTCAGATGTTACAAACACATGCTACGAATACCATTGTAGGCCCTTCCAAGGAGAAAGGCTAAGGTTTGTGTTGGAGGCTTATTAAGAGGACAAGAAGGATTAACAAGTCCTTTTTGGGAAGTTGTAAGGTGAGCATTTTATTGGCTTGCAGTTTGCAATGGCAACAGATGTAACCATTTATGGAGCAGATCACTGAATATAGGTTTTAAACTGTATTATGAACAGATGGGATAGTGCTTGTTAACATCGATATGCTTGTTAACATTGGTGATGGCTTTGATACAAGTTTATAATTAGTTATGACATTTGTGGATATGATTGGAGTAGTACAGCAAGGTGTCCAGGTGGATATGTGGTGAAACTGCATAGAACTAACAGTTAATTAAGTGTTCTATGGTGTAGCATTGGTCATAAAAGGCTCCATATTTAGGACAAAGGCAATAAGAGGAGAGGGAGGCTAAGAAAGAGCTAGGTTATATCAAATATATGTAAAACCATTATTATAGTGAAGGATGTTAAGCTGACCATCCGCTACTTGTGTTCTTATTTTTACTTTTCAACGAACAAGAAAGCCAATCATTTTCTCCAACAAATGGTATTTCTTGGTAAATTAATAACCTCTATTTTTTGCTGGATGGAAGAAGACCTGTGCTCCCTTCAGTAAATCATAACATACAAATACACTGTAATCAAGTACATGTAACAGATCAGATTCATTTAGTCGAAATATTTGAATATTAAGGAATCATTGTAAACCTTCAGGATATTGGTATGTGATGACCAAGACAAAGATGTGATCAGCAGTGGAAATGCTCTGAGACATAAATTTTGGTCATGGCTTATGTTAATCATCTAAGTCTGAGTAGAATCTATTAATTTTTACCTGTTCTTTTTTGACATTTTCTCCTTAGTATCTGCCACTTCTTTTTGTTTCATGATGATCAATGAACTTATCTCGCAGGTCAGATATATCCAGAGAAAACTTTCTGCATTACTTTTGGGATTGTTGGAACCGACTGAAGGTGGCCATTTCTGCCTTTTTTCTTTTGGCTCTCATGTGCCTAGAAACTTCAGTCTACCATATGCTGAGAAAAACAAATTCTTTTCTTTCTTTTTTTAACATTGGCACTTCATACATGGCAACCGAAGATGGAAAAGATAAATTTGATACTCCGAAAATTTGTTATACATGTTCCAGAATCATTCTAGAGAGGAATCGTGCTTATTTTGGCTTTTGTTCTTAGGAGTTGACTATTAATTATGTAGCGAAGACAGATTTGATATATGTTAAATTTTAAATAATCTTTTGGCAGATCTTGTGGTTGTCTATGTGAATTTAATATTACCATCTTCTGATTCATTACTGACCAGTATCATATATAAAGTTTTTGCTAACTATCTCTTCCAAGTTCCAATATTAGATCCCATATTGACTAACAATTATGCATGTTCTTTAAGATCATTACCATATGAAGACATAGCTACTTGATAACTTCACCTTTTATTTTTACAATAAAAATGTAATGTGTGCCAATTTTAATGGTCCTTAGTTACTAGAAAAGAGAGTGGATGTGGCAATGGATTCAGCTGTGGGTATGAGAAAGCATATCTCTCAAAAAAAAAAAAAGAATAAGGAAACACTTATGAAGCGGGTCCCGGAACAAAATCCTAGGTGGGTGCAGCACTCTGGTGATAAGTTTCCCGTTACCAAGGTATGGTCATACCATCATAGTCTATCAAGTTTATTAAACTGACATGTGGAAAGTTGAGCAGACCAGATGATCAAACCGGATTTACGTGAATGGTGGCTTTGCTTTGATTATCAAATTAATCAACCTATAATTGCTCAACCTGGACAGTTGGGTTCCAGGACCATTCGAACTATCTAGCTGAAACAAATTGCTAGGGTGAAGGCACATATGAAGTTAAATTTGATTTTAAAATAAAGCGGAAACCAGTTACCGTTTGCTGACATAAACAGACATTGACTTCATGGAATCCGTTATTGTGAGAAGTCTATGTGGCTCTGTGGATGTTGTCGAGTCAAAAGGCAATCTCAATTTGTCTGAGACTCAGAGATATTGCAGCAGTCTGGGATCATTGCTTTCTTCTACCATGTGGTCATATGATCTATGAGAATCAATATTGCCATGCAATGCAGATTCCAAGATGTTAGGATTGTGTGTGTTCTAGGTGAGATTAAAGGCTTTCTGTCTAGAATGTAATAACAGGAAAGAACTGGACAAATTAAGGGGCCACTCTGGTTTAATTTATAGGAATATTGGAAAGAGGGATATAAGGCTTATATTCTCTAAGGTTAACAGAAATATTTCTATAAGTGAACTACATTTGTGCAAAAGTTGATAATATATTTCAGGTTTGATGATTCTAATGGATACAAGAGGGCTAAGACGAGGGTTCCTAAGGTCACTGCTTGAATATAAGGCTTCTAGGTAAGGTTTAGAATCTCTATATTGGACCCTGTACCAATACCATCTTGGTACGGTGTCGGTGTTGCTGGCTATGGAGATTAGTTTGGCATACGGATACACAGTTTCCCTTCCATACCACATACCAGTTCGGTATGCTTGGTGTGTGCTGGAATGGACCAATATGACATCCCATGCTTCTATGCAAGGTTCGCCGCACCTGTGTTGGAGGGTGTTCCCATACCAGCGGGTGATGGATTTGGCACAGTATGTGTCCGTACCGTACTATGCTGTTTCGGGATTTACTGACACAGGAAAAACTGGTGAGGAATAGGAAGAGAGAGAGAGAGAGAGAGAGAGAGAGAGAGAGAGAGCCCTCATTAGAATACGGGGTCGCTTGTTTCATTTTGAAATTGGGGATCCCTTTTTTTTTTTTTTTGGCTGACTTCAAATGGAAATCGGCAAAAATATATTTGAACCGGATGACAGAACCATTCCCAGTTCGCCCTCGGTTATGGTTTGGTATGCTTGGAACCAGGTGGTACAATGAACCTTACTCCTAGGATTTCTTTTGAGTCAAATGTGAGCAAATAAATTGGTTTTTATATCAGACATGACTTTAATCATGCACAAAGTTCACTTGTTTTGCAGTAAAAATGTGATTACAAGAGTTATAACAAAAAATATTAAATGAATGAGGAAGAATAGGCACCAATTTTACCTCAGAAATAAATCATATGCAAGATCTGATGTTCACATCGGATATGAAGAAAATAGATGTGGTAATGTAAATAAAACAGAGCAAGTAGGTAGGAAAGTAAAAAGAAGAAGAAATTATAGAGGGAGAGAGAACAAGTATGGCCTTAAGCCCTGAAAATTGGTCTGCCTCTTTTCTCTTTCCCATGTCAGAAACAATACCACGAGTTTCTCTAGAGCTGCCCCCCTTTTTCTGTTTCTTATTTTATCCCTGCCTAAACTCTTTGTGAGGTGGAAATGAGGATACATTCATCAACAGGTTTTACCCTTCTATAAACAGACCAGCTGGCTACCCCTATCACTTTCCAATTTGAATCTAAGCCGTACTTCTGAATCAGAGAAAACCACAAATACATGGAACACCCTTATTTTAATTGAAAATGCTTGATTTTTGTTCTACCATTCTTTGTTCAACAATGGTTCTACTGTCTGCTGTATGATATGCAATGATCACAGCTTTGAATTTATACCTCTGTTTTCTGAAGTGTAAAACTTTTAAATTTAGAAAAAAACTTTGAGCAACATTCAAGGAAAGGATATGCTTATCATGGATGGTTTTCTTTTGCAGGCAAAATCTGGGGATGACTTGCCGATGCCTCCACTATTTCACTTTCTCACTTTGTTGGCATTTAAGATATTCTTGTCTGAAAAGGTTAACCGTACAGAACTTTATTTGGGGTAGAGAAGAATACATATGATGAACGGCACTTACAAAATCTAATTGAAAGTTTTTAAGTGCAAATGTTAACTATGACTTTTGGGCTGATTCACTAGTGGCTGCAATATTTGGACAAATGATAAGTTTGTCCAAATGCTGTAGTTTTTTTTTTTTGAATCACTACAAAGTAGCAAAAACTTTCTTTGCTTGTGTCAAGTTAATTGTATCAGTGAACTTAAATTTATTCTGATAATGATGGCTTTTTCTGATCTTCTGTTCCGAGCTCATATATCATATCGCTTATGTTATGCCATACTGGTGCATACCGAGCAATACCATACCATTCTGGTACCAAACTGGTATGCACCATGTACCAAGTATTGGTACATCAAAGCAACCTCTATACCATGCGTACTGATGCCTTACTATGATGATATGGGTTTGGGGTCCTGTACCAAGATTGTGGAACTTGATATCACTATTGTTTCTTTTAATTCTTTGCATTTGTGACCATTACCTCCCTATTGCATTTTATAGAGACAGTAAGTTTGTTCCTTTTTGCTTTGCCTAAATGGACAAGTGCAAATTAACTTTTAGTTTAGCCTGTGAAATAGAAATCAAACCTTCCTAAACCCTCAGAGTCCTGACCAATGCCGTTATCATCATCCATAAATACAATGATTGGTGTATTTGGCACATTTTGTATTCAGCAGATAGCATCTTGAACTAGGTAATCCACAAACCAGAACATTTTTTTTTGTTTAGAAAATTATTTGGACTAATTGGTCAAAAGAAACTTAAACAAGAATCCTCTCAGTGGAAGTGTAAGGCCTCCAGAACTAGAATGCTAATTTTAGTCATGTTAGGATCAGAATGGGTTTGATCTGAATCTAATCTGAAATCTGAAAAGCCTAAACTGGTTACTTGATGGATTGGCAAAAAATGATTGAAACCTGACGAGGTTAATAAATGGATTTCTGATCCAAAACCTGATCTGATCTGACAGTCCACTATATACTTTGGGAGAGGAATGGGTGATCTCTATTTCCTATCTTTTCAAATATTGTAAGGTTTTCACCGTTGGCCCTTAAACAGATATATGAATATAATGTCAATATAGTGCTTATTAGATAATATGAAATATAAATAACCATGGGTCATTTTGACCCCAGTCCAGGTCTGGTCCAGTGATTGAGTTGGTTATTGGATTGGGTTGCCATTTGCTTATTTGATCAGAAATTGTGACCAGATCTTTGAATGTGGGTTGAATTTGGAATGGATCATTGGGTCAAGATCCAATCCACTGATGGGCCTGTTTAAGATTATTTGAGGCAGTTTTTCTAAGTATTTCTTGAAAGATTCAACATTTATCATTTTAGTCTGCACTTATTGTCTCCTGAAATATCTTCAGACCATGAAGGATATTGAAGAACATACAAAAGAAATTTGACTTGTAGAACATTCAATGAAGTTTATGAAGTAAATTGTTTGATATGGCTGGGAGAGAAAAGATGAATGATATGTTATAGCACCATTGTTAGAAGTACCAAAGACTTTTTTTTGCTTCTTGAACCTATCTGCTTGAAGTAGTGTTATGAACTTCTGTCTTTGGGGGCTAACATTTATCTGTTTCAAGCTAATGTAAGTCAATGGTGCTCTCGAAGAATCAATATACCATGGTAAGAAAGGTGCACAAAATCGAACATCTTGGAATTCTTACTTTTAAAAATAATTTATGTTCTTTATAATATTGTAATTGTTACTGATGGTTTAGAGTTTCTTACATGTTTTAGTACATGAATTTCCAGTGATGCATAAATGGAAAGAACGATGTATATTAGAAAAAGAACTTCATATTCATAAAATTCTAGGATATGGTATATAGTACTGGAACATGTATATTTATCATTTTCAGATCGGGAAAGATGGTATAAAACTTTAAATTATATAAAAAAGGTGTTTCTGTAGCATATCTTTAGGTTATTCACAGATGAGGTCATTTATGTGTCTTTGTTGTTTGATTGGTGCATTTGTCATGTGAAATTGTAATACACTAGGCTGTTTTTAAACAAAGATGTGAGACCAATATCTGTTCATTCAATTCATGGTCAAATGCAAAGGATTTCAGACCTTCAGTTACTATATGCTTCTCTTCTATCTGGAGCTAATGTTGCTAGGTAGTGCAGACAACTGTATAACACTGCATAACATGCAAGGAGTGAAAATTTGAATTGTTTCATTTGAGAACTATGTAGAATGAAGAATTCAGTTCAAATTTTTGGGACTTTCCATCAACGTAATGTTAGTTTGTAAAAGTAAAAACGTAATCATGATCGTTTTTTATAACAATTGATATAACTATTTTCAGGAAATAAGTGAGATCTAATTTGTTAAAAATATAATTTTGACTTGTCATGTTTTCTTTTCAAGAAAAGCCTCTCTCTCTCTCTGTGTGTGTGTGTGTGTGTGTGTGTGTGTGTGTGTGTGTGTGTACACATATGTCATAATATATTACAATATGTGGTGATTTGGTGAAATTAAGCTGAGTGACCTTCTTGAGGTCTTTGCATATCTAACTGGTCCCTTTTCTCATTCTACTATTGATTATCATTTTCCGTGAGATTTTACTAGTCTACTTCTTGTTATGCTTGAGAGCTAGTATGACGGCTTTTAATAAATGATTTCCTTGATCTGACCAAGTGTAATATTAGCTTTCAGTTACCCATCGTGCTGTTCAGTTGTTAAGGTGAACTATTGTTGCTTGTAGGTTGATGTTGGAATTATTGAAGTTGGTCTTGGAGGAAGATTTGACTCAACAAATGTGGTATTTGTTTGCCTTTTCTTGTTTCCTTATTAATTGAAAACAGATTTCCTGCAACATTGCTTTATTGTTTCTTTTCTAAAAACTAGGATTACTAAGGCTTGTCTCCATTAGGTAGCAGGTATATCATGTTGGACTCCAGCCCAAATTCAATGGGAGAAGGAATAGGTTGAGCAAGTCCTATTTAAATTTTCTAGGGGTTGAGTGATATTAATACTCAATAGCAAGGTTTGCTGTTGCATACCGTCTCCTAGTAGGTATATACCATACAATACCGATACCGAACTGAGACTCAGTATGAGAGGCCTCTTGAGTCTCGATATTACCGAATTGCCGACTGTACTGGGCTTATTGACACTGTACCAGCATGGTACTGGTATGGAGTCTGTTTCTAAGATGGTGAACCTTGCCCAATAGGGTTCTACCTTTTTTTATATTCAATAAAAATCATACTAGATTTCATTAGGTAGGGTTAGTGACGTTAGTCAATGTCCAATTCAATACAATCCAGACCTGTTATACTTAGATAAATAGGAAATGAATTCACTTTTGGACCCAGGCTGAACTCTTCAGCTCACGTTTTTTTCTGGCTTGCACTGGACTTGATTTGCTTGCAGAGTTATACATAACTTTGTTATTTTCTTTCGCCTACAGCATGAATATACTTATTCAATTGTAATTTTCAGGTTAAGGAACCTGTTGTTTGTGGCATAACTTCGCTTGGGATGGACCATATGGAGATATTAGGTAAATCCTTCGTTCCAGGTGGAGAACATTCTTTTGCAACAAATTTACCTTTATTGCTTCATTGTTTCATGAATAAACTCTCTCCTGATGCCTCAGTATGGGTGTCATTGTGGCCTAAAAATTAAGTTTTCTTCTCCACTATGATCCTTTAGTTTATAATATTAGGGGCATTAATGCTTCAAGCCAGCCAAATGAGTCTTAAGGCCTCATCCAACAAAAAATTTAGGCCTAGGCTTGAGTTTTAGAGTAAAAACCATTGTAGCACAAATGCACCTGGGCTTTGAAATATTTCAAGCTCTTAAATGCACAACTTTGAAATATTTCAAGCTCTTAAACGCGCACATGCATCTGTATGTGTGTGAGAATGTGGGTAGAGTTATAATGCACATAGGTGGAAAAATGGGAGTTTACACACACCAAAGTTTTAAATCCCGTAGGATAAAGATGTCCAGGTTTCTCAATGGAATGGGATGTCCCGTTGTCCCGTCCCATCCTAATAGCAGTGCCGATCATACATCCTAGTGGATATCTAACATCTTCCTCCCCTTCTTCTTTCCTTTCTTTCTTTCATTTTTTCATTTTTCCTTTCTTCCTTTTTTTCTTTCTTTTCCTCTACCTTTCGTTTCTTCCTTCTCCTTTCTTTTCTTTTTTTTTTTAAAAATCTTTTCTCTTCTTTCTTTTCATTTTTTCCTTTTCTTCATCTTTCCTTCCTTTCCTTCTTTTCTCTTTCTTCTTCTTTTCCAGGTGGATGGGTTTTGGAGTCCCAAGCCCGTCTCAATTCCATTTTGTCGCAGGAACAGGACGGGATGGCCCGGATGCCCCCTATCCTGTCGGGACGTAAAATCTTGACACACACTACTAAATTCAAAGTTGGGGTTGCAAAATCAAAACCCAAGCACGAACATTATCTACTAGGTGTAAGATGCTTACATAAACAAACATATATGTGTTCCGAGATCCCTTGCCTATCCAAAATCAAAATATTGAGTTATCCTGTTAAAACTATAGATTTGGGAGTACTTGATGCGTAGGCAAGCTTCTCTTAGACAAACGATTTTTCATTTCTTGGTATATTAAACCTTGTAGATCATATCTAGTGGCTTAGATTTCCACTTTGTAACCCCCACCTTTGAATTTGACATTTTTGTAAGCTCTTATATTTCAACCCTATGTGTTTTATCACTCAAGCCTTACCTTACATACGTGCATGTATGTGCACATGCATGCAAGGATACAACTCCATCCATAGAATAAGAAGATTTCTACTCAGAATGATCACAACATTCCATGTTCCTCACCAAGCAATGCCAAATGGGTGTAGGTCTTCATACAAGCAGCCACCAATATCAAGATTAAGAGCTCTTTCATTGGAGCTGGCCTTCATGTAGGCTTATGGATATCAAAATATGTAAAAGCTCTTAATGTTGTCAGTGTTATCCTAGGCTCCTAACATCAACAATAGGAGCTCCTTCCTCCATTGAAGAAAGTTTTCATCCATTCTTGGGGACATATGACACTTGTAAAAGTTCAAAATGATGTTCCATCTTCTGTCATTTTCTTTTATCCTTCATTTGAGAAGAAACCATAAACCTAAATCCCTCTTCATACACAATCATAAGAATTAGTGAGATAGCATGCTCACCTTGTATCAACCAAGGTTGGGTATAGCATGCATCATACCATGTGCTATGACAATAAGGTCCCCTCTTTTGTGGGTAAATATCATGGGAAAGTGGGTCAACTTTCCCATTAACCAACTTATCCATATTCTTATTCTTCTCTAGATGGGTAAGTCATTTTCCCATCAGCCTGTAAAATAACCATTTCATTTTATTCCTAAAATACCCCTAACCCTAATATTATTAATACATTTTATTATATATAATATAATATAATATAATTTATATTATTATATTAATATAATATATAATAAAATTATTATATATAATAATATATAAGTATTATTATTATTATATATATATATATATATATATATATATATATATATATATATATATATATATATATTATGGAAATAGGGATAGATCTTAGCAACTTACCTGGAAAAATAGTAATGCAAAAGAACATAGGTAATAGATTCCAGAGCCACTTTCCAATGTATAAAAGAATATGGGTAAATTATTTTCCTCGCTAAATATGGAAAGACTTACCCAAGAATAACCTAGGTAAATTTTTTAGTCCCCCCAAACAACAAATCCTTAAGGATATTTATACGTAACCTTGAGATGACTGGTAAACTCCTAGTATTGTCTATTTTGGCCTCCAAAATTCACATTTTCTTTTTTAGCGTTCTCTTGTATTTTATTTTTGTCTTAATGCTATATTTTTGTAAGAAATATGATAAGAGTATCACTTTAAGTGCCCTAGGCATGGTTTTGATGTGTCCTAAAGTCTTTTATTGTTAGTTTATTACATAAAGTCATGTAACTTGCAACTTAAAATATGTTGAAAACGTATATGTATTAAAATTAACAATTGAAATGCAATTAGGTTACTGAAATCCATTAAAATAATTCTCAATTTGATGAACCATACTACTTTATGTTTCCTCGAAAACAGTGAATTATAATTAAAAATTGAAATTAATTTCTAGGATAATTTGCTATGGTTCAATCAAATCTGAATACACATCTAGAACATAACTTGCAATTTTTTACCAACATTTCTTGATTTTGGTTTGGGATTCATGCTCTAGGGCATGAATTCAGTCAAAAACCATTTGATCCAACAGCAACAAAATCCTCACATTTTTTTTAAAAAATTAATTACAATATAATCCTGAGATTTTTCAAACACTAAAGGGGTGGGAAGAGCAATTTACCAAGCTAGAAGGCTTTTCTAGCCAAAAGAACTTGACAATCCTTTTTTGAGTCCGAACTCCCACGAAATTTCATCCAAAGGGCTTTTGCTTCTCCCTACGCTTGTTCCTACTTTGAAGTGGTGAAGAACAAACATTAAAACCCTCAAATAGGCCATCCCAAGTGGGAGTACTGTGTGCATTGATGAATTGGGTTTACTGCAAGTCAAGCTCAATACATCTTGAGTCAGATTGGCCTGCCACCGGTTCACCTACATTACTGGCTCCTGATTGATGTGATATGTACGCACTGATACAGGGCTGGTATGGGCAGTGTTTTAAACTTGGTTGAGGTACATTCCCTATTAGCTTTGTTATCTTTATCCATATTTCTTCAATGTTGCATGCTGGTTCAGACTTCATGTTTCTTTTCGCAAAGCTCTTGCAAAAGGTGAATTGCACCTTACTATGCAGGATGCTTATATGAAGGCCAAGGTACGTAAGATTTCTGACTTTATGAGTAGTTCGGTGTCAAAATCTTCTCCATTATCTTCATCCAACAGAAAATTTTACCCTAATTGTATCCCTCCCGTTTCTAAAACTAAGCACTGGTACACCAGTTAGTGCTATCACTAGGAATAACATCTTTGGCTGTAAATATTGCTGTGCCTCTGTTAAGATCTCTAGGAAAGATTCAAAACAACAGCACCACAACAAAACTCTCCCCCACCCACCCCCACAAATCCCACCACAAAAAAAGAAAATAGCCTACCCAACGACTGGAGAATTGGTGGGCAGAGGTTTGTTAAAGGTGCATCACTCTCTTACTCTGCAGAGTCATCACTTGAAGAGAGTTTTCTATTATGATACTAACTATGTTCCTGCTATGTAGTGGTAAAAGTGGAATTTGATCTTAAATTTTGTTAGTGTAATGTGTCTCTTGATAGTCCCTTTCTTGTTTTCGTGCTTGTTTTTTTTTTTCTGTTTGGCTACATTCAGGCCTGATCATGATACCTGGTGCTAGTGGAAGCTTTTGATCAAGTCTTCTGTTGTAATTGTGTAATTAGACCTTTAGGATTTCTTGTGCTGATTCTTTGTTTGTCTTCAGCCATAGCCATTCTATTTTCAGAAAGTTATTTTTATCAACAGTTTAATGTGAATCAAAAGCATGGATAATTAATTTACATGCAGGAGACACCATTGAGAAAATTGCTTCAGAAAAGGCTGGGATTTTTAAGGTAAGCTCTTGTCAGCATGCTGCCTAACACTGGCAAGAAGCTGGTACCTCATGATGGAGTATCTATTACCTTTTTTTTTTTATAATTACCCGATTATGCAGTCATCATTTCAAGAATTTTCTGAAAAACATTGATGTCTTCCCTGCACATAAAGCCCAATGTTCCTGCATTTACGGCCCCCCAACTTCCAGAGGCAATGTTCGCTCTTCAGGAGAGGGCATCGACATTAAAGGTAATTCATTTCCCTCTGCATGGATTATGTAGTTCAATTAGTAGACCATTGTTTCTTCTTTCGGAGATTATCAATTACTATAGAATTCCTGATTTAAGGTGCAATACTGATTTACTTCATAAAATATAGTACTTACTAGGAGATCATGTGCTGAAATTATATTGTTACAAATACTTGGATCTTGTTATTCATGAAAGTTATTTTCTCAAGTTTAATATTGTCAAGTTTATTTTCAATTTGAAGTGAAAATAAGGCCATATTGTGTCCATTCATCCTAAGTGCAGATTCCTCTGAGAGTAGCATCGCCACTTGATTCAAAGATGCTAAATGGATTAAAGCTTGGCTTAGCTGGAGACCACCAGTTCATTAATGCTGGTCTTGCTGTTGCTCTATGCAAATGTTGGCTTCAAAGAACTGGGCATCCAGAGCTTCTTTCAAATGTAACTCCAACTAGAGAACTGAGTCCTTATCTACGTTCTTGTGGATACTGTATTTATTTATGACTAACTTCCATAATATAGAAGACTTATTAGCTATTGAAAATAAAATCTTGACTGAAATCTGTTGGAAAATAGGATAATTTGCTACTATATGGTGATTGAAAAACTTAAGTTTAGAAGATCAATACCTTCCAGGTTAAATATGATACCTGGAGTAAAACGGAGTGCTTTCTTCTTAGTTTGAAATTTGAAGAGAAGAAGTTAAAACCTAACCTTATCATTTGCTGTATTAAAGGCACTAGTTTAGTTATTTTTCATGTACGACTATAAAGAGGTCTCATTTAGATCATAGTTACCTGCAAAGTATGATCTATTAAGCAGTTAATGCAGAATGTTCACAACAAGCATCAACTTGAAATCACTATCCTATTGCATGACTGCTGAGTGGATTAGAGTGCTATTAGATAAAATAAATAACCGTCCAGAGTCCAGATTATCCATAATGAGGTGGTAATCAGTTTGGTTGCTTATTTCTACTTCAGCAATACAGAAACTTGAGATCTTCTCTATGCATTTGGCAGACATGTCTGAGCTCATTTTTCCTGGCTCTTAATGACATTTGCCTGATGGTTGGGTCTCTTTTTTATGCAATTACATGCAGATATGATTTAACTTTCATTTTATGAATAGCCAACAGAAGAAATTGTTTCTAACATATCAAACTAGCAGTGATTTGATAATTTCCAGAATAGTCTTAGGATGTTGCAGATTATAATCCAGATATCATGGCAATAATTGTAACACCTAATGGCGGCATGGTAATCATGGATCCCTTAGTAAGGATCTGCTTCTGTATTGTTCTTTTTTAAAATGCCAAAAATTCTGCATGTAGATGTCTATTTTAATTATTAAATTTTTAGCTGGGTATCTAAGGTTTTGATATCATGATAGGATTACAAACTGAATGGTCTCTGTCAATATTTTTTAAGATGACAAAAAGAGAATGGTACATGTGGGAAATTACTTCTTAATATTCTGCTGCTTTAGTATGATCAGTTACGGATATTGATTTGAGTACTTTTGTAATTTAACTTTGTATATGGCTGATTTCTTTGTAATGGTCATATCAGGAAGACTTAGAGATGATGTTACCAGAAGCATTTCTAAGAGGCCTTTCTGATGCCAGTCTTCCTGGTCGGGCTCAAATCATTGCTGACAAGCCAGAGAAATCTGACCTAAAGTCAGAATGGAACAGAAATTCTGGTGATTTGATATTTTACCTGGATGGTGCTCATAGTCCTGAAAGCATGGAAGTCTGTGCAAGATGGTACTCTAATGCCATAAGAGATGACCAGCATTCTATAAAAAATAACCTTGTCAAAGAATTTCATGGGCACTATTATTCTCAACATGATAATAGACATTGTAATGGATCTGACAAAATATCACAGAAGGTGTGGTATTCATTTATTCTCCAGCACACTTCAAGATCCTTCTGTATATTATGTCAGGAATTTATTTGATTTCATTCTGTTTCGAAGAATAAATTCCTAATCTGCATGGTTGAACTTTTTTTGTAGATTCTTTTGTTTAATTGCATGGAAATGAGGGACCCTCAGCTTCTACTTCCTCGGCTTATCAATACTTGTGCTTCAAGTGGTATCAACTCTCAGAAAAGTGACCTGCAATTCTGTTTCAAATGTTTTTTTGACTACGTCGAATATATATAGCATGTTTTGTCCTTCTAAATAATGAGATATTCTGCATGTGGTATTCCATGTGCTTGTCAGGGTCAATCTTTTTCTTTCTCTCACCGCATTTAGGATTGAAAAAAACTCGTTTGCTGTTGAGAAATGTAATTGAAGCATTTTGAATATATCAGCTCTAACTGAGAACATGATATGGGATATTTATGCTATATCACTGGAACCTTTTTTGATGTATGCTCTGAAGTTGGATGTCAACCCAAAAAAACTGAAGATTGTGAATGGGCTCTTTAGTGGTCTTTATCAATGCACTAATATATATTTGTTTTTTTTTTTCCATTAGTTGGAAATGGACAATAAAGGAGCCCTGCATAGGACTATTCCATGAATCCAACAAAGCCACAACTTTTTCATTGTAATATGTAGCCATTCCCTAGCCAAAGTAAAACAGAATTAGATATTTCTGGTTGTCTTAAATCTATAGAACTTGAAAATTGAAACCGAACTTTCTCCCTACCTTTGACTAGTCCATAAAGAATGGAAGGAAACATGACATGGTTCCTTTTTTCAGATTGGAAACATGGCATGGTTCATTACCTAAAACAACTAATAGATTTGATCATTTTCATCAAGGTTTTCCCTCTTGGTACCAGACCTCTTATAGGTGCCATCCTCTTATCGTGTCGGTACAAGGCGGCATATCGAGTGTTGGTATTCCCCCCATACTGCATGCAGTACCGAATTGCTACAGTATGGTGTGTCCCCGTACTTCCTGGTTTGGTACAATATGGCAAATCTTGATTTTCGTCATGATGTTTAGCCCTCTTAATCTTGATTTTAAAACTCACAATTGTTCCTTTCAAGGAATCAAATGCCATCGGAATGAGACAATACCACCGGTGTACCATCCCAATGGAAACTTGGTACTAGTATGACCCTCAGGATGCCGAACTGATTGGACCATACTGGTATATTTCAGTTAGTATTTGCAGTTTGTACCAATACCCTATTAGTTGCTTTTCATTTTTGTTGATTTTAAGAGTCTTGGTACATACTGACCATGTAGGTACTGTACCGGTACCGTACCATTTCAAGACAAAACCAGTATATGGGTTCTGGTTCCTTCCCTTTGCCTCTTCTCAAGGCTTTAGAAAAATAATAGTTGTAAGGACCACCCTCTTTTGATGAAATCATGAAAACATTATGGGTGGGCGATATAATGGGCAAGGTTTCTTATAACCTACACATGAAAACCTTTGCCAAAACTTTTAGAAATATCTGAGTTGGTACTAGCATGATGGTATCCCCATCACTCATTTTTGGAGAAAAGTGTAGCAAACTTGAAAAGTCCCATATTTGTCCACCCATCTATTATCAAAGAAAATTCATTTTGAACCAAATAGTACAATGTACCCCTTATCTCTTAAAAGATTTACCCGATCTCTCTCTTTTTTTAGGACTTCATCCAACCATTGTTATGCGGCAAACGATGCAATCAGAAGAGAAAACATTACACTTCAACTGGTTTAAACATGCAAATCAATAGAAATGTTAATGTACAGATTTCCCAGCTTTCATCATCAATAATATTTATTTTTGTTGGCTATTATTTGAAGAATGGCATATTATTATTTGGGTAACTCACAGAAGCTCCTATCATCATTAACATTGCCTAGTCTCCTGTTGACATGATGGACTAAGATGTTCCATAATATCCAAATTGCAGAAATAAGCATCTATTGCCAGATTCTGTATATCTAGATTTTGATACCTTTTTTGTTTTTTTACAAGAAAAGATCATATTTGTATTTGAATAAACTATACTAGTGACTAGAGACTTTAACTAATGTTTTTTCTGAATGGCTAGTAAAAAGAAAAACTGCATATTGAAGGTTCCTCGAAACTCCAGAAATGTGCAACTTTGGTTTATGTTTGGTTGTTATTTATACATGGACCTCGTTTTTTTTTCTGCTGAAGCCATTGTATTATTGACTTTTGTGTCATCTCCCGCAGGTGTCTATTTCTCAAAAGCACTCTTTGTGCCCAGCTTGTCAACATATCATAGGGTTGATTCTGGTGCATCAGTAGTGACATCTGATACTTCAACAGATGTGTCGTGGCAGTCAACCCTCCAAAGAACTTGGGAGAAGCTAATGGATGGAAAAGGTGTTGTATTTATCTGTGTTGATTTTGAGTCCAGGATGCAGGCTATTTTTCATTTTAATGCATGTTGGCATACAATATAAGGAGTCAAAATTATGGCTATTCATTTTTTAACCTCATAAATGCTGGCACTAGTGCACAACCAATTATGTCAAAGTCCTGGGACTGTAGAATTCCCACATATCTGCTTTACCCTGAAACCATCCTATGGATGACGGCACGACGCAATACTCACAATGCCTACTTTTTGGTAACTTGGATCTTCTTTTTTGTACTAGGAGACTGGGAGTCAAGTGGCTTTATTTCATGATTAGTTGAAAGTGAAGATAGAACCCATTTGCTATGTTTTCATTTCCAAATTAATTAGGAGAGTACTGTTTATGATAATAAGACGGCATCAACTTGTTGCAATGGTTTGGGACTTCTTATACATTTGTGGCATATTTAGTCTCTTTTTGTTCTTTTGTCTTCTTGTACAGTGATCTACATATTGTTTGTCAGGACTCAAGACTGGCTATACGAGTGAAATTTATCCCATCAGAAATAAAGTGTTTATAAGTGATCAGAAAATAAACAATGCATGATACTCAAGTCACTTGCAGAACTTTTGTCTCACCGTATCTCTATTTTTCTGCTTTATGTCCTTTCAGATGTAACTACTGGCAATGCCTGCAAGTTTCAGAGCTTTGAGAATTCATCATCTTCTGAATTTCTTAATGGAGATGCTTTAGAAAAGTGTGATCCCAAAGGTAGACATTTTGCTCATAGTGCAGTCATTCCATCACTGCCACTGGCGGTAACATGGTTAAGAGATCGTGCAAAAGAAAACCCTTCGCTCCGACTTCAGGTAAAGCGACTCAACCTACGGTCAATGACGGACACACTTAGGTCAAGAATTTTCCCCCTTATTTAGGTCAGCAAAATTTACAAATAATACTTGTGGGATAATAAAGAAAATAATGAAGGCATGATCTTTTCCTCTTAAAATTTCAAAATAATTGTGGATGCACATGAAACAAGACTAAATTAAAAAGGCGTAAAAAGAATGTGACTCAGTTAACATATTTTTATGTGGTAGAGGGCCAGCCATAATTTGAGCTAGGAATCGGGCACTTCTCTCCTGCAAAGTTGCTGAATGACCACATTGTTGTGTGTAGGGGAATGTGACCATTGACTAACTAGCATATAATATGCAGTGGAAACTGTGTATGTGGTTTGTTTGGTGCCACCACCCCATATATCATGGTTTTGATTGTATTTGTCTACCCATATGGGGGCTGCGCACTGCAACAAATCCACACATCATACTTTCTGAGATGCAGCTAAGATTTAGCTGAACAAATTGAATATCTCTAATTTGAAGTTTAGACTGTATTCTGAAGATGGTTTGTTATGTTGGACCAATGCAGGTTCTTGTGACAGGATCCTTGCATCTGGTAGGTGACATCATGAAGCTTTTGAGGAGATGATTAATGTTTTCATTCTTGATGTGCTCTCATGTTTGGAGTGGTATTCCGGAGGATCCAGTAGAATGTTCCTTTAGCTGTATCTTTTTATTGCATGACTAATGCAAAGTGGCAGTGCCATGCTATGATCTAGATGATTCTTCCCCACCAAAAGGCTCTCTTATTTGTCCAAGAATTTTACGTGATGATTTATTACCAATTCTATTTGGAATTATTGGTAACCGAAAGGAGTTGATATTGGGTTGTGTGAACTGAAACCTATGCGATGTTTACTTTTGGAAATAGTTATTTTTCTTTTCTTTTTTTTTCTCTCTCTCACTCTCTCTCTTTTTTTTTTCCTGTTATTGGTTATTCTTCTGTTTAGTATTGTATTCATTAGCTACATTGGTAGAATGATTTCAAGAAAGGCTGGGCTAGACTGATTTTGCCTATTTTGCCTTCTGCTTGAACTCCTTTTATGGGTTTTGGGGCAATGCAAGCATTGGACTGTATGGTTGTTATTCTAGTTATAGTTGTCTAAAGTGCTTAGAATAGAGAGGGGGAGAACCTAGTGGTTACATTGAGCCAACTAGTTGGTGAAATTCGAAAAAGAAAAAAAATCATTTGAAACAGGGAGAATGGAGAAAGTTATCACGCTATCAGCACAAATATGTTTGTTCTTTTTTTTGTTGTTATGCGGGAGAGAGATCTTTATTATCTAGCAGTATTAATTAATTATGGTGTTGCATGTGGTGAGGTTTTTTCTTCCTTAGTTTAAGAGTCCTTCAGAAACCGGACCTCAATTTCTCCTTGAACTGTTCAAATGTTCTATTAAGTTTTATATCTTGGTGATTCTCAGAATTATAACATGAGAGGGTTGTACATGACGTTGCTGGGTCCTTGGTTTATTTGTACAAGTCCCATAATTAAAGCGATATAGTCAGTTAAACAAGCTTCAATGTTCCATATACTTGATTCTCTCAATATTTTCATTTGTATTCCAAGTGTGTGGTGCCATGAAAAAGCACAAGAAGCTATTATTTTCTATGTCCCTTCCGAGTACATTGCATGCATGCACCTTTGTTTCTTTCTGCAGATGAAACGACGTGTCAACCGGGGTAAGCTTGCGCCAATGGGAAATCTATAAACCATAAGAATATTGGTAATCAGCAGGGGTGTCCCTCCCTTCCCTTTTATACTTGACCAAAAGGTTCTTGTCAACTTAATTCATCATTCGAGTTCTCTATTATTATTTTTAAATTAGCTAGTTCAATGACTTTATAAACAGTCGTAATATACTATTATCCCTTGGTTCCCTTCGTTTAGGCTATTCATTCCTTAGTTGGCTTTCTTGAGCAGTTCGCTAAAGCAATGGCAAGAGTTTTGTGCGAAAGTTTTGGCCGCAATCATCGTAGAACCTTGAAAGTCGGTGCGAAAGTGATTCTTTAGTGTCTGCGCCTAACGCACGGCCTATAAAACATGGTCTTGATTTATTTATTTATTTATTTGGGTACAATAAAAAATGGTCTTGATTTAAAACTTGAGATCAGCATGCCTTAAGTTGTGGAATCAATTAGTAGGACCAGTGGTCCTGTGCCAAACCAAAGGGTGGTTGCAAAAAGCTTGGTCCAAGAACTCTTTAGTGCCCTAAAGTCCGGCACTTTCAAGCCATATAAAATTGTTGAGCTCCTTCCATGTTACTCAAATGCATGAGTTTGGAGAGGTGAGAAACTTAAAGAAGGGATTGGTGTTTGTTCTCTTCTTTATAGTTTGAACAAGGATCGTTGTTGTTCTCTTTCTAATTTTAATATTGCTTTGGAAGATGTTTCAAGGCATTGGGGTTACGAACGCACGAAAAGTTCATCAGGCTGACAACTGCTGATTTGGCGGCACCTTGATCGACCAACCTCGCATGTAAAGCAACAAATTATGTGAGTCACAAAAATTCCTCTCTTGCCACGTCTAGAGAATTGTTTAAATACACATAATAAAAGCTCCAGAGCTTCATCGTATATTATTTACTTTCAACTCCTCAAAGATCAAAACAAACCATGACGAGACAAGAACATCAACATTCATTGTTCTATTACTTTAATATTAAACTTCTTATTGAAGTAGAACCTTTCATAAACCACCCAACTGGTCTAGAGCACCAAACCAATCTATTGGATTGTTCAACCAGCGGATGAATGAACATCGAATAACCTTTTCTTATGTAAGATTTGAGGACCAAAAGCACTACTCAATTAGATTATTGCAACCTTTACTTGGATGAAGTTCACCGCAACCTAAATTAGCAATAATCTTGGCGGTTCTCCTTTTATCATTCTTTGAAGATGCTCACGATTTATAAATATATTAATATATTTGTGTTTCCTAGTATATCACCAAGGGAGACATTTTCTACATCATGGATGCTGTAGCTCCATGGGTTTCACCCATGGTGATTGATTCTCGTGCGGAGCCGAAGCGAACAAAATAATTTTTTTTGGATGCTGTGCTTCGGTCCCGTGAGAAAGCCAAGCATCGTGGGTGATATCTATAGAGCTACACTACGGAAGGTATAAAAAATTTTATTCTATCATTAATATAAGTTACTTTTAAAAGTTTAGAACTAAAGTTCACGTATGATGGAAACTTGGTCCCTCCTCGCGGGAGGGAATAAAATTCGAGGTTGGTCTAAAGGGTATAAATGAATATAAAATACAAAGACAAGTTACATCCCCTTTTAAAATTATATGAACAAAAACATACCCTTCCCGTCAAGATCCGCGTAGGGTGGCCTCCAATTGAATACGGAAGCTGAGCATGCCTTCACTGTATAAATAAACAGGGACTGTGGAAACCACCAAAAAATGGAGGCGTTGAGGTCCTCCACCAAACTTTGGATATAAGAGTACCGTAAGAAGGTGTTGCCGAAAGCGAGTTCCTTAGCGAGGTAGTCATTCTCGGGAGTGATTAATGGTTGGACCAGATCCACCGCTCGACTGGTAGACTTGTTCAATCATGGAGCAATGCGCGTAAATTAGAAATGACTACAATACATGCATATCCGCTTACATTGCTTCACGGTAGGACTGGTTCAACTAAAAATTATATCTTTCTCAGGGATTTTGGTCGCTATTCTTTCGTCCTCCTAATAGAACTTGTAGTCAGGGAGGGCCTTCCCCTCCTATTTGCCTCCAGAAGAAGAAGAAGAAGAAGACGAAGACATCGGTTAGTTTTTTGTCACATCCTATAATTCCTTGAGATTTCTGGATTTGAGCACAGTTTAATCGCCGCTAATTAGCCTCCTGTGTTGCCAACTAAAGCTGCATTACAAAGCTTGAGGTGGAGGGCACGTGGTCATCGAAAAAATATGATCATGCGATCCTATATAAGCTAAAGACTGTGACTTAGGATGTCATCAGATTGCTTCGAAATGCTTCAAAGACAAAATAATTAAGTCTTGCCCGCTGGATCAGCAGGGTGCCAACATTTTCATCAAACAATAATACCTACTATTCTAATAGCTTTTTTCCTCAAAAAGAATATATATTTTATATTTGAGGCAAACAATTCAAAGACACCGACCACATGATCACATCTACAACTTGTTGCTAGCTCTTCAAAACCTTTTTCAATCTTAGATTTTTCGGAGGATTTTGCTAACAACACGAGCCAAATAAACAATTGGATGTCCATCATCACGAAAACACTAATATTAGTGAAACCCTTATGATTTGTTAGGTAGATTCCATTAGTCCTAGCTGGTGCATAGGCATCGTATCTTCTTCAGCTTTGAACCTTTTAGCCTAACAAGTCACCACACTTGTTCTTGTGCAAATATGAAGTGGAACGCATTCTGATGGGAAATCTGGGAGCCAAATAAGGTTTAGCCAATAGAAACATGGAATCTTCCTTTTGGCCTAACTCATCATAAGTCCCAAATCTTCAGGACAAATATTTTGCAGCCAATCAAAATATGGCAGCATGGAATCCCTCCTCGATATTGAAAGACATGAGCATTTTGGTCCATTCACAGGACGCGCCGGTCCAAGCTAAAGCTCCCCCCAGTCTCCCACCCAAAAAGCCGGAGGAGCGCGTGGGTCCCACCAGAGTAGCCGTTGAACCGCCCTCCCACCGTTTTAAATAGAAAAAAAGCCATCACCGACCCCAGAAACCCATCTCTGTAACGTCTTACCTTAATGTAGAGAAATCTAACACCACTCCCTTTCCTCGATATAGTCTCTCCAACGGCTCTCTCTTTCCCCTTGTTTTCTGCATTCCCATTCCCCATCTCCATGCAATCCTTGGCTAAAAGAATCGTAAACAATTTTGCTCAAAAAGAGCTGCAACCAATGGCCTATCCAGAGCCCAATATATCAACTCCATTGCTCGAAAAATCTTCGAGCGGTAGCGACTCCGAAACCAGCCTGACATCGGAAGAGCTTCGATGCTGCATTCCAAAGAATCTTACCAGAGGTTTGCAGCACAAATCATTGGCTATTCTTTCGGGCCACATCGGTTCCGTCTCCTGCCTGGCCCTCTGTGGCGAGTTTCTTCTTAGTGCCTCCCATGGCAAGGACATCATCGCCTGGCAGCAGCCCGACCTCCGCCGGTTCACAAAGTTTGGCTATGGAGATGGCTCGGTGAAGGCCCTCGTAACGATCGGGAACCGAGTCTTCTCTGCTCATCAGGACAGCAGGATCAGAGTATGGAAGGTGTCCCGGAGCTCCGAGAACATATTCCGGCTCACCGCCACCCTACCGACGACCAAGGACTACTTGTGCAAGTTCATGAAGCAGAGCAATTATGTTCGAACCCGGCGGAACCACCGGAAGCTATGGATCGAACATGCCGACAGCATCTCATGTCTTGCAGCCTATGGCGGCGTCATCTATTCAGGGTCATGGGATAAGACCTTGAAGGTGTGGAGGGTGGCCGACCTCCGGTGCTTGGAGTCGATAAGAGCGCATGATGATGCCATCAATGGCCTAGTTGCACACGAGGGTCTTGTTTATTCTGCATCGGCCGATGGAAAGATCAAGGTTTGGGAGAAGGGGAGGAGCATGCATTGCTTGAAGGGGGTGTTGGAGGGCCGCAGGGATGTGTCGTGGAATGCGGTGATCATCTGCGAGGAAGGGAGATTGGTATACGGCGGAGGGTCCGATGGGCGGGTTATGGGATGGGAAAGAGATGTTGGGAGGGACAATTGGAGGTTGGTTTGTGATGTGAGGGCTCACGACATGGCTGTGCTGTGCTTGTGTTCCATGGGGGACTTCGTGTGCAGTGGTTCGGCTGATAAGAGTATTGGGGTGTGGAGTAGGGAGAGTGGGGGAGGGCTTTGGAGGGTGGGGGGGGTCATAAGAGGGCATGAAGGGCCAGTGAAGTGCTTGCAGGCCTCTTGCTGTAGTGTTGGAGAGGGGTTTATGCTCTATAGTGGGGGGCTCGATAAGAGCTTGAGGGTTTGGTGGGTGCCCAAGGAGAATGTAGTGGGGCAAAGAGAGTGGAGTAGACTAAGGATGATAAGGCCTAGAGAAATGCATGATGTTTGATGCTAACTCCATAGATTTAATAGAGGGTGTTTTGGTGTGCTGCCTCGTTCTGGTTATTTGAAAGTATCGAGGCACTTTGTTGATTGGGAGATTGGTTTCTCAAAATTTATGGTTTGGTATTGCAGAGTTTAAGGATTTATTTTTTTGTTGCGAGAAAAATTGTATGCTGTTCTCGATGGTGTGAGTTAATTGCTGAGAAGTAGAAAAGAGTGATTCACGTTCCTAAAGAAACACAGTTTGTATGATTGCTGAGTTTATAATATGTACAATTAATCTCATCCTTTACAATATTTTTGGAACATGATTTACAGTGGTATTTCTCCTAAATAAAAATAATTAGGTACCACTCATGGATGGAAGACGGTCAAATTTTTCATCTTCAGAAATCTCTCCAGGAATGGGTGGTGGTGACCTGAGCATTTTCCTATCAATTTCAGAAAAGAAATTTTGGTTTCAAAAGTAATGCACAATTTGAGGACAAACCATAGACAAAAGGTTGTAATAGCTTTTTATCTTCATGCAACCCTCCCTTAGCTTCCCTTTTTGCTGTCCTTTGACAGAGTTTACTTAAAAAGTTAAAAATGGCAGCAGCTTGTATGATTACAGTGTCGATATCCTCCATGTTATTTTGAAAGATAAATAAAAAAGAAAAAGGGAATCTTTATATGATTTTGATATTCATATCATATAAAGGAACAAAGTGAAGGAGACGACAATCCACCGTTATTTCTGCAGGACTTAAACAAGAACAGAAAAGAATGCCGAAGGCATGACCAAATCAGCCACTTGGAGCAGATGGTTTGCGAAGCTAAGCTGATTTGATGGTTTGTGATAATTAAACTTGTATGATTAATGGCTAGTATGGTATAGCGTGACACTTGGAGCCACTGGAAAAAATAGTATATAATTTGTTGAAGAGGTAAAAGCAATCATTTCACACAGGATTATCAGAATTACAGATTATAAAATCACCATATCATAAATTAATTCCATCAGCATCACATTCACAATACCTTGGATTGAATTTTCACAACCCCTGAAGAATTTTGAACGAGGAAAACGTCCCCTCGGATCCAAATTCACTGTATTTTTCTTTTCGAGGGATCGAATTTGTTGCATGGTTCCAACTTCCGAACTTGAAGTCATTCATGATTCTTTTATACTCCTCCAATATGCTAGTGGATTATCAGTATCATTCTGCCTTGCTTCCAACATGTTCGAAATTTCTGTAGTTTTTACCATCTCAAAACCTGTTTGTTTTCCAATCTGGTCCATCGGTGAGTCCTTGGGTGCATTTGGATGAGAAAACACTATATTGTAGTTCCACCGAATAGGTGAAAGAAATGGAAATTTCTAAAACAAAGAAGAAAGGATGAAATTGCTATTCGGCAATAGATGACACAATGTGCCGCTACCACCACCTTCCATACAAGCGCGGTTGCCATATTAAGAAATCAAATCCAATTCCAAACCATTTATATCTTGGCTCTACAAGCATCGGACTTGGTTTGCCCAAATACCTATGTGGTGGCTTCGGCCTCCTCCATGTCAAAGAGAGAGAGAGAGAGAGAGAAAGGCCTCCTCTATGTCAAAAGGGAGAGAGGTCGGCATACACAGAGAGAGAGAGAGAGAGAGAGGTCGAGAAAATCTCATATTATTATTACCAAACTCCAGTCTGGCCGGCCTTATATTCAATGAACCAACCAATCAGTTGAAAAAAAAAAAATCTCTATCAGAACTGGGACTGCTGTTTAAAAACTCACTCAGGTCATGCACAGAAAACCTGAGAAGAAAGTCTTCCACATGGAAGCTAAACAAATCATGCCATCATACCAAACCTACGACTGCAACATGGAAGAATGAGAGGAAATCTCAAGGGGAAAGCCATATATAAGAAATGAAAGAACATGAGTAATCGAAGGGAAATGACGAGAGAACAATTATTAATGTTCCAGTAGCACAACTAATAACTTAATTGCGTTTCATGAGCATAAAAACACACGTCCACCAAGCAGCCTTGCTCTGGATTAATCTGAATATATTAGTCGTCCAATCTGATATCATCGAGTATTTCATCAACCGTAAGAGTAACATACTTTCCAGTCATGACTCATTAAAGGCAATATCATATCAGTAAGGCATCACGTTTCAATTTCATAAGCTGCCCACAAAAACAGAACAGGTATATGCATCAGCCATGTAGCCAATTCTACAAATCAAATTTGCATGAATCAATTTTTTTTCTTTTCTGTCTGGTAAACAAGACGGCAACGTCCCTGTTGATCGGTCCTCTATTCCAACCTTTTCTACCTTCAGCAACTGCAAGGCAGCAGGTCTTAACCCTTCTAAAGCTATTCTTGATGGTTACAATGTCACCAGGGGGCATAAAATTAGCCCGCAACAGAACACAAAGTACAATTTCCCACGAGTCAGGTGCATAATTTCCAACATTTACATCAGTTTGCCCAGCAGGAAACAAGAACAACAGTGCTGATACATAGATCAAGGCAAGAACTACTTGCAAGTCCATGGTTTCTATTGATTATGAAATTTAGAAAACTTAAAACAGAACCAGATTCTGACAAGCATGTGGATTATTTTTCTACATGTAAATTAGCAGATCAAAATTAAATCCAGATAACCTACATACTTTCTGGAAATATTGGATCACAAGCTTTTTGGATTAGAAAATAAGAGGCCTCATCCAGCCGTAGCAATTTCCAAGAAATATGCTATCTTCGTGAATGTCAGGCATATGGTTTGCCCATACAGGTTATTTGACACTCTCCTCAGCCCTAGATTTTCTCAACAATGTCTCGGCCACGAAGCATGCAAGAAATCAACTTCCTCTAAGATCATCACAAGACTACTGTTGTGGTGACGTCAATTGCCTTAGGTTGTACTTGGAAAGCTCCTTGTACCTTTCAACCACACCAACCAAGCAAATAGTCTGCATAAATCTTGCACCGTATAAGATTATTCAGGATCTCAGGAAAAAAAAAAAAAGATACACAAATGATAATTATATGATTGCCAAATATTAGAGAATTTCAATTTGATCTATCCTAAATATGAAAGAAAATAATTAAAACCAGCTTGCCATGAAGTTGATCATGGCTCATCTGCTGATGTTTACACCTGACAATATTAATTCCCGCCACGGAGAAGCATCACATAATAGTCTTATACATGATTTATGAACCATGAAACCCGCTTTGCAGCATCACATTTCTTTATGGAATGCAAATGTTTATGCTTAATATATAGGTTCCAAGATGCATAAGGTGGGTTTCTCATAGACATTTTTCAGGTTACATTTTAACTCAGTGGTGGAAGTGCAGCACATATTTAAGCTAGCAATAACCAATTTTTTGTGATTCAAGAATCTGGAAATTTTCCTTCATCTAATGTTAATATTGTTAGCAACACTGGAATACAAAAACATGTTAATCAATATACTCATAAGGTGAATAAACTAATTGACATCCATGACAAAATATTTCTACTTTTATGGGAGGGTATTAGCTGGGCAAAGAGGCAACTCCAAACTTTAAACAAATAAAGATTCTTTCAACCTATAGTCAAGCTTTGGTATTAGTAACATGCACATTCAACTGTATAATGCCACCACCTACATCCAACCACTTCCAAGGAAAATGTGGTAACCTTGATTTTTTTTTTTTTTTTTTTTAGGAAAAGAATGGCAATTCATTGATAAAGATTTGGAATGCAAATAGAAACACCTTTATAGATACTCTCTTCTCCACTAATGCACCCCACTTGAGTCTCTCCCTACACCAAATGTTCTACGGAAGGAACAAATATCAGCTGAAAATTTAAGTATATTTGACAATTCACGTCAACAAAAAAACTCATGGCCAAAAAAACATCTAAATTCTTCCAGGGGTGCCTGTATAACTTTGTTTTTTTGATAGACACCTTATCTTCTTACTCATTTAACCCTCACATCTTGCCTAGACCAAATCAATAGTACAGAACTTGCCCCAGATCCAAAATCATATTAAGGAAACAACCACTATCCAAGAATGCAGTTCTCCGATTAGTATAGACAAAGGTTTTCTGAAACATAAATTTCTAGTGAATTGGCCAACCAGAATTTCGACAATACCGATTGAACCAAACTTTACAAACAGAGAGTGAAGATGTAACTCCAGTGAAAAATTTTAAAGTTCAAAGAACAAATTCCTTTAGATAATAAAGAATGCAGAATAAATTAAATATCGGCAGTTGAGGAGGGTTATCATGGACTGCAAACTCACTGGAAATTGCGGCTGCTTTCTGATTAAACAACAAACTCTGCTCCTTTTTATTTTTTTTACGATTAGACTGGCAAAGAAATTAGATATTCAGGCATAATCGAAGGCAGTGTCCTATTTACCTTGACAATCTGGACAATGATGGTCTTATCTGGATTGTTGAGATCCACCTTATGTGGCTGGGGAACTGACTTTGCTACTGCATTTATGATGGCCATCCTCTCAATACCTGTATTAGCACGTGCTTCGTACAACACTGCAAACTGCATGCATGAAAGGATTAGAGGAGTCTTCCTTGACAACTTGCATTCCATGATCTCTAGCAACAAAAATGGAGGAATACATTAAATGTTCCCTGATGATAAAGAGTTCAAAGATAAAATCCCCAGTAGATACTCCAAAAGTCATTATTTGCAACATAAGGAAAACTAGAAAAGAACTTGAAGCTAAAAATCAAGGTTGCAACCTCTGCTCCACAACACTAAGGTTGGCCAAAGTACGATCATTTAATGACATTAGAAGTGGAGCAGAAACCAAGCACTTATATTAGCATTTATGAGTTGAAATAAATCTGCACTTATGTATGGAGAGTTTTTACTATGTCAATTTTTTTGGTTCCCCTAATCACCCTTGGCTAATTAGTGTTTGTGATCAAACAAATTAACCCCTAGGAGATCAAGTGAGACAGACAATTTTAAAAATTTTTCTCTTGCTCATCTTCATTCAACGGTGATATTATTTGCTGTTCAACTAAAGCCACCTGAACATTGTCACAATCAAAAACCAGATGGCAGCCAAGATACATTAAAACATCCATATTCGATAATTGAGACCCCTAGTTCCAGCCCCTCACACCAAAAACACATGATGGGGGTTTGACTGCCCAGAAGAAAACCTCAAGGCACTTCGAGAACTTAAGCTAGTTATTGCCTAAGTTCCACAACAAACTGGAAGATAATCACCAGTTTTATCAACAAATCGCTCATATCGCAATTCATTTTTACTTCTAAGAAAGCACTGCATACATAAAAGTTCAAATAGGTCCGAAGAAACATCTGCATGTTTTTTTTCCTTTTCCTGATAATCAGCAAGGCACAAGTCATAAGAGATGAATGTAGGAATAGAAAATACTAATTTTATTAAAGACTAGAAAGCAAATGATGTTGTGATCCAAAAACATAAATTCCCTCTTAACCCCCTCTTTGCATCAACAATCTGCAAATTATTGTTGTGAAACAGAGAACCTGCTATTATAAATGCAAGAAGCAGTATCTCTGATTTTTGCTGACAAATTACACAGTTCCCAAGGGACACTACTTCCACAGTACAACTAATTATGCACTTCAAATTTCCTTTTTAGCGTGCATTCTACCTATCAAACCAAGCCTGTAACTTTTCTAAGGCAGGCTTGTTTACTTCATCGGAAGCAAATCTGCCAATAGTTCCAGAAAAGTCGAGCAAGCAATCCCAATAGCTTCGCTAAACAATGAAAAATATGTTCCAATGAAAACACCAGTCAAGTAAGGATTTGACTTTCTTGGAGGAGCAGAGAAGACGAGATTAAATTTGTTTGTTATCTTTTTTATAATCCTCTCAGCTGCACAGATTGGTATCTATATTTAATCAGCCAGGAAATTGATTTAGGAACAAGATCCAAAATTTTAATCCTGCAGCTGCCAATACATTCCAACAACTTCTTCCAAAACACGAAATACTATAGCTCCAACAGATAAAGTTTTCTAAAAGCATCTAACTTTTGAAGGCACCGTCTGCTCCATGCCTTAGCAAAATGATGGGCAAAAACACTTCATTTATGTGCTCAGATGGAGAAAAGACATTTGGCAAAATCTCCTCGGAGTAAACCCTAGTTTGTCATCCTCTACCAAGAGTCATACAAATGACAAAGAGTCGAATGGTTCCAAATAATGCTCCAGCATATCATCTACTTAGCCATTCTAAGTTGTAATTTTTCTACTTTGTCCAAGGAATATGGCATATGTTATTGGGCACTTTCCATAAGAAGCCATTCTTCAAACATAGGAAGAGTGTTCTGTATCTTTACTTCATGTCCACCAAAAAAATTTATCATAACTTCTCTCTGAGCCAAGGATCAACTTCCCTAAAAGAACCGATTCTGGCATTGATGCTACTGTAAATGCTATTACAAAAGGTATCTTCCAGATCTTAAAGTAGCTTAACTAATCTTGTGACTCAAAATTTCCATTAGCAATTTTCCTCAAGTGGCCTTGGTTATCTAGCATAGGCTGCGAGGCCTAGCAAGAACTTTGGAGACAACAGCAGAAGCCTAAACTATTCTAAGCAAGAAATGAAATTAATCCCAGAAATAAGAAAGCATATACAATTTTAAAATCTCAAATTGAAAGATATTTAAGTAAACTGAAGGCTACCTAGGGATGACTAGTAGCTTCTTTGCTATTAAAGGCCCTCGTCATTGCCCGGAATCCACCAAGGCTCCTTTGAAGAAGACCATGACCTGCCAGGATCCACCAACATGCTGCTGCCAATCCCTGGAATCCACCAGGATTTGCTCTAGAATCCACAAAAGCTTGCGCAGAATGCACCACCACTCAAAGAAAATTTTAAGAGCAACCATGACTTACATGTACTCCAGAGGGAAACTTTCATTGATGCAAAATAACTGAGTACATAGGGGTTATTTACAGGCTCTAGGTTTCCTCATGAATGAGTGAGTACGCATAGAGTTCAATCAGGACTTGAATAGCTTGTAAATTTGGGAATCTAGAACAATTTCTCGGCCTAAGAAGCATTCTGGATGTCAAAAATAATTTGATGGCAGGGTTTCTACCTCTCGATTCAGTCTGACAACATACTAACCCGCCATAAATCCTTCTAGCTTGACAATGACCCGAACTATGATGACTTCAGGGATTTTGGGGCTAATTATGGATCTGATGGCAAGATTACTTCCATCAAAAATAGGTTGGACAGCACGGATACTACTGTCGGATATCTGACCGCATAGATCTTGCCATCGGATTTCTAGTTCTAGACTGCATTGACACCGCTTCAGTATTTTGGCCATATCTTCATCATCTGAGCTACAATCAAGGTGATTCAAGCAGCGCTGCAAAGATTACTTGATGTTCGACATTATGGAAGTGGTTTCAGCTTCAAATTCAATCTGTGCTTATGGTGAACTTCTGGACTGATGTGCACTGGACAGCACCTAACAGTGCAAGTTGACCTAATTTTATAAAAGGTTAAACCCTTTGGACACTTTTGAGTCATGTGTTGCCTTGTTTTCTCCCTTTAGCTCGGCTAAAAATGGTCCAGAGGTCTCGCACGGTTCTTATAATTGTGAGAGGTGCGGTTTCGGCCTACATCATTATCCTTAGCATCATTAATTTCAACATCCTCTATGACCAAATGTATTATTGAAGTTCTGATTTAAAGGTGTTGACAATATTTTATAGTAGCATCTAGGCACTGGAATAAGTTGTGAATAGTTGATCCCCACAAGACAGATAAACATTTTTCTAATACCTTGAAACAACTCATCTAGATCAGAGGTCAGATTTTAAAAAAGAATGGATTACTTGCTTTTTTGGTGATCTTTTGGGAAAAAGTGTCATCCTGCTTAAAAAGTAATCTAATGATTGGCAAGAATATCCACACAAAAATGAAAAGAGCTTGCTCTTCTCCTTGGGCCAAAGACTACAAGAATGAGAATTCAGGATTTAAGCATACCTTGCATGGAGTTGAAGCTTCACTTGGAAAATATTGTTCGATAAGTGGTTCAATTGCTTTTTTTATTTCCTCTTCTGATGCATAACATGTCACCTCAGCTGGTAAAACTCTTAATATAAACCTATGTGACAAATTGAACTCAGAGAAATCATAAGCTATGAATCTCTATTGAAATCGGGAGCAAGTAAAATAAATATATAAGATTTCTACTTATTTGAATATAGAAAAGAGTGGCACAGATTTGAACCTTGACATATGTTTCCTTCTTGAAGCAGCTGAACTCATCATGTGATGTACTATGTCCACAGGGCCAGGGTCTCCAGCTCGTTTATGCATTTGAATGAAGACAACACCATTACAACCTGACTCAAGACTCACAAAATGCCTCTGTTTTGATGTAAAAGTCTTAGTACAATGACCATTATTAAACTGTAAAATATAAGTAGATGAAAAATAAAAAAGAAAGACAAAGCATGAATCACATAAGTGATGCTAAATAAGAAAGTAACCTAATATTTCTGAGAAATTTATAAGTGAAAGAGGCACAGAAACCCACTAAAAAACTAACACACTAGTAGCTTTAATGGCTGGAGATGAAGCAGGGTCTGATCAAGCAGGGTTCATCTCAATTGTCATCTGATTATCTAACTATCCCTACCAGAAGCTTTTAAGATGCTACCAAGGGAAATTCTTCATGAGACAACACATGAAACAGTTTTATTTTTCAGACCTTCATCAAGCACTTTCAGTGTGCAAAGACCTATACCACAAAAAATAGTTGGACTGCAATAGCAATTCTGGATCAAATTCTCCCTAATAAGATACTTGAGCAACAGCCTGTATCTTTTTTTTTTTTTGGTTCAATTGATAGATTAGTCATAGGAAGAAACAGTTCTACATGACATAAAAGATAAGAAATAGTAGTTCAAGTTTCCTGCAATACTCCCAGAATATAAGCTTCTCACAATATTCGCAAAGTGTACAGCACCTAATGTGTTAACATGCCGAGATAGATAGATGCGCCCATGTAGTTTTTAACATTATTTTTCAGGTTATTTATGCTGTTAATTCTAAATACAGTAATGTAGCCTCAATTGTATAATATATAATTAGAAACTATGCAATCAACATGTTTAACAACTATCAGCATAAATAAAAAAGGTAATTTATCAGTCTAGGTTACTATATGCAAATTAAATTTTTATTTTATAAGGTACAATGTCAATACACTAGCATAAAGTGGTTAAAATTTGCTCATGCTTTCGCAATGAAAATGAACTAAGTAGCGTATTGCAGTTCCAATTGTGCATTTTGTTATGGATTTGTGTAGCTTTGCATTTGAGATAACTCAAGAATAAAAATGATCTACTGGTAAAGATTACAATCTAAAAATTGGACAAAAGATAGAATATCATAATAATAATTGCTTGTCTCAACAATGCAATGTACAGCCGCAAGAAGCTATCCACAGATGACCAAGAAAAAATGGCCTCTAGCATCATCATAACTATAAGCAAAAATTGTTTGTTAACATATCAGGTCAGACATAAAAATGAGTTTTTTATGAACTGATGGTTCCAATGTATCAGTCCTTTAAAAAGTCGTCCACTCAACAAAAACACAATTTAGAGTTGGCACATAAGACATGCCTTTCAATAAAGCTTATTCGTATGTACAGTAAAGAACAGGCATAAAATAAGGTCCATTCTTGTTATAGGTCTGTTCAATTTGCAATCAGTAAACACATGAATTAATCAAAGATGATAAATAGTTTTGGCAGCAACTATAGTGTTTTTTCGCGAAGAGATGAATCCAATCTTTTTTATTAGTGGATTTATAGGAGCAAAGCAGCAGCCACTCTGCATTACCCAAGCAAGTGTCCAGGCAACCGTTCACAGAACAGTGATAGGGTTCTAGGCTTGACTATTCTCAAACCAGCTAATAATTGGCCACATTGCAGATGCTCCAGAATGTTTTCAAGAAGCTCCAGTTCAAATTTTAGAATTAGATACAGATCGGGACATGGAGCACATTAATCTGATGCGTATAAAATCTATACTAATCTTAGAAATGAGAAGGATGATGTCAAGTAGTGATTGTCAACTGTTAGTATTTTCTCAGTCACAGCTTTCTTAATTTTGGCAGAACCATCAGAGCTTTTTTTTCCCCTGCATATGAAGATCTGCTGCACCTGAGAAAGTCAAAATCCTCTCCTGGCAGGCCACTAAAGCAAGGTTGTTGAATCTAACTAAAAGAAATGGGCCTCACCAAAATGTTTGTCCTCTGGGTAGAACAGGCCAAGAGAATGGTCTTTATTTATTCATTAACTGCAGATTTGCTATTGTCAGTAACATTTTCTTTCAAAAACAAAGAAAGGAATGGACATAGGCTGGGAACACTGCATCTTGCTGGAATAAATGCAGAGAGAAAAGGGCTAACAAGAAGCTGCAAGATTGTTGGAGGCCCATACTCATTGCTATTTGGTGGAGAATCAGGAAAAAGAGTAATAAGAAAGTTTTTCAGGAATCAGAGGCTAATGTGGCCAAAATCATCAAAGAATTTGAATTTTTCTGGTTGGGCTGCAAGCATTTTGCTTCACCTAAGTCAAAAAAATATATTAGTTTCTTTAGATCACTATGTTTCCAGTAATTTTGAAGATCTTTAGTTTCACGATCTTTTCATGGTCTGCTCATTTATACCTTGTTTCATCAATTGATGGCCAAATCACCATCTTTCTTCCCTCAGAGAGAGAGAGAGCGAGAAGGAGCAGATATGATTGAAGAAGGGAAATCCAAAACAAATAATGCAACCGGCACATAGCAAAACATAAACAGGGGTGCTATTTGGCTAATTATTGGAAAAGAAGAGGATAAATATTAAAAGACCACAAAAATTCTAGCATCCAGCAACATCTAGAGACCGTGCATTTGCTTATGTCTACAGCCATATGGCCAACTCTATACACTAGCTGGGAAAGAAAACAACGTAATCTCGGCAATGTAATGATTAATGAGGATATTCAACAATTCAAGTGATGACCAAAGTAATAAAATTAATCTGGCAACAATCAAATCCACAAATGAAAATTTGCAAAACTCGAGGGCATTCCACTTGGATGAGATTCAAAAGCCTACAATGATCTTCTATTAAGGGCAAAATACCTTACAAATGTGATTACAACAGAGGCAAGCTTCTACAGACAGCATGTGATGACAACAAAAGCATATACAGTATAATTCAATGCAGTATATATACCACCAAGTATCTCTAAAAACAGATAACATTTCTACAACAACGATGCATAAGCCTACAGTACCGTTCCATAGTAATGCATTGCCTTGGACACCATCCGCTGAACAAGCACATGCACCACAAGTGCTGAGATCTAGTGAAGTATAATTAAACCAAAAAGAAAAAAGCCCTGAAAACTTGGAAGAGTGCAATTCCACTATGCAAGGTTGGTTAGTATAGCAAATATGAAACTTACTGCAATTAGGGCCCAATGATTCCACTATGTCCATGTCTAAGAAATTAATTAAACTGATATTTAACATCTTCAATTAAAAACTTTCCACCAGTTATCTTTGTAACAATTAATATGCAGATCTACGCAATGCGCAAGTAGTTGGCTCTTCAGACCAGCGTCCCTAAGAATGAGAAGTGCAGCGCATATTTAAAGAAACAAATAGTGGGCAGAGGAAAACATATCTGCCATCAAACTCAAGTCAACTATCATATTTGTGAAGTCTACAACATCATAAGTCATGCAGCAACAAAACAAGTGCAGAAGGAAAGGCAAAGACTATACAACATTAATGGTAACAATAATGACAAGAATTCAACATTTGCTTTAAATGATTATTACCCCATGATGCTATAAATGAAAATTGCATATGCTAATCAGCAAACAACAAAGCATAACAAGAAAAATCAAAAAGAAATAAACATAATTAACATCCATATTATTGGTGCAGTTATAACAATAATTGGCAAGCTAGAAAAATAAATAAATAAATAAACTAGGCCATCACAATTTCCATTTGACCCTCCCAAGAAATATAGCAAATTAGTTCATAGCATTAAAATTCTAAATTTTCCATAACTAAACCAACCTTGTTTCTATCTCCCAACTCTTGGAGCTCATCTTCAATTAACTCGTCAATTGGTTTATCATTAACTTCGTCAGATTCCGTATGATCGCGTTTTGATGTTTCTGTTTGTAGGCGCTGTTTCTTTGATGGTAATTCCTCATTTTCTTCTACATGTTTCTCAGCATCCAATCCCTCCTTGCAAGGAGCCACATCTTCTTGCTGCTCCTTTGAAGGTGCGTCCTCACTTTCGGCTGCTTTTTTCTCAGTATCTGACTCCTCCTCATGAGGAGCAGCCTCATCTCCATCACTGGAAGAATCAGAGTCCTTAAATTTAATTTTTTTATTCAATGGTTTGGTGGGAACAGTCCTACATTTTGCACCTGAGTGCTTCCCATTCACGAGCTCTTCATAAAACTGCATATCAAATAAAAAGGAGAGGATGACATAAGAATGCAATATTTACTTGTCACGACCATTTTGTAGGTTTAATGAATACAAGTTATAAGAAATAAGGAAAAGAGAAACAAATCAAAAAGACTGAAGTAAAGGAGAATAATGCACTCATAAATGAAATTTTTCATTATAAAGCTAGTATGAAGACAAAGAACTCTACAGACAGGAATGGCAGGGACTGCTAGCCAAGCAAATCAGCTCAGGCTTCAAATGCTGGAACTGGGGGTGAGTTAAAATCATTCTTCTCTTACAATGCATGTAATGTAAGATATTAATAATAATGCCAAATATTTGTCCAAGCTTAGATTAAAAGGGATAGTGTTCACATTAATGCCAAAAAGTTATCGACATAGCATGCTATAGCAGCTAATTCCCAATGTAACTTAATCCCACTTGGGGTTCACAAACACAACTCTCAGATTTCCAAATGTGTTGGTGCAACCATCTTATCCTGACACATGGACAAATATGCAGGGATCCTATATGAAATGATTGCCAAGATATGATAGGAAAGGTTAAATGAATATGCTCAGAGTATTTTAATAAACTTACAAATATTTATAATTACTGATTGAAGAACAGCCAAATTAGAACAAATGAAGATCCCATTTATCATACACAGAGGATCTACCTGTATGCTGCTGACCCTGTGTTTGACTTTCTCAAATAAGTGCCAAGCTTTGTCCAAAAAAAAGTTGCCACAAATTCTATAAATTACTGAATATTTTTTTGGAATATTCTGTTTTATTAAAATTTTCCAATATTAATTTTGAATTTTTTAAATTTAATGTTCCAATGCTATTAAAAACGCTCCAGCTGCTTGACTACTTTTACAGATTAGTTCGTGGACTTTCTGTGAGTATTCATGGACGTTATGAGAGTATCTAAATTCTTGTTTTTTTCCAAAGCACATGCTTCCAAAATTTTCTGATCGGTGCCTCTCATCTGCCTCTCATCTTGAATTTTCTGTGGTCTGACATGTTTTTAAGAAACCTCCAACATTTTACGAAGCATGCTATTTTTGCCCACATAAGCTCATTCAAACTCCAACATGTGACCGTGAAGCAGCAAAATTAATTAAGTCAATAAGAACTCATAAAGTACCAGACTACCGGTGCAGCCGAACTCAAAAAGTACCAGACTACCAGTGCAGCCTCTAATGTCAGTATTTAAGAAACAATGAGTGCTACTAAAATGCCAAGTTTGTAGAACAGTCCAGGCATGATAATTGACAAGCCACAAGTGAATGTAGGTTGTAAATTGATCATAATCATGCATCTAGAAATATGGCCTGATAAAAAGATAAAGGCAGAACATGACTCAACGACACCACATCAAATAAGTGGGACTAGGCTTGTTCTTTTGGTTATAAATACATGAAGAATGAGTGACTGGCTGCAATGAATGAATTGGCACATACAATTTCTCATTATGGTAGATTGTACATGGTCATAATCATATAGAAAAGATGCTATGACTTTCTCCAAGCTAGATTTCCTTTCTGCCACTACTAAGTGGTAGGTAAAGTTCTGAAATATAATTGTAAAGCTGAATTCAGGCCAGTCTTCCATCATCCCACGGTAGCCATCTTGCATCATATAGTTGCAAATTCACAGCTCCGAGCCTTTTTCTTCAAAAGCATTATCACATAATGGGTGAGTTAAAAATTTGCAAGTGATGGAGCTCTTTAAAGCAGATGATTAGCATGTCATCAATTAAGAGGAATGTCAAAATCACTTAAAGAAGCTTTAAAAAGGTGAAAGAATTATTTTTGACAAGTAGCTGGGTTAAAAATTGACTCGTTTTCCAGAATAAGAAAGAGATCAGGACTAGAAGAATATATTCTTCAGGACCGAAAAAACTAGAATGTGATCTGTCATAGGCAAACAAAAAAAAAAAAATCATGCATGAAAAGATAAAACCCATGGTGGAGGACAGCAGCAGCCACTTATTCTCCATGGGTGAATACATGAGAAAACGATTGACTAGCTGCTATTTCGGTTAAAAATATGTGAGCAAAGCAATGACCATGGCGGATGACATGAATCGAAAGATAAAACCCACCAGCAATGCATAAAACAAAACAGCCGCAGCACAGTGGGATGTGAAGACAAAGAATCAAGACAGCATGGATAAACCAAAATTTTCGAAACTGAAACCAGAGCATGAAGTATGAAACATTCCAAAAAAAAAGTTGCAAGCACAAATATATAGACGATAAAGATTGGATTTTGAGCCTATGAATGCCAATAAGAGAACCATTCCAAGAGCAGATCACCTCATCAGGACCAGTAATTAACAAGGGTTCGAGCACACAAACCCAATCCAAAAGCATACAAATAAGAAAGAAAGACGGAGACTTGAAACTTCTCTTGAGCAACTTTAGAAAGAACAAGGGATAATAAAATGAGTAGAGGGGACATACGGTCTCGAGAAGATTGAGGGCTTCATTGGTGGCCTGGCGCTCCCTTCCCCCGTCGCAGGTAAGGAAGAAACCCTGCACTCCGGGACGCAATGGATACGACCCCTTCTTCACAGGTTTCTACCACATCATCCAACCAAAACCAACAACCAAATCAGCTTCAAATAGATAGATAAAAACCTCTAATTTCTAACATTAAATGGAGAGACGGGGAAGAAGAGAACTATACGCCGTGGGGGAGATATTTCCTCTTCTTGCCCTTGCTGTTGTTGAAGCTGGAATTGGGTTTGTTCTCGGCGGCCATCGATGGTCTCCGGGTACAGCAAGGGCTCTCCCTGGCTCTTTCGCCAGGAGCTTAGAGGATGATAGAAAGAAGCGAAGCGAGCCGCGAGAACGGAGGATGGAAAGCGGGCGAATCGGAGGGCTTTGTGGGGTTTTGGGATACTTCTGCGACCAAGGCAAGGCTTGATGCTGCCAGGGCTGCAAGAGGTGCGAGTCAGGTCCATTATTTGGGTCAAAGTTTGGGCAGGGTTCATGCCCAAGTTTGAGCTCATTAACATCAGGTTTAATTTGATAAATTAGGGTGTGATTTGGTCACAATTATTCTCTTTGGACTAACAACCAAATAGGTTAAATTTCGAGTCACAATTTAGGATTCATACCTACACCTTGGAAGTACACGATAACTCTAGACACATCTCCCATGTCTAGTAAGTGGGTGAGCTAGAAATAGGTTTGTTTTAAAAAAAGGCAAATTTATTAATGAAGGGATTCACTAGAAACGTGGAATGGAACTAAGAACGCTAGATCCATGAAAAAAATGAGACAAGGATGAGGAGAGTTTAGTCGATGTAACTCAAACTTTAGCTAAACTTGGTGTCAATTGGTTGATTTGGCTTGTCTCATGGCTTAATGTAAGGGACTTTAGTTTATTCCTGTCCTGTCTTCAGTCTAATTCTCAGTTTTGAGTCAAGCTTCTATCCATACTAGTTCTTTTAAAACCAAAAAAAGAAAAGAAAAAAAAAAACTCTAAAATTTAAGCAACATTATTTAAGTTTAGCGGAGATGAACTGGTCAATGTATAGCTTAAGTTAGCTTTGTTAAGTGCATCATACTTATATTATAAAAAACACAGGTTAAGTATGGATTTTAGGAGCATCAAAACAATTTTCTAAAGCTCAATTGGTTCAGGTTACCAAATCCTTTATATTTCAAGGTTGATTCAAACTCGACACTATCCGATCATTTTAGATAAAACCATTATAATAGTACATGCATGGAACCCTAATCTTCATACAAATCCCGTAACTTACAGCAATCCTTTTGCACGGAATTTTTTTAGTTGCAGTACTTGGACATTTTTTGGGGGTTTGAGGGGTTGTGAGCTGCTATTTTCCTGATCCAATTTAATTTTAAGCTAGGCATATACTGGCCCAAGCTAGCCCAAACAACATTAGGTTAGGTTCAACAATTCAATTATTCTAAGTTAACCTAGCTCATTTTGCAGCCCCAACAATACTGCAAGCCTCACAAAACCAAAAAAAGAAAGAAGAAAGAAAGAAAGAAAGAGGGAAAAAAAATACTGGAGGCTGCGCGTGGCACGGCTAGTGTCTCCATGGTGGTGGCGAGGGATGGACGAAAATGACCCTGGTGGTGGGGCAAGTCCTTAGGGTCACGGTCAAGAAGTGGACTCTCTCCAAGCTCTTGGAGATCTGGGACTTTCTTCCATCTCATGCAGCAACCCACCAGGTATTCATTGTTTGGAAGCCTCCACCTTCAGGATATCTGAAGGTCAACTTTGATGGAACTGTCAGAGGTATGGTGGAGCTAGTTTTGTTATCCGAGGGCCTGATTTTAGATTGATAACGATCGGGGGCTAGTACCTTACTGATCCTACGGTCTCTAGAGCGGAGCTTCGTAAAGTCTGAACTGGTGTTGCTTATGTCTGGATGGTCCTGAGGGTGGATCATATTATTATTGAGGAAGACTCAGCTGTTATCATGACATAGATTCAGAAATATGCTGGTGGTACACCTAACCACCTTCTTCTTCTGAATATCTTCATCTTTTTCTCTGGTTGTATTGATCTTACGATCAGACGTATTTTTGGAGAGGCAAACTCTGCTGCAGATTGGATGGCGGCCTTCGTCGTAGAGCATTCTGGGGATTTTTTGTGGACTTCCTTGGGGCTACCCCAAGGCAACTAAGAGATTATCTTTTTTTTTTGATCTTTTAGGATGAATTCATACTAGATTTCTATGAATGCTCCAATTTTATCAAAAACCTTAATCTCCACAGGGAGAAACCCTGGCAGAAAATGGTTAGAGATCGCGCTATAGCTTGGTATAAGGCCCTTTTGAATCATGAATGCGTTGTCTTTCTTCTAACTTAGTTGGAAATTGATGGGCGCCGGTGGAGGGGAAAAAAATAATTTTTTAGGCAACGGATTACATAATGAGGACATATTACCTCTTGCTTTGGCATAAGATTTGTAATATTAATGGGCGTTCTTCTTACATGGCCATCCAAGAGGTTTTACTTTCAGTTCCTTTGATAATTGGAAAGCAACGTGTAAGGCTTTGCTTTCATTCTGTCTACTGCTAATTTGTTCATTTCTCATGGGATTAAAGTAGGTCGGGCGGTCTGGAGTTTTCTAAAGCCTCGGCCCTAAGAGTCTTTCCTTCAGAAGGTCCAGAGATCAAATCCTGGGTACTGCTAAAAAAAAAAAAAAAAAAAAAAAAAAAAAAAAAAAAAAAAGATCTTGGGGTTATCGTATGACTGCCATCCAAAATCCAATAGACATACATAGGTGGTGTTATTGGTGAAAGTATAATAAATGTTTCCTATTTTGGAATAGTTGAGCAATCTCCAAATGCGAATATGATGAATGGCTGATGCACTCCTTTATCCCCATTAGAATCGAAAAAAGGGAATGATCCGGACCCCACCACCAACCCAAGAACGAATACGTACGGGCAAATGTGCCTTTCACCAACCTTGCAGTAATGCCCCGATTCCCAATTCCCTGGGCTTGTCAAGCTTTTGACTTGGGCGCCCACATTACATCAGGCTCTCGCTAACCTGAACTCACGTAAGCCATCTCAGACCGGAGTGGATGTTGACGTCTCAAGGCAAAACGCTCACGGTGACGTGCGCAAACAAAAGTCAGCCCACAACCAGCTACAAGCTGCACAACATCAACTTTATATAATATGAACAATTTTTTTTTTTTTCTTTTTTCCTTTTTTTTTTTTTTTTTTTTTTACATTTGCACGGTAGGATGCAATTCACATTTGTGAGAATCTTTATCGGTTTGATGAATATGCCGCTGAAAGTAGAGCAGCTCCTATTCCTGATCCATCCTCTGTTACCCTAATAACCACATTTTGGGCAACCTCCTCACCTAAGATCTCAGCCACGGCTTCATTGAGATACTCCCTGAACATTGAATAATTAGCATAAAGACCTCCCTCAATAGCAACAACTGTTCTCCTTGGTCTGCCTCTGGTTCTTCCACTTGCAACTCCACCACTCCCATCTCGTCCTATTTTCTTCAATATTCCAACAATACCTGCAGCAGCTAATCGGGCAGCTCTTCGAGTAACCACATCGCATACTCTTACTACAAGCCTTCGTGCCTTCAATGAGACATCAGGCATCTGAAATAACACCAATCGGTGAAAAAGATAAGAACCACATAATTATTGGCATGCATGCAAACGAACACAATCGAGTATTTTAACTGAAAAATACCTGCAGGTTTTCTGTCAGTATTCTTCCTACTTCTCTCAAGTCAGGAGAATCATCCTCATGCATGGCAGCCATCAAGGGTGTCCTAGATTGTTGAGATGGGAAACTGAGTAAGGATTAACAACTTTTTGATTTGTTGAAATTGGATGAGAAATAAACTCAAATCTTATTATGTTGATAACTTGCTAGCATCATGCTGACAATGTATTCATTATTGGTTTACAATATCAGTAAAATAAAGATTCTCCACAAAAATAAAAATTTATGACTTCTAAAAGGCTTTTGTTGGATAGTCCAAACATAAGCACAGCTCCATTTATGTCGACACCAATTGTCATGAAGGGGTCTGACATTACACTTGCAATGCACTCCAAGATGGGGTTGGACTAGAGAGGGATTGCAAGTACGGGAACATGGTTGTTGCATCCAAATTGTATACTTGCACAGCAGTTTCAAGACCGAAGAACAAAATAATAGCTGTCCACTTATCTGCATAATTTTCAATTTGATACAAAGAACACCATACTGCCCACGGATCCAATGTGGTAAAGAAAATTTTCAAGGTTCAGTTATACCTTTTCTTACTCAAGGTTTGAGACTTCAGTTTCAGAACTCATATTTGCCTCGCCTTTAGCCAAAATATTTTTCATTTCCAAGTTATCCATCTATATTTCAAGCCAAAAATGATAGATACTGGAAAATGGTTTACAATGTTTAGTCAAATAAATCATCAAAAGCATGAGAAAGGAGGAGAATAAATTTTTGTTTAGAAAAGTAATTTTTCATTGTTATGCATTACAAATTGTCTACATAATGCTTCTCTAATTTAACCATAAACACTTCCATAAAATAATATTATAAATATGTCAAAGCACAAACATACTATTCAAACAAATAGATCTTCATTGTCAATAAGATAAAGACAGGAATTACAGATATAAGATTAATTATTATGTCATAATTATACAAATATAATTCTCGCACTATTTTGTATATCTCATAATCCCCAACTGATTTCACCCAAAATAGGCTGCAATTACAACTTAAAGAAACTATAAAGCTATTTCTACAAATCATCTCACTCTATATTGTTTCTTCCTGAGGAAGTCTTCCATGTTCAGCACAAAATGTTATGATCCTTCTATGCAACAAAGACAATTTTTTAAATCTTACATTCCCATCGCATGCACAAATTCTCTCCCGCTGCACCTCTTCCAACCTTCATGAATCACTCTTTTCATTGTTACCATGGTATGACAAGAAGAGAAAAGGATTGCGGGGGGAGGAGGGTGGGGAGCGGCTCGTAGAGGTTGTTGGGGAAGGGGGGGCACATGTTTTTACCTCTTGTGAGGTATGGTTAGCATCATCCTGACATCATCATCATGGAACATATCATGCATTTACCCTCATACTAGCAAACAATGCACATTGCCTCTTCCAGATACTCCTAACTCAAGTCTCATACTCATACCAGGAATCATAAACAACAAACTCCGGAACTGACTGACATAGAAATAGCACTTACAATGTGATCATACAGATAGCAAGAACAATGCATGCTAGACACAAGAATTCATCTCCATTACTGCACAACTTCAGAACTCCTTATCAAGTAATGGCATTTCCTTAATCAGGGCTTAAGGACCAACAATTTAGGCAAAATTCTCTCACAATGGAGGAAATATCAGCTATGAAGCAGGTCTCAAGCATCCAAAGAAGTTGCAATCACCATGGAAGGCATAAAGTGAAGTTGAGAAACAAGACCTCACCATTCCACCTAGATAAATAACTGCTCTATTAAATACTAATGATTGAAGATCATCAGAGAATGTCTCGTATATGTATTACATACAGTACAGGTAGACATCATAAAAGCTGCTTAGAATTGACATCCTTGCAGGTGACAAACATAACTTGATACCTATGTTACAGGCTTCTAAAGAAGATGGTGTAAGGGTCCTCAAAAAGAACTACAACACCACATAAAACAAAATATGCATTAAATGGAAGCATGTAAGCAAATAGCAGTGACAAAGAGATCACTGAGAAAGCGCTAAGTAATAATAGAAATGATCAGGTGGGGTTTCTTAATAACAGTGAGCTCAGTGAGCTGAACTAGTTCAAGGAATTCTATGTCAGGTTTTTAAAGATGCAACCAAAAAATATGCAAGAATATAATGGCAGATAAACATAAAACGACTTCAGCAATGCTGGCAAACAGTTTTCTTCCTGGGATGACCAGATAATTCTTCAGCATGGAAACCACAAAAAAAAAAGGGCAAAAGAACAATACAATTAGCTGAAAGTGCCGTCATAGATGAGTAATAAGCTGCAAGCATGATTTTGTGCAGCAAGAATTCAATGACATGTAAAATAACACCACCAGTCGCATACCTTAAGATAAAGCGTACAGACAAATTATAAGCACCATCTCCAAATATATCTGACTCCTGTGCCATCCTATAAAGCACCCTTCTTGCAATGTCACCCAAATACATTCCAGAAATCATTTTTTCAAAACCCTGTAGCAAGGATGGTGTGTCATAATATTTCTCAGCTGAACGATGTGCAACTAGGTAAGCGAAAAACATTAGCAGGATCTTGCCTGATCATTACAGTTCGGGCTCTCCTCATCTAGAGCAATATCATAAGAAGTTCTAGGTAAATGTGATGACCAGAAATTTCCCCATTCCATGTTCACAACCTAATCAGCACAGCAATGTAATAGACACATATAAGCAGATATTCTAAACCATCACAGGGACATGCATTCTACCAATGCAGTAATTTTATCTCAGGTTACAAACAAAAGATACCATGCCTCCAGAATTTGTAAGCAGGCCTTGACACTTGATAATTGCATCAGTGCGTTCCACATAGCAGGCATTGGTGCCTGTTCCAAATATCACTGCAGCCACAGTGTCCTCGTCATAATAGTGACTAAGAGCTAATGTGCCCACAGTATCATTCACCTGCTCACAGACACAAAGGTTGTAAAACTAATTACTTTAGCCACATATTGCATTACTATCCTAAATTTACTACGCATGCAATTCTTAATTTACCATGCATTACCCAATTTAACAGTCAGGCAACATTAATAGCATAGGTAGAAGGATGGCCAGCAATGTCCCTTAATATTCTGCATGACATCCTAGTAATTAACAGGCAACACTATGGAACAGTATCCAAGAAATCTCCCACCAAAAGCAGTAATTCTAATTTTCATTGATCCAAACTCCAAGGTTGGGCAGCATATGAAGCTTGGCACACAGCTGCCCAATGGTCTGGTACAAGAAATGTTGTACCAATCAGTACTGGTGCATACTGACCACATTATATTAGTACTAAACCAGAATGCAGTACAAGGGGCATACCGAGCGTCAATATGTCCAACCAGCCCACGTACCAGGTGTACCAACATGGTAATAGATTGGTGCCGGTATGGGGTCTGATAGCGAGGTGGCATACCTTGGTCTAGCATGGTATGGTTTGTTGTGGTGTTAGTCTACACGCCTCTCACCCTTTTTAGGAACAGTTGAAGATGGTTAACAGATACCATCTCCAATTTTCCTTACCATGCACGAAACACCACATCATGTTTGAATTCTTCTCATCTATTCTAAGATATTGACTTGTGGCCCCCTCCCCAAAAAAAACCAATCTCTAGGACTTCATCTCTTTTGCTATCAAGGACCACCTGGGGATCTCTCATATGAAGCCCAAGAGGAATAAAAAAGTTCAGTTTATGACTTTCATGATGCCATCCTTGACTGGGAAAGCCTCCCTCCTCCAGTTTCTTGTCATATAAGAATCCTATATTGATAACTTAAATTACATTCAAACCATTCATCTATTTGATAAGCAAAGTTATCGCCCTTAATCCAGCATCTTTTTATTCTTATATCTAGGTCCTCTATTATTTATACCAGCCATCATAAAGTAGGCAACACTACTATTACCAAAACACTGCTACAAACACAGCCTCCATTGGACAGGTCAAAGTTACTACTATAGTAACATGTACAAGGAGATCATAAACGTTTTGAAATTCTTACAGTCAAAGCAACAGGCCAGCCACAGAGAGGCACTGATTGTTGTTCACAATAGTTTCAGGCTCCATCTGACAATTTCCAAAGTTCTATGGCCTGTTATTTTCTAATTCAAGAAGCAAGACAACAATTATCCATGGCTTGCATGGGTACAATCTAGAGGAGCTGCTAATTATAACTTCTTTCCTGGAAAGATCACAAAAGTTCCCTATTATAAGTCCTTAGCAGCAGAATAACAAACCTATAAAATGAATTTCAGATCACCAATCTTATTGTCAACAGATGCACTATTCTAGTATATAACAGACTGTGCATTCCAGAAAAGATCCAGATATAAGTGCATATCATTTCTTCTCCCCATATAACCTAAGAAACATGACTGCACCGTTGGAAAACCAAGTACCACTTCACCATCACAAACAGATCCAACGTAAAGGATGAAGCCCACAAACTTTATTTTCAATAACACAGGCAAACCAGATCTGCAGCTATGAACCTCAAAGAGAAGTTCCAGCCATAACAGGGACCTTAATGTCAGAGAGGATTAGATAAAAGCATACATGCAATGAGATCCTTGGAAGAAACTGAAACTTCTTATGTGAAGAAAATAGGAAAAGCAGGCGCCAAAACCCCACCCCCCCTCCCTACTCTCCCCACAAGCTTCCTTTCTAAAGCTCAAAACTTTTTTTTGACACAGTAATATTGGAGTCCTGTCTCGGTACCAACAATTTCAGAATCTTTAGACTTTCACCAACAATTGTGATTAGTGGTGCTGGATATTCATACCTTAATTACTTTGGCTGCTTTCTTTCTCCAGCAACCATGTCTTCAAATTCCTTGCAAGAAGCAGCTTTAACATCATCTATGTTTCAAGACAATGTCCATAGTTTCTTAAGGCCTCAGATTCTGCAAGTTCCACAAGAGATAAGGAGTAGATCCCTGAAATTAAGGTGTGATTTCTGGTAAGTGCTGTCATGAGCAATCTGTGAGTCTTCTGTTTCACAGCCTCACTATAAACTGGTGTGTAAACCTACCTTACATCATCATCATTCCAATTCCCATGAACTATAGCATTACATAAAGGATCTAATCCATGAATGAGGAAGAAAATTGTTAAGGCTTTTCCTAACTACCAATTATCAAAGCAAATCAATATAACAGCACTAAGTTTGCTAGGGCTACTATAAGGCATGCAAGTGCCATGTCCCTCTTTCACTTCTTATAACTATTCAATAACATTTTTGTGACATTCCCTCCCCTTTGCAGAATATAAATGTGCAGCATATAAATGCTTTCTATAACCTCGTGTAAATGTTCCTCTCTCTTTCCATCAGAGCATCTAAAAGACTAAAAAACCACAATAACCCCGGTAAGATGAATGTTGTTTTAAAATTTACTCTTACAAAATGAAAGCTAAGGACTTGAAAACACATTTTTAACTCTAGAACCTCAAAACGTCTAGCCCGAGATGTTTCTTACACATTGAACAAATGACCAGCCATAAAAATAGGACATGGATGGTTACTCAAAAAACAAAAGCAGAAACATGGTAATATCAAATGCCAAAAAACCCTACACTGATAGAAGAATAATTGCAGTTAAAGCATAATTGCAATTAAATTCCATGTTAATAAACAGTTTAGCACAAATTAACAAAGAAATAAGTTAGAAGCCCAACAACTAAGTTGATATCAGTTGTGGTATGATCCAAAAATAACTGTAACCAAAACAAATATATATCACATCCAATACCCACCTAGCAATTACTTTAATATACAAGAACATATTTTAAACAGCTAACAGCTTAGAACAATATGTTCTTTGATATTTAAGATGTTGTTGGCTCTTCTACAGGAAGCATATGATTGTATATTAGTTTATAAAGCTAGAAAAACTTACATGGCTTCATGCATATATTTACATTACTTGTGAATATATGTAACAATTGTATATGTGTTATTGAGCAGGTACACCCATTTGTCTTTTTTGCAAAAAAGGAAGTTGAAGCAATTATTTTGGCAATGATGAAGATAATCCCCACAATTTAGCATAACATTTTAAGCTAGAACAACCAGAGGACTCTCAAATCATACCAATGCCGCCACCCGCATATTAAGTCCTGCTTTGGTCATCGCTTCTTCTAAACACCAGGCTACATCCTTTCCAACCTAGATTACAAAACCTGGCATTAGTTAATTTATACATATGTGAATTTGAACTACAATCAATGAACCAGACCAATGGATGACATATTAGGAGCTGTACCTAAGCAAATATACAGAAGATGTACCTAAGCATGCACATAAGTTCCTGAAACTATATGTAATGCATATAAATTACAATCCTACACCCAAGCAATTTTAAATAATATGACCGAATAAAAATACTAATAAAGTTAAAAGACTCGCTATAATACAAAAGGTAACTACTTAATAATCATTACTAGAACAACAGCTGCACACAGGTGATTGGTGAAATCTTTTTAAAACAAGCAATGAGAATAAATTAGCAACATCAGATAACAACATACACAGAAAGATTGCAAGTTTTGCTGAATAATCAAAATAGTAGGAACTAAGTGAAAAAAAAGTTCACAAAAAAAATCATCTATAAGCTGTTATTTCATGAACTCAGATGTATTAACTCCCAAAATTTTGTCATGTATATGAGATTCTCAAGAAGTGTAAGATAAAACAAAAATACCAAATATAACACCAATGTAGACCTCAAATTAAGCTTATTATAACGAAATATGTTTGCAGTCATGGTAGAACTTCTTGTAGTTTGCTGTAAGTTCTCACTGAAGCAGATGGAGCTCTAAATATTCATAGTTGTGCCGTACTTGCCAAGACATGTACAACAAATGGAATTAAATGCAGGTGGGACAGAAGGAAGTCTAAAGTAAGGATTCCTCTGATATTTGTTATAATTGATGCACACATATGGATTGATACAATGCTGAAAATGTTAGCATATTAACATATGTAAATTTTTACCCAAAATTAAAACATATATGTACATGTGTATGTGTATCATGGAAATAAACTAGTTTATTACCCACATCACATAGCATTCAATTAATTTAGTGATTCATACAAAATATAATAGCACATCTTAATGAAGCATATCTTATTTTGCCAGAAGAATCTTCAGTTTGATAAATAATATATCAAAAAATTTTGAAACTTTGAATTTACTATTAAAGATTAGTTTAATATTCTATCTTTCAGGATATTATATTCATATATTGACAAATTGATCCAACAAAGAATACCTTTAGATTTGTGTATTGCACTACAATTAATTAATAAAAATAAAAAAGCATATCTAATTTCACTCCATAAGAAAGATCATTCATGTTCATGAATATAGTACAACCATCTGAAAAAGGAAAAGAAAAGAAAAGAAGAACCATGAACACACCATACAAACTGTTACCAAAGAAATATGATCAACAAAATATAAGGTGGAACTATAACCTAAGCAACTATTAGACCAGCAACAAGTTGAAATTTAAATAAATAAATGATTTGGAAAGAACAACTTACAGCATCTTCAACTGAAAATCCTTTAGTCCACTTGATAAGAATGCCTGAAGATACAGACATCTGTCTAACTGGGAAAGAAAACGTAAATCCAATCACCTTTTTCTCATCAGGTTTTTTCTCAGAATCATCATCCTCTTGTTGTTCAACAAATTGTTTTAGCGTCGCTGCAATAAAATGAAACAGACCCTGCACGAAAGACAGTGAAATTAACAAGGATGTAACAAATATAATATAACCATAAACAAAATAAAACTGAGAAGATCCTAAGTTTAAAAATCTAAGTCAGGATTACCTCACTTGTGCAGCTCATTAGTTCTTGGGGAATTGGTTGGCATTCAACTTGGCGACTCAAGATCATTGACCCTTCTCCTCCAAGCTGAACCCGCAATACTCTAAAATTAGTTCCTCCAAGATCAAGAGCATAGTAAGTGCCAATCTCATTCCTGTTTAAAAAAAGTCAGATGTAAGAACAAGATCTTTTTATTATCAATATAAAGGTAATCTTGTAAGAAAGAAAAGAAAAGAAAAGACATAATATAAAAGAATGGAAAAAGAAAAGCAGCATCTTGGATGACACGAGAAAGAATCCATATTGAACAGCATTGCAAGGAAATTAGTTTGTTGACAAGTGGTACATCCACTGAATCCAACCAATCAACTCCCCCCTCCCACAAAAACACTATGACTAAATGGAGAATCAAAATAATCCATATTCAACCCCATTGCATGAAAATTAGATTGTTGGCAGGTGGTCCATCTAGCGACCCCAAACAACCAACTCCTGCTCTCCCTCCCCTCCCACAAAAACTCTATAACTAACTGGTGAATCAAGCATCTTTCCACAATTTGCACACTTTCCGTTCGGCAGAATATCACAAGATATCAAAAGAGGCATGTCTGTAGACTATCCAGGAATAATCCAATTAGAATCATCAGCCATTAAAAGAGCTGAAACAGAAAGGTTGAAGTAACCAACAGTTCTGTTTTATTTTGTACAAAAATATATTCAGGAAACCAAGTTATCTTATATCAATATCCATGGTTGGGTCTTCTTTTTTATTGAATGCAAAAATTATCCACATCAAAAAAAGAGATACATCTCAACAGTACATGAAGAAATAACAGTTGTGCTAATCTAACATGAATGATGTTCCATAAATTGCAACATTTTACTTAAGTTTTTATTAAATTATAAAAAAAATAATATCTTCAACATATTAAGCATATAGACTAGATGAGTAGGTTTAGATTTCTTCCTGACCACGTTAGCATGGTGGCATGATGTTACAAAAAGACAACACTGAACCAGCATACTGGTTTCCTTCCCTTTGAATGTAAAGTCGCTGTGACCTTATTACCTTCAACATTACATAAAAGTCGAATTTAGAAACCCAAACATTGTACTAACGCTGGTTAGGAAACCTGAGCTTTAACCTTAAAAATTATATAAACATTTGGTATGCATGGTTTTTGCGTTGTAGTGATGCCAATTGACCGCACAGATACTAGTCCAAGTTGTAATTTGAAATTAAGAAAAACATATATTCCACATGTTGAACAAGATCTACAGAATACTAGATTATGTCATTCAAATGAAAATCATGACTATCCAGGCCCTGTGCAATAATGGAAATTTTAGAAAAGAAATGGCCTTGAATGAAAGCTAAAAGGTTGGTTGGTGAGTAAGGAAACATATCAAATTGATCACAGTTCAAGTAAAGGAAGATGACAAGAACCACATGTAAGGATGTTCATATAAGTCCATACTGCACAAATTGCAAATTAATGAGCCAAATTTAAATATAGATGTTTGCATAAAAATTGAATTTAAAAAACTTCCACTTCTTAAGAGTAACAACGAATAGATACCCCATCTATGATGGTTTATTTTATTTTATTTTTTTTAATTATTATTATTAAATGCAAGACAAGCTATCTTACAAAAAGCACTCCTTTTCTTCCCCTTTGTTGTCATCTCTATTCGCATCACCATTATTGCAACTTCCACCAATGCATTTCTAACAATCCATGTCAACTGAGAACTTTGTCAACTACAGCCCAATAGCAATGAGCAAACATCTACCACGTTGATTGATATGTTGTGGTATGTTGTTCACAAACAGCTCAATACGATGAAGACCATGAACCACAATAACACAAAACTATCTAGAATGGATGTAGTTAGCCAATGAATGGCATTTCAAAACCATTTGTTTCTGTTATTTTACCCTTGAGCATATTTTTATAGGTGTTGGGCTTTATAGGGTAAACCTGTGGCTGACCATATTGCAAACATAGAATGGTAAATCGGCAAGAAAAATATAATTTTATTGACCAGCACACAGCATGAGTCAACATGAATCACTCCACGCCAAAATCATGATGAATCAAACAGTTCATGCATTAATTTACAACTTTCTTCTAAATCAAGACAATATTTAGGATAATTTAAACTTGTTTTAAAAGTGGTAACACATATGCAGCAAAGAAAAAGCAGGCCACCTGAAATATTTTATAAAGTAATGTAAGCAAACGCACTGCATCTAAACATACAATAATGCTATTCATCGCCATTATGTTTGCTTTCCAACATGGCACTAACATGGAGCCTGCTAATTCGCCCAACCCCCAGGAATCACACCAATCCCCTCCTGCCATATTGGATGGTGAACGGAGTAGCACTGCATAGCATTACTCTTTTAACTTTCTTTTGCAGAAACATCAACGCAAACCATCTACTGCTAATTGCTTCAAAGTTCAGCACAACAACATAAATACTAACCGATACAAGCAGCCAGAATATAATGTAACAGATTATGGAACCCATACACCTCGACCGCACAACCAAACCCATACAAATCAATTAGAAGACCTTTTTCAACCTCAGAAATAAAATGAACCACGCCCAACCAAGATTAAACAGTTCTGTTGACATCCCCAGATCACCGCGATACAAAAGAGAAATAGCAGAGAACTCCAAACCAGTTCGCAACCACATAAAGCGATAAAGAATATAGTATCCCATGACATATGCAACTAAGTCTCCATTGAAACACAGACCTCATCAAGTAAAACCAGAGGAAATCAGAACAAAGAATCCGATGAATACTTCAAGATCTTTCTTCATACAAAAAGGAAAAAAATTCAAGAAAATATCAAAAAAGTATCAAGAAGAAAAGGCAGGGATACCCATTGGGGAGGTTATCGATGAAGGTGAGGAGCATCTTGAGCTTGCTTCCCCCGTCGGACGCGAGCCCAGCGTGCATCTCCACCGCCATGGCATCGACCACCTGCCTGAGCCTGCCGATCGACGTCGCGCACCCTTCCTCAAACTCCCGCAACACCTCCACCGCCCGCCACCACTTCCGCCGGCTTCGCGCCCGCCGCCCCACCAGCACCGCCGCGATCGCGCACGTCACCACCGCGCAACCTAACGCCACCCCAAACACCACCCTCCCCATCCCTCCCCCCCCCACCAACACCACCACCCCCTCTCCTCCCTCCAACCGATCACTCCATCAAACGGGACCCACTGCCAACTCCTATCCCGCTCCCCCTCCCACCAGCGAGAAACCGAAAAAACGCGGGAGGTCCAGAAGCGGAGAAGACGCGCGGCGCTCGTCGGCGACGGCGAGGTATTCGACGAAGTGCGGAGGTGAATGGAACAGAGCAAGAAGGAAAGAGAAAGAGAAGGGAGAGAACAGGAGAGGAAATAAAAGGTGCGGAAGGGGAGTTTTATTTCTTTAAATTTTTTAATTATTCTTATTATTTTAATTGAGGTTTTTTTTCTCGAAGTAGCGTTGTACCGTTGAGTGGTGTGCGTGCCAGGAGGCCTCGTTGCCGAAAAGAAATTGAATGGCGGATTTGCCCCCGGAGCGGAGAATTAATGGCGGATGGGGACCGGCATTTGACTTGTGTCGGTTAGGGCCGAAAGCGACGGCCGCGCTTTTTAACGGCGGACGTTTTGGAATCAGCGGTGAGGGTAGTGGCCCATGGACATGGAACTTATTTACGTTTTTGCCACGGCATTCATTGCTTCACTGACAGGGTCGTCAGCGCTTTGACTGGATCCGGCATTGCCGCATTGTAAGGGAATTTTTTTTTTTTTTTTTTTTTTTTTATAGAAATTGCAAGAATGCTTTTGAAAAACTTGGTATGTAGATCAAAAATAGATAAATAAATAAATATATATATATAATAATTTAAAAAAATATTAAAAAATTTTAAATATTTTTAAATATTTTTTTAATAAAATGTATGAATTACATCTTGTTAGGGATAAACCCCGCTCCTGCAGAAGTCAAGTTCGGTGCCCAGCCTGATGCGGCCAGTAGCCACGGAAGAATTTCGACGGATGGGTCTTGGCCGAACTATTATAGTCGACCGAACTGATACGCGGCCGAGCTCCTTCGGACTCTCAGCGATCGAACTCCTCAAGCGGCCGTCCCTTCAGTCGATCGAACTCCGCAGCAGTAATCCCTCAACCGAACTTCTCAGCTTACTCCTTGGTCGGACTTCTTCGAGAGCCGGACTCCTCCTAGACACCCCCTTCAACCAGCCAAACTTCTCAGCGATCGAGCTCCTTCGGACTCCCAACGGTCGAACTTCTAGTGGCCGAACTTCTATGGAAGCTGAACTTCTTACGGACTGTTGACGGATTCCTACAAGCGATCCCACTACTAAATAGTTACACGATAATAACGATAGGCATTTATCAAGTCAATAACGATCGACATTGATCGGGACAGTTACGACAATCATTAATCAAGGCAGTTACGACAAGCTTCCTCTATAAAAAGGACCCTCTAGATACGCTATGCTAGGTTCTGAAAATCCTTCTCTCCTCCTCAAAACTCTACCGAACTCCATACTAAGCACTCCATTCCTGTTGACTGAAGCTGACTTGATCGTCGGAGGGTCCTGTCGGAGCCACCCCCCACCGGCTCCGGATGGGACTTTATTTTATAGGTCCCCGGCGGCGACCTCATTGGCCTCCACTCCAACGGATTTCAGTGACGATCAGATTCTACGTCAACAGATTGGCGCTAGAGGAAGGGGTTTGAACCTCTGAGGTTTCCTTGTTCTTAAAGGAGTGCTCGGCGATGATTTTTCTTTCTCCGAAGATCCCTCTTCTTCCTCACTAGAGTTCTCTTTTGAAGAGAAAATACCTCGAGAGCTTCGACTCGACGATCGGCAGCCTGCACGCCAGATTCGTCTGTTCCTGTCTCAGCCCCGACAGCCCAGTTTCCACATGAAGCCATCGCAGACGTAGAGCAGTTCAACCTGCTGGTCGGGTCCGTGGCCCCGCTGAGATGATGCTGGCCGTGAGACAACCTCCGGCGGGGACTTTGCCAGCAAATCCGCCTTGAGGATGCGAGGAACCGGCCTTAAGGAAAAGCATTTGGGCATACCAATCGCCCTTAGGAAGAAAAAAATGGAGAGCAGAAGTTCTTCCACAGAAGGTTTCATAAGGAGGTCAAAACGAAGTTCGGCGGAAGCGAAGCCGAACTCCCCCTCGAAGCTCATCATCGAAATGAAGTTCGACGGAAGTGAAGCCGAACTCCCCCTCGAAGCTCATCGCTCAAGTCAGGCCGAACTCCCCCCATCTCGAGTATGTCATCAACGAAACCCCCTACAATGAATTCACAGGAGGCGGAGTGAAGTTCGGCAGCTAAAGCAAAGCCGAGCTCCACCTCGAGCTCGTCGTTAAGAAAGTCTAGGCAAAGAAGGAAGAAGTTCCCCCACAGAAGGTTTTGCAAGGAGGGGGAATGAAGTTTGGCCGCGTCCAAGGAGGTGGAATAAAGTTCGGCCACGTCCACGACCTCGAAGCTCATCATTGAGGAAGCTCCGACAAAGGGGCATGAAGTCCTTCCGTGGAAGCTTTTGCGGAAAAGCGGAATGAAGTTCGGCAGCTTAAGGAAAGCCGAGCTCCCCCTTGAGCTCGTTGTCAAAAAAGTTCGGACAAAAGAAGCAGGAAGTTCGGCGCAAGCGAGGGCGAAATGAAGTTCTCCCGCTGAATGAAGTTCGGCGTAAGTGAGGCCGAACTCCCCTCAAATCTCATCGTCGGAATGAAGTTCGGTGCAAGCAACTCCCGCTCGAGTATGTCACCAAGGAAGACCCCTACAAAGATTTCACAGGAGGTGAGATGAAGTTCGACCGCACTCACGATCGCCCCAGGACAAGCGAGGACTCCCTGACTCCAAGGAAGCTCCGACAAAGGGCATGAAGTTCTCCCACAGGTTTCACAAAGGGATGGAATGAAGTTCGACCGCGCTTACGACCTCCACAGCATAAGGCCCGAACTTTTCGAGCTCGCCACCAAGGAATTCCTGCGGAGGGTTTCGCAAGTTTGGCCGCATCCACGACCTCCCCAGCGCAAGTGAGGCTGAACTTCACCTCGAGCTCGCCACCAAGGAAGCTCCGACAGAGGGGCGCGAAGAAGCCCTCCTTTCGGAAGGTTTCGTGACTATGCCCCCCTCAACGCTCCTCGAACTCAGATTCTCACCGAAGTGAAGAACCAGCTGCCAAGACCAGAAGGGTTACAGTCTCCCCAAACAAGCACGATCAAAATAAGTACTGCCTCTACCATCGCAACCACGGCCATGACATCGAGGAATGCATCCAGCTTCGATACGAAATTGAGGAGCTCATCAGAAAGAGGCGGCTGGGTAAATTCCTCCGGCACCAGCCTGAAGCAGGAAAAGATCGACCAAGGGGGCTGCCATAGCCAGAGACGGCAAGGAGCTCGGCACTGCCATAGCTAGAGACCGCAAAGAGGTCGGCCATCTTACGGCCTCATCCACATTGCCCCTAGGAGGAGCTTGGTGCATCAGCGATTTGTCGTCTTCCAGCGATAAGAGCTTGCACCAAATTGAGAAGGTCAGCATGAGGAGGTCGTCCACCCTGGGACTTATTGTCGAAGAAATATGGAGGAACAACGCTACCATGATCTTGAAATATAGAATTTGAGGATGCGCTGCTAGTAACTTCCTTTCAATAAAATTCTTTTCTTTCGATAATATTATTTCTGGATGCGAAAACTATGCGATGACAGGAAAGAAGCAGATTGCCGCGTTAGAAATAGGAGTAGAACTTCATCCTAATGTGAGCAATAACCTCGACTAGAGATAAGATCTCTTCCGAGCGAAGGCCTCGTTCACAAAGGATGAGATGGGGGGAGAGGCCATGACAGCGGCCCTTATGTGCCCCCACAGTCCGTTAGGAATAGGAGGAGAATCTCGTCCTAATGAGAGCAACAACCTCGGGTAGAGATAAGATCTCTCCCGAGAATCAACCTCGGCCAGAGATAAGATCTTTTTCGAGCAACCACCTCGGCTAGAGATAAGATCTCTCCCAAGAAGTTCGGTCAGAGATAAGATCTCTTCCGAAAAGTGACCTTGGTCAGAGATAAGATCTCTCCCGAGTGACCACCTCAGCTAGAGATAAGATCTCTTCCGAGAAGTTCGGTTCGGTCAGAGATAAGATCTCTCCGAGAAGCGACTTCGACAGCGACCTCGACTAGAGATAAGATCTCTTCCGAGAAGTTCGGTCAGAGATAAGATCTCTTTCGAGAAGCGACTTCGACAGCGACCCCGGCTAGAGATCTCTGAGAAGTTCGGTCAGAGATAAGATCTCTCCCGAAAAACAACCTCGGCCAGAGATAAGATCTCTTCGAGTGACCACCTCGGCTAGAGATAAGATCTCTCTCAAAAAGTTCGACCAAAGATAAGATCTCTCCCGAGAAGTGACTTTGGCCAAAGATAAGATATCTTCTGAGAAGTTCGGCCAGAGATAAGATCTCTCCCGAGAAGCAACGTCGGCCAGAGATAAGATCTCTCTCGAGAAGCAATTTTGATCAGAGATAAGATCTCTTCCGAGCGACCGAGTCAACCTCGACTAGAGATAAGATCTCTTCCGAGCGACTCTGTCAACCTCAGTCAAATGGTCTCCCCCGAGCTTCGATTTGAACCAGCACAAAGTCCAGAAGAGGACTTCGGCAGTCACCTTTTCTACACTCTCTTCCTTCGAGTTTTGAACTCGGAAGTGGGGGGCTAATGTTGGGGATAAACCCCACTCCTGCCGAAGTCAAGTTCGGTGCCCAGCTTGATGCGGCCAGTAGCCACGGAAGAACTTCGACGGATGGGTCTTGGCCGAACTATTACAGCTGATCGAACTGATAAGCGGTCGAGCTCCTTCAGACTCTCAGCAATCGAACTCCTCAAGCGGCCATCCCTTCAGCCCGCCGAACTCCGCAGGAGTAATCCCTCAATCGAACTTCTCAGCTTACTCCTCGGTCGGACTTCTTCAGGAGTCGGACTCCTCCCAGACACCCCCTTCAGCCAGCCAAACTCCTCAGTGGCTGAGCTCCTTCGAACTCCCAACGGTCGAACTTTCAGTGGCCGAACTTCTATGGAAACCGAACTTCTTACGGACTGTTGATGGATTTCTGCAAGCGATCCCACTACTAAATGGTTACACGATAATAACGATCGACATTTAAAGTCAATAACGATCGACATTGATTAGGATAGTTACGATAATTATTAATCAAGACAGTTACGATAAGCTTTCTCTATAAAAAGGACCCTCCAGATACGCTTACGCCAGGTTCTGAAAACCCTTCTCTCCTTCTCTAAATTCTACCGAACTCCATACCGAGCACTCTATTTCTATTGACTGGAGCTGACTTGATCGTCGGAGGATCCTGTCGGAGCCACCCCCCACCGACTCTGGATGGGATTTTATTTTGCAGGTCTCCGACGGCGACCTCATCGGCCTCCACTCCAACGAATTTCGACGACGATCAGATTCTACGTCAACACATCTGATATAAATACATCTAATAAAAAAATAAAATATTATAAATAATAACTATAATAATTGAGTCTCAACTCACAGAACTCTTAAGTGCTTAGTCATATAAGAGGTGACCCAATTTGCAATCATATTCATCTCATTATAGAAGTGCTTAATATCTAAAATAATATATTCCATAGAAATCCTACAAATATTGTGCAAGAGATAATGGGTATCTACTGGCCTTGAATCCACCTAGTCACTATAGTCGAATCATCCTCAATGGTTAAATAGTCAACTCTTCATGCCGGTCTTAACATAGATGATGCCCATCTAGATAACCCTCAACTCTACTTTAGAAATAGAGATATCGAAGAGTTGACTCTCGCCAACAACCACAAGTCCAAAATCTAGGCCTCAAACCATAAATCTTGCTCCACATCTACTGTCGTCACTAATCATCATAAAAATTATCGAGGATAAACCCCGCTCCTACCGAAGTCCAATTCGATGCTCAGTCTAATACAACCGACAGCCACGGAAGAGCTTCAGTGGACGGACCTTAGCCGAACTCCTTCATCCAGCCGAACTCCTCAGCAGTCGAGCTTCAGTCAGATTCCCACGAGAGCCAAACTTCCTCCTCGCTCTTCCAGCCAGACGCCTGCGGAAACCGAACTCCCTTCAAGCTTTTCCTTCAATTGGACTTCTTCAGGAGTCGGACTCCTCCTAGACATCTCCTTCGATCAGTCGAACTCTTCAGCGATCGAGCTCCTTTCGAGCTTTCCCTCGGACAAACTCCTCTAGAATTGATACATACTGAAGTCCACCGATTGATGACTGCTTTCTCAAAGCCACGGCTATTAAATTTGAACGAACGATCACTATTAGTCTGCCACAAGCGACGCTACAGATGGTGCCTTCCTTCGTGACTGACTCCATCAGACCTCGAGCGGTCCACCACTACCGAATGGTATGGCTGTCACTATCGGCCTGACAATACCATTCTCTTCGCATTGAACCCCACGCAGTCTCGAGCGGTCTACCGTCAGACAGCTGCAGCTGTCATCATCAAGCTCCGCCTATAAAAAGAAACCCTCCATATATGCTTGCTCTAAGCTCTAAGCTCTAAGCTCTCCTCTTCTTCTCTAAACTCTGCCGAACTCATTTCAGAGCATTCGATTTCTATTGGCCAGAAGAGCTGATTTGATCGTCGGATGGTCCTACTGGAGCCACCCCCATCGGCTTCAGATGGAATTTTATTTTGCAGATCTCCGACGGCGACCTCGTTCACCTTCACTCTAGCTGGATCCGACGATAACCAGATTCTGCACCAATAAAAATTAACCCTAAGAAAACTTGAGTGTAAAAGCTCTTAGATGAACAAAATCAAATGGATCACTATAAGAGCAGAAAATATCCCAAGCTATCGTAGTCTCCCCAACAAAAGATGGATAAATAATCTTAGCCATCTGAATCAGATCTCTCTTCAAAATAAACATTGTAGACTATTTGTTCCCTCGAATACATAGCCATTCCTTGCTAGCGAGAAATGATAGGTGATACAAGCAGTCCCAATACCCCAAGATTTGAAAGTCTCACTATAAATACTTTGCTGCAAAGGCTTGAGTAAAGCATGGATTGGTGTCGTCAAGTTAAGGATTGCCAACCTCCCGTGGATCAAGCATGGCAAGTATAACTTGTGGATTGCTAGTGCTGAGATTTAGGCCAACCGAAACTATTCTTTCATATGGAGGAAGATTTGCGCCTATGCACCGGAGGTTATATCCAACATCAGAAGATTGATAAGAGATGGATGGTATGTGGATGTCTTGGATGATACCATGTGTAACAATAATGATTTGGATAATTGACATTATAATGGATTCAAATAATATCCACATCACTGTATACTTAAAAATATTAAATAATGATTGTTATTAGTATATTATGGTGTTATAATTATTATACTATACAGGAGAGACATTGATGTTGGAATTATCAAAATCTAGATTTTTGATATATATTAGCCAATAAATATTGAATTCATAATCTAAGATTGTTGAGGAGATAGATGCAATCGTGAAGACAACCTTAACTTAGTTTTTTGAAAAAAAAAAAAAAAACTTTCTTGTTCCTAATAATAAAATAATATTTTAATATAAAAATACTATGTCAGTCGGAAAAGTAACTCAACATTTTTTGCATGAATGAATTAGTAGCCGATAGGAGACTAAGTAGACTCCTGCTCCTTTCATTCAAGACCTAATATCATTGATAGGTTAAAGATCCAAATCTATTCAAATTTACTCACAAATACTATGATCAATTTATGATTAATTTAAATGAGCCCGTGTTGCAATATTTCTTAGTTCATATGAGCCATGAGGTAGGTCCACTTTATATCATTTTCAATAGTATAGGATCTGATTTATAAAGATCAGTCGAAAGATATTATTTAAGTTTCTTGATTTTGTTCTCTTCAGTATATAGCCAATATGCACTAAACATATATGTATATGGATTCTTAAATTAAAGTTAAATTTTTTTTTTCCCGCTTTGATTACAGCAACAAGTAACCACCGTTATATTGATCATTTTAATCCCAAACAAGCTTGACCAATTAGGAACCGAGCTAAGCAATGACTTTTCTTTTCATTGTATAATACTAAACAAGCATTCAAAAGGACTATCACTTAACCAATTGAGCACTAAATCCAGTGGATGGTGGCATATAATATTATTTTGCAAACTCCATGAACATTCATCACATATCCAAATCTAGATTAAATCCAACTAGGAAAGCCAGAGCCCAAATCAAAAAAAAAAAAGAAAAAGTGACACCCTTGTGTTAATTGGCTGCACGGTGAATGATAAAAGGGATAGTAGGGGGAGCAGCAGGGCATTCTCAAGAATGATTGGGAGCACAAGGGCAAATAAGGTTCCCCTGGCCCCCACGGGGAGGATGGAGAGAGATGGTACCGAAGAGGGGAGGGGGTTTATGGCATTAGAATTGAGGAGAAATAGAAAAAGGCGGTGGGGTGTGGGGGGCGGGGGGAGGAAAGGACGGAGGGAGAGCGGGGACAGCACGGCTACAGTTCTGGACAGACGAACGGCGACGGGAGCAGCGTATCATCAGCCGTACGAGCCAGCTGTCCTCCGCTAATTCCAGCTAATCCTCGCTCAGAACCGTACGATCTAAGGTCAGTTCCCCACAAGTAAAAATATTTTAATATTTTTTTAAAACAAACAGCAGAGAAATCAAAAAAAAAAAAAGAAAGGTTGTTGGCATTTAATAACAATTCCTGGCATCTTGCCCTCGTGATCGCTGAGAGCGAGCACGCTCACCAATCACCACGCCCCGAGCTGATCAAAGCCCGTGGCTCGAGCCCAGTTCATTCCAGCCTGGTCCAAAACATTGGCCTCATCGGTTACAATAAACAAATACACAGCTGCATCATATTTTGAACAGTAAATATATACGATAAACTAGTATTTTTTTATTAATATCACATGAATATATACATTTATTAGATAGATAAGATAAACTAGTGTTTGTTTATTAATATTCATATGATTATGTGGAGGAATTGATACCATCCATGGTTGTTTTGAATAATTCTCTTAAATTTATTTTATGGCCTTTTGGTGAAACAACTTATGGTTGCTCTTGCAATGACATTTGTCTCGATTGGACGAAGAAGAATGGTGTAGGTTGCACATTGCTATGAGTTAAACTTGTGATGGTTCCGTCAAAATAAATTATGTTAGATCATGCTAGTCCTCATCAAAAGCCTCCATGTTAAGCGAATCCATGCCATATCATTTACCTTGTTTGTTTAATGAGAGATCTCGAGATATTTGGAATATGGTACTATAATGTTATTGACTCATTAGCAATTTTATTTGAACAATGAAAGGATGGATCGGTGGCAATGATTTTTATCTTACTAATGATAAGAAACAATAATTTATGAGGAGTGTTGCAATGGAATGGCAACAACATCAAAATCAAGGCTTTAGTGGCTTTACTGCCACAGCACAACTTCTCATAATCGTCAACAAGTGATCATTATTTATTGGTCTAACTATTTTTGTCTAGCTATTTGTGACAATAACGCGAGTGAGTGAAAACAAAAACTATTAAATTAATATGAATATATAAAATTCAAACCTATCGGTTTCATCTGGATGGACAGCAAAAAGAGTCAATAATGATTATTATTTTAATCACATACTAACCGAGATAACGAAGCGTCAAGTAAGAAATCAATATTGGAGAGTCATTAAATATAATAAATATGATGACTACTTTTAATTTAATATGGACTTATGTCATCATCAAAGTTTTTGACATCATAACATAAAAGAGTTCATATGACACAAGGAAAAAAACGAGCCCGCACAATTATTATAATAGCTATGGTGATATTGTAGAATATTTAATTTTATGATGGAGTAATTATTCTATGCAAGTAGAAACTTAGATGATTATATATATGTATATATATATATAATTTATTTTTATTTGGATAGATATTTCTATGGGTTGTTTTTATATATTAATTGTAACCGGGTGATGGGTGGGAGGGCGACTCCTGCGGAATTGGAGCAATCGGGACGGTCCAATTTAAGGCACGTACGGAGATCGTACGGCCACGATGGCTTTGGAGAGGAGTGGGGGCACGCTACGGTGGTGGTGGCCTCACACGGCATTTGTCCGTACCTCGGGTGATGTCGGGATGAAGTACAGGCTAGCAATTTGTCCCGTGGCCAACAAAAGGCTTTTGTCTGTATTGGCATCACACCGGATCGGAGGGGAAGAAGGAGATTGGAGGAGGATTCGTTTACGGGACTGTTCTCTGCATTATTGAAGGGGAGGGGACCAAATAAAAGAGTTTTGACCGGTATAAAGATGGTTAACCCACCAACCAATGGACTACATGGGTGGTCACATCGAATGTGGAGGTATCCCCTGTAAATTATAAGAACCACGAGAGCATGCCAACACGTAGAGGTGGGGCTCCTAATTTAAGCTCTACGCGCTTTTTTGACACGTCTAGTCTTTTGTAATTTTGGATTCATAGCATTTACGTTATTTACAAGAGTTAATTTTTCTAGCTAGCAATAATAATGGGTCGGGCAGCAAGGCGTAACTTGATAGCCAGCATTTAGTCTACCTACTTTTTAGACATGTTAAATGTTTTGTAATTTTGGATTCACAGCATTTAGGTTATGGATATGAGTTAATTTTTCTAGGTAGCAACAATAATGGGTTAGGCAGTAAGGTGTAACTTGATAGCCAACATTTAATCTACCTACTTTTTAGATATGTTCAATCTTTTGTAATTTTAGGTACATAGCATTTAGGTCATGGAGATGAGTAAATTTGGCTAGCTAGCCACAATAATGGACTTGTATTGGCTTTAAATGATGTCCGACTTGCTCGTTAGAGTTTGATGTGTGTGTTTCGACTTTTCATTAATGAAGTTGACTATAGGAATAGAAATTCAGATTGACTGCTTTGCTAATTTGATCTAAAGTTTATTAAAAATTATAAAGTTTGAATTTGATAAGCAACCTCAATAAATTATTTGAGTTTATTGATCCTATATAAGTATCCAAGATTTATCTAATGCATGGTTGAAATGGGACTAAATATATATCTACTCGGTCCTCACATATGGATCGCAAGATTAGACTTGAAATCATGATAGATAAAATTTAGGTATTAAATCGGAAATCCACTAGATCGTATAGTATATTTATATCTTCAAATGGAATCCGCTGAATATTTATCTTATCATATTTTCATATCTTTTTTTAGGAGAGTCATTTTCTCATGTCCATTGAAAAACAATTGATGCCACTCTTTTTCTTTGTAGAGCACATTTTGAATACTTCTTCTTTCTTTCGTGCTAAAATTAGTGACAGCTTTGCTCATGATAGAATGACAACCAGTAATGAGCTTTCGCATTCATATCCTTTTTTATCTACCTCTAGTTTGGTTCTTTTCTTTCACCTCATCTTAAGCTAAATCAAAATCCCAAATAATCCAATAAATGACTAAGAACAATCCAAAACCCAACTTGTATAAATTAATTTTAATTTTTTAAAATTTGTTAAATTTCTAAGGGAACAAAATAAAGAAAAACTAGAAACAAAATAAGTTCTAAGTAATTTTCTGAGTAACCAAACATACCTTTGTCTTACCACAAAAACTTTTATCTAATCCTTAGAACATTAGGCATTTTTCAAAAAATATAAATTATAATACACTTAAAATAGTTATGCTATTTTAAGTGTATTATTTAGAGGATATACAAACACAAAGATTTTCTTAGAAATTTCTCCACATCTTTGCACTCATCCTATACAACTAGTGCAGCTTTTCCTAATCATCTATATCTATGAATATAAACTATATATTAAACTCCATAAATCATGTCTTCTCTATTTACTATAAAATCACAAATCTAAACTCTTGATATAACAAATTTTGTCCGAGAAAGACTATTTTTATCATGATCTTTTAACATGTTTCAACTGTCTATTAAACAAATCTCATTTGATTATATATGATATATGCTAGTGTGTTGCTTTTCTATGTATGTCTACTTGACACAAGCTTATGTTACAGAGTCTACATGGCAAATACTATCTCCTAGGCATTAATATTTACATAATAGAAATCCCATTATTTATCTTATGGGGCCTCTATACACATCCCTTTCCATTTGCATATGCAATCATACTAGTTATCTTTTATCTCTGCATTAAATCGGGCTAAAAGCTACAAAATGGTTTATAAAGGTTATGGGTGATTTTCTAAAAAAAAAAAAAAAAGTGAGTGGTAAGAGATTTGGAAACTTTTCTCGATAAGTTGGCACTTACCGCTCCAAGTGAGAGGCCACATTTTCAAACCCAAGTTGTGATAAATGACCAAAAAACACCTTTCATGTATATATATATATATAACTTGGTTGGAGAAGCTTCCTAGTTAATTATTTGGCATGCAGGACTATTTGAGAATTAAGTATCCTTTTATGAGCTTGATCAGTGGGCAAGCAATCCAAGTTACCTAACCATGAGGTGGCATGACTCATTAGCATTACTCTATGAAGCAACTCAAAATCTTGGTCTGATGTAAGACTAGGGGAGGAGACACAAAATGAGATGCGAATCCCTCTTTGACAAGGACTAATTATACAAGCTTATGGTAAACTATTCCAACTTCATTTTCATATCTTGTAAGTAACAAATTTCTTATTGTCACAACGTTCCTCCAATGCTTATATATAGCTTATGCAGTAGAAGTCCTCACCTTTTTTCTCAAATATGTAGTTCTTAGTAGCACATTGATGCCCCTTATTGGGGATAAACTCCGCTCCTGTCGAAGTTTGGTTCGATGCTCAGCTTAACGCAACTGGTAGCCACGGAAGAGCTTCAGCGCTAGATCTTAACCGAACTTCCTTCAAGCTTCTCCTTCGATCGAACTTCTTCAGAAGCCGAACTCTTTCAGCCAGTCGAACTCCTCAGCGGCCGAACTTCTTTGGACTCCCAGCGGCCGGACCTTAGCCGAACTCCTTCATCCGAACGAACTCCTCAACAGTCGAGCTTCAGTCGGACTCCTACGAGAGCCAAACTCTTTTCACATTCTTCCAGCCAGACGCCTGTAGGAGCCGAACTTCCTCCATGCTTCTCCTTCGGTCGGACTTCTTCGAGACATCTCCTTCGACCGATCGGACTCCTCAGCGGTCGAGCTCCTTTCGAACTTTCCAGCGATCGAGCCTTAGCCGCACTCCTCCAGCCAGACGCCTGCGAGAGCCGAACTTCCTTTGCACTCCTTCGACCAAACTCCTTCCGAGCTTTCCCTTGGCCGAATTCCTCTAGAAGTCCGAACTCCTCTGAAATTGATACGTACTGAAGTCCACCGATCAATGCCTACTTTCTTAGAGCCATGACTATTAAATTTGGACGAACGGTCACCATCGGCTTACCACAGGCAATGCTACAAGCGCACTCCTCCATGACTGACTTCGTCAGATCTCGAGCAGCCCACCACTATCGAACGGTATGGCTGTCACTATCGATCTGACGATACCATCCCCTCCGTACTAAATCCCGTGCAGCCTCGAGCGGTCCACCACCAGGTGGTATGGTCATTACCATCAGTCACCATCAATCAAGCTCCATCTATAAAAAGGACCCTCCAGATATGCTAACTCTAATATCTAAGCTTTAAACTCTCCTCTCCTTCTCTAAGCTCGATGGAACTCATCCTTGAGCACTCCATTTTTGTTGGTCAGAGCTGACTTGATCGTCGGAGAGTCCTGCCGGAGCCACCCCCCACCGACTCTGGATGGAACTTTATTTTATAGATCCCCGATGGGGACCTCGTCAGCCTTCACTCCGACTGATTCCGACGATGATCAGTTTCTGCACCAACAGATTGGCACTAGAAGGAGGGCCCGAACCTTCGAGGTTCCCTTATTCTTAAAGAAGTGTTCGACAATGATTTCTCTCTTCCCTCTCCGAAAACCTCTCTTCTTCCTCTCTAGAGTTCTTTTTCGAAGAGAAAATACCTCCCAGGAGAGCTTCGACTTGCCGATCGACGGCCTCCGTGCTAGGTCCATCTGCCCCCGTTTCAGTTCCGACAGCCTAGGTTCCATCCAAAGCCACCGTAGATGTGGAGCAGTTCAACCTGCTGGTCCAGCGAGTTCATGGCCTCATCGAGATGATGCAGGCCGTGCAACAACTTTCGACATATACTTTGCCAGCAAACCGACCATGAGGATGCCAGGAATCGGCCTTAAGGAAGAGTATTTGGCTTAGCATACCAATCGCCCTTAGGAAGGAGAAACAAAGAGCAGAAGTTTTTCCCTAGAAGGCTTCACAGGAGGTGGAATGAAGTTCGGCCACGTTCACGACCTCCCCAGCGCAAGCGAGGCCAAACTCCCTCTCGAGCTCGCCATCAAGGAAGCTCCGATGAAGGTTTCACAAGAGGGCAGAATGAAGTTCGGCATGAGCAAGACCGCCGAACTCCCCCTCGAGCTCGCCATCAAGGAAGCCCCGACAAAGGGGCATGAAGTTCTCCCGTAGAAGGTTTCACAGGAGACGGAATGAAGTTCGGCCATATTCACGACATCCTCAGTGCAAGCGAGGTCGAACTGCCTCTCGAGTTCGCCACCAAGGAAGCCCCGATAGAAGGGCACGAAGAAGTCCTTCCGAAAGGTTCCACGACTACACCCCCCGCAATGCTCCTCAAACTCAAATTCTCACAAAAATTAAGAATCAGCTACCAAGATCAGAAGGATTATGATCTCTCTTCAAACAAGCGCGATCGAAGCAAGTACTATCTCTACCATTATGACCATGGCCACGACACTGAGAAATGCATTAAGCTCCAAGACGAAATCGAGGAGCTCGTCAGAAAGGGACGGTTGGGTAAATTTCTTCGACGTCGGTCTGAAGCAGGAGAAGATCGCCAAGGGCGTTGCCGTAGCCAGAAATGATAAGGAGGTCGGCCGTCTCACGGCGTCATCAATATTACCCCTGAGAGGAGCTAGGTACATCGATGACTCATCATCTCCCAGCGTCAAAGCCAAGAGAAGCATGCTCTAAATTGAGGAGGCCAGCATGAGATAGAGGAGGTCGTCTAGTCTGAGACTTACTGCCCAAGAAAACTCGGAGGAACAATGCCCATACGACCCTAAAACGGGGATGTGCTGCCCGTAACTTTTCTTCAGTAAAATTCTTTTCTTTCAATAATATTATTTTCGGATGCAAAAACTATGTGATGATAGAAAAGAAGCAGTCAATGGTTGTCGTATTAGAAATAGAAGGAGAATCTCATCCTAACACGAGCAGGTCAAAGACCTTCAACCTCGACTAAAGATAAAATATCTCTCGAGTGACCGCGACAACCTCGGCTAGAGATAAGATCTCTCCTGAGCGACCGCGACAACCTCGGTCAGAGATAAGATCTCTTCCGAGCGACCGAGTCAACCTCGGCTAGAGATAAGATCTTTTTCGAGCGACCGTGACAACCTCGGCTAGAGATAAGATCTCTTTTGAGCGACCGCGTCAACCTCGACCAAAGATAAGATCTCTCCTGAGCGACCGCGATAATCTCGACTAGAGATAACATCTCTCCCAAGCGACCGTGATAACCTTAGCTAACGACAACCTCGGCTAGAGATAAGATCTCTCTCGAGCGACCGAGTCAACCTCTGCTAGAGATAAGATCTCTTTCGAGCGACCGCGATAATCTCGGCTAGAGATAAGATCTCTCTCGAGTGACTGAGTCAACCTCGGCTAGAGATAAGATATCTTCCGAGCGACTGCGACAACCTCGGCTAGATATAAGATCTCTTTCGAGCGACCGTGAGCGACCACGACAACTTCGACTAGAGATAAGATCTCTCCTGAGCGACCGCGACAACCTCGGCTAGAGATAAGATCTCTCCTGAGCGACCACGACAAACCTCGACCAGAGATAAGATCTCTCTCGAGCGATCGAGTCAACCTCGGCTAGAGATCAGATCTCTCCCGAGCGACGGCAACAACCTCGGCTAGAGATGAGATCTCTTTCGAGCGACCAAGTCAATCTCGGCTAGAGATAAGATCTCTCCCGAGCTTCGAAGAACCTCATCCACAGCCCGTTAGGAACAGAAGGAGAAACCTCATCCTAACACGAGCAAAGTTGAAGGCCTCGTTCATCTTAGACGAGATGGAGGGAGAGGCCCTGACAATGACCGTTATGTGCCCCCATAGTCCGTTAGGAACAGGAGGAGAACCTCGTCTTAACGCGAGCAAAGTCGAAGGCCTCGTTCATCTTAGACAAGATGGAGGGAGAGGTCTAGACAACGATCCTTATGTGCCCCTACAGTTCATTAGGAACAGGAGAAAAAATCTCATCCTAACGCGAGCAAAGTCGAAGGTCTCGTTATCTTAGACGAGATGGGAGGAGAGGCCCAGACAATAGCCCTTATGTGCCCTCACAATCCATTAGGAATAGGAGGAGAACCTCGTCTTAACACGAGCAAAATCGAAGGCCTCATTTATTTTAGACGAGATGAGGGGAGAGGCCCAGACAACAATCCTTATGTGCCTCCACAGTCCGTTAGAAATAGAAGGAGAACCTCATCCTAATGCGAGCAAAGTCGAAGGCCTCGTTCACCTTAGACGAGACGGAAGGAGAGGCCCTAACAATGGCCCTTATGTGCCCCCACAGCCCGTTAGGAACAGAAGGAGAACTTCGTCCTAACGCGAGCAAAGTCTAAATCCGAGCTCCGAAGTCTATAGGAGACAGGATCTCCATCAACCTCGATTGGAGATAAGATCTCCCCTGAGCATCCGCATCAACCTTGGTCATAAGAGATAAGATCTCCCCCGAGGGTCCGCGGCAACCTCGGCCAGAGCGCCCGAGCCAATCTCGATCAGAGATAAGATCGAAGACAATCTCGATCAGAGCGTCCGAGCCAATCTTGACTAGAGATAAGATCGGACAACGTCGGTCAGGTCATCTGAGCCAACCTCGGTCAGAGATAAGATCGGAGACAACCTCGTCCTGAGATCAGATCTCCCCTGAGGCAACCTCGGCTGCTGGAGACAATATCGCCCCCGAGGAGCTCAACCTTCGACCTTGACAAGAAATGAGATCTACTTCAACCTCGACTGAAGATGAGATCTCCCCTAGGCTTCAACTTCAACTTTGGCTGAAGATGAGATCTCCTCTCCCGAACTTCAATCTGAATCAGCACGGAGCCCAAAAGAAGACTTCGATAGTCATCTTTTCTGCACTTCCTTCCTTCGAGTTTCGAACTCGGAAGTAGGGGAGACTATTGTTGGGGATAAATTTTGCTTCTGCCGAAATTCGGTTTGATGCTCAGCTTAACGCAACTGGTAGCCACGGAAGAGCTTCAGCGATCGGATCTTAGTCGAACTCCCTCCAAGCTTCCCCTTCGATCGGACTTCTTCAAAAGCCGAACTCTTTCAGCCCACCGAACTCCTCAATGGCCGAACTCCTTCATCCGGACGAACTCCTCAGTAATCGAGCTTCAGTCGGACTCCCGCGAAAGTCAAACTCTTTCCGCGCTCTTCCAGCCAGACACCTACGGGAGCCGAACTCCCTCCATGCTTCTCCTTCGATCGAACTTCTTCGAGACATCCCCTTCGGTCGATCGGACTCCTCAGTGGTCGAGCTCCTTTCGAACTCTCCAATGACCGAGCCTTAGCCGCACTCCTTCAGCCAGATGCCTGCGAGAGCCGAACTTCCTCCGCACTCTTTCGGCCGAACTTCTTCCGAGCTTTTTCTTGGCCGAACTCCTCTAGAAGTCCGAACTCCTCTGAAATTGATACGTACCGAAGTCTACCGATCAATGCCTATTTTCTTAGAGCCACGGCTATTAAATCTAGACGAACGGTCACCATCGGCCTGCCACAGGCGACGCTATAGGAGCACTCCTCCATGACTGACTTCGCCAGACCTCGAGCAGCCCACTACTATCGAACGGTATAGCTGTCACTATCGGTCTGATGATACCATCTCCTTCGCACCAAATCCCGTGCAGCCTCAAGCGGCCCGCCATCAGGCGGTATGGCCATCACCATCAATCACCATCAATTTATAAAAAGGATCCTCCAAATATGCTAATTCTAATCTCTAACCTTTAAGCTCTCCTCTCATTCTCTAAGCTCGACGGAACTCATTCCTGAGCACTTCATTCTTATTGGTCAGAGCTGATTTGATGGTCGGAGGGTCATATCGGAGCCACCTTCCACCGGCTCCGGATGGGACTTTATTTTATAGGTCCCTGGCGGTGACCTCATCGGCCTTCATTTCGATTGATTCCGACGATGATCAGTTTCTGCACCAATACTCCTATTATAAGGCATGCAGAAAATGTCAAGCTCTAGAGCATTCACTGTTTGTAGATGACCTTTTCCTGATCATCCAAATGTCAGTTTTAAGAAGGTAAGCAAAGGTGGTGACTGCTTCTGTCCATGATACAAATAGTGATGATCAGCTACAACCCCAAAAGCAATTATTATATACCTATTTGTTAGTCTATCTGGACTCTTCACATCTATTTATAATCTTCACAAAATGATAATTATAATGTTGCTTAACTTGCACCATCAAAATGCTTTACATTGAAGGCTTTAAGGCTTTTGTCACGTGTTGCAAGTAGCAAGCATCCAAATAGGCAGCGACAAGCAGGTGGATAACCCCGGCAATGGGATGAATGACTTGATTTTTGTTGCAACGAAAATAGATCGGATATGGATCAGATATCAACATATTTATATCTATATTTATTTTATCAGATGAATATAAATACGAATCAAATATTATTAAGATATAAAAATTCATATTCATATTTATTTTAAATGAATACGGCTATAATTTGGATATTAAAAATATGAATATAATTTAGATAATTAAATTTTATGACAGTACAATCAAAGATACTATTACATAAATAATAAATTAATTAATAATATATTTATATAGTTATATATATATTTTAAAATTAATAAATACTATATAGAATTATATATAGATTCGGATATAGATCGAATAGTTATCTATCAAACCATTTTTTTTAATGGATATGGATGTGGATACGGATATTAGTCAAATGCTAAAATTTCTGTTCATATTTGAATTAATTCGAATACGAAAATGGATAATATCGATACCACTTTCATCCCTAATTTTCAAGTTTTCAACATGGGTGTTAATTTCATCATGAATTTATGCCGCTTCAAGTCTGCACGGTGCATTAGATCAGAGAATATGCGGTTCATAACTCTATTTTGGTTGTTCTAATGCCTAAATCCATGATAAGCAATTTTATATACCCCGAACTTTTTTCTTATATTTTTGAGAAGGGAGTAGAAAAACCCACCAAACTATTTTTTGTCATGCACATTTGAGTTCCCTTGCAGATGCAAACTCAAACTGCCCCCTTGAACATATATCTCTGCTCAAATTTTTTGGTTTAGATGTAAATGTCGTACACACGTCGATAGGTTGGAATTAGAAGAAAGGTAAAAGTCTCTATCTTCTAGAAAGGGAGAGCTGAATCTTACTTTAATAAAGACTTAATTGCATCATTTTGTTAATTAATCCATCTTGCCCTCATTGCGAGCCTTCCACATCAATAATCCATTATAGCATGTCTGCCCTATAATATTTCACATGCATTCTTTTTGGTGCTTGATATCTGAACAAGATTCACGTGGGAGGCTGCATATGTACAGTTCATTCTTTTAATGGATATTTTGATGGGAATCCTATTTCTTGTTGGAAAGAATAAATTTTAGCATTAAACAAGGAAATCTCAACAGATACGAGATCGCTTGCTTTGTGGGTTCAAATCTTTTGGTGCATGCAAACAGTCGCTCTCAATGGGACATGCATGTGCCCAAGAAAATCTCAACAGATACACCCTAATCTGTAGACCCTGATCTTTCGAGCTTATTTAAACTTCCTCGTCGTCTCTTTTTGATTATAATAGGAAATTTTCAACTAGTGCACCTGGTTTGGTACACCCAAACTCACACTCCTTCTTCTTGCCCTTTTTTTTCATTTCCATTGGATCACACATGACCGTAGAGCCCAAGTCGCTAAAAGGGAGCGGCGCCTGGTGAGTGACATGGGTTATGCGTCTTTTCTTAGATGAGAAAAGAAAAGCATCAACATGGTGTTGGTTTGACTTGGAAGGGTTGCCATCACGAAGAAAAGAAAAGAAAAGAAAAGCTGGCAACTTCCTCTTTCTTTCTACCCCCTTCACAAAAATACATATTCCTTTATTATTTTAAATTGGAAATTATATATGGTCATAAGATGCAACACATAAGCGAATGTGCTTTGTACAAACATGCTAGTTGGGTAGATGCAATGCATATAAAAGCAGGTAACCACAGCATGTATATTATTATTTGAAAGAATTATACTTTGTCATGCTTAAGAGTAAAGTTGCACCTTAGAATGCTTCTATATGCTTTCCTTCACATGAGACTAGTTATTATTCAAGTATTATGCATGTGATCGATATAAGATGGAGAAATGTCTAATTGTCTATAATTGTGCACATGTTTTTATGGATAGGATTGAATAAGTTCAAAATAGTTTACACCAAATCTATGTGTATGCATATATATGGGAAGTTATTATCCATGCTATGTGCGTCGTGCAGCCATGTATGCAGCCCATGGTTTCTGTGGATCCTATTGATCAAGGATGTATCTCGATGCATCATTATAGGAACCAACGATCGTGCTGGTGTAGGCTCTAATTTCTCATGTACGCATCAAGAATATGTGGAGGAACGCCTGCACGCTTGTGTAGGTTTGGCAATTGGCAGGGCCCAATCATTGGAGTTTCGAATAGCCGCCAGCACCTTTAGAAGGCACCATTGGATATTCTACCCCCACCGGCCCCACCGCGCCATCCCCTTCTCGCTCTCTCGCTCTCACTCTCTCTCTATCTATCTCTCCCCGTGATTCGTTGGATCGCAATACGACAACAGTGATTTGGAACCAATATGGACTAAAGAAGTAGCACTTTGTTTCCTTTTGACTGGTCTTGCGTGGCCTGTTGAAATGGTCTTCACCACCAATCAAATCTGTGGACCCACATACATTTTAGAGGCCAAGATGTGCCTAACCTTTTGCCTTCTTTTACATAATTGTTTTGTCGATCATCAGCAAGATGGATACTAAGGTCTAGTTTGATATAAGTTCATAAAAAAGGTTATATATATATATATATATATAAAAGAGATCGATAGTCCATTACAATTCAAGTTCATCAGAGAGAACTTACTTGTATATATCATCACAAGTCATTGAGACTTTGTTGGTAATAATCATCTCCAATCTAAATTGAGATCATATAATTATGACACACGCCTTCTGAGATTATAGAATTTTTATGCCAACTTTCATCTAAAACATTAGGTAAAACCGCACATATAAAATTATTACAGTTCAAGATGTCTTACTTTAGCGGAGTTCATGTGTGGCTCAAGAACAAAGAAATTCAGCTAGAGCACAAGGCCTGGAAATATGTTCAAGTTTTGGCTGGTGACTGCCTCAAAAAATGCTGCAGGTCTTGAAGCAATAGAAATCGAAAAGTATAATTATTTTTGAAATCAAAAACAAAGAAAAAGCATCCATTATTTTGCCTTACTGATAAGAACCAATTGGTGTATGATGACAGTTTGTGGTAAGCGTCGGCCATCATGGTTTAAATAATAGCCATCAAATTGGGGTGGAAATAAAGTATTCAAAGTTTTCACCATCGGTTCATTGCTTAGCTCTTTCAGAGCTTGCTTACGAGGTAGGAAGCATCCGAGCAAGTTCAGTGATGATACATTCTCCCACTCTTAGCTTTCAATGAAAGATCTTATGTCCCTTCCATCTAGTGGCAATGACATGGGATAGGCATGAGTAGGTCTCTCATGTAATCTAACAAAATCTGTGACCAAAAGAGTGTTTGGTTCGTAATCAGAATTGGGAATCGAAATGGAGTTGGAATTGCCAATCCTTCAAAGCATTTGATTCATGATCAAAATTAAAATTTAAATTCTTAAAAAAAAAATAAAAATTTAATTTTAGATAATTAAAATTAAATTTCTTTCAATCAAATAGTTGGGATGAGAGTCATCCATTTTCATTTCTATTCTAGATCCCAGCTCCTCCCAATTTAGCACCCCCTCCCAATTTAGCACCCCCACACTTCTTCCGCATTCTTAAACTTAATATTGCCAACAATGATTATGTCCATACTATCTAAATATATGATTAAAAAGCTAACCCCCAACCCAACAAACACCTTTAGTCTACAACCCACTAATTATTGGCCTCAAATAGAGGAGAAATTGGGTAACCCACTCCCACACAATAACAAATATACACCAAATTTATATGCTGGAGCCCCTATATTTAATTGGGCAACTTCAGCTTCACATGAATTCAAGGAAAAGAGGTAGAGCTACTAGGAATCACACAATATGTTCCAAGAAAATGGTCTACGTCCGAAGCTTTTTCATTTTTTTACTTTTTGAGAGAGAAAGGGAGATCTACTTGCACTTTAATAATCCAAGATCAGTATTTGGATATAGATTATCCCAGATGTAAACCAGAACCGCTTGCTAAGTATGATCATCGAAACAAGACATGGATAAAGATTATGCCCCAAAGTCAACAACTTGCTGTACCGATAACCATGGCAAATAATCTTTATCAACCATGCAACAGATAGAGGTGGCCAAACAAGAGAGGCCTAGGGTTACATACGAACCAAGTAACCGAGTATTAGGCTGCTCGAGCTTAGCTTGATATAAACTGGTGTTGCCCGAGCTCCCTTATGTATGAACCAGCGTCATTCGAGCCGAGTGAAGCTTGACTTCCATCATTCAAAACTTCAGCTCGTATAAGATCTGAGTCGAGTTTTTATCAAACCGAGCTTATCCACAATTTTGTGAACGGGCACATTTACCGAGCAGCTTAGTTCATTTGCAGCCCTGTAGAACAAGAAAAACAAACATAATCATCCAAATACTAAACAAATAACTCACATATGGTTATGGTCATCTAAATACTAAAAAAATAACTCAGATATGGTTGACTAGGGGGCTTTGCAGTGAGAAAAAGATGCACTCCTATATGCATCAGCACAAGAAATAAGCACTTAAAAAATGATACGAAAGGTTGATTTTCCCACCATGTGAGTAAGAAACAAGAAGGCATACCCGGAAAATCCAGCTTACCCAGCTTTACATATATTCTCAGCATTTGTTTCTTTCAGTCCACAAATTCGACAAGTGCATTAACATGGAGATCAGCTAAACCAACAAGACAAAAAGAATACATCATCCACCTATACTTGTCTGTAAAAGAGAACATATGCCTGATCGTGCAGGACTTTCTTCGCACCAACAGAAGTGACAGATGCATCATCGAACCGAAGCCACTGACCATTGGAATACCTGGCATCAGCAGTATAATGACCTTTAGAGGGTTCTCTACCATGGTGTGTGATGGTGGCCACCAGCTCATACTTCCGGCTCTGCATAGATAAAATGGAACACGTCAAAATGTCAACGACTTGGCAATTCAGGCATCCGGAAGTGCCATTAAAAAAATCATTTGATGTTTAGTTTCCTGAAGTGGACTTTTCGCACTTTCCTATCTTTTCTATTTCCTCCATATGTAAGTTTCGCATTGAAGGGATTCAAGTGATGTGTTAGTAGAGGTCGATGCCGTATGAATAAAGTTGCAAGTACTTAAAAATTGTAAAGAGGCATGGATTTAGTATCATAATCATGAAACATCAAGGAAAAGGAAGTTGAAAATAGCACCAACAAAAATAAATGGAAGAAAATCTCACCTCTGATGATGGAGAGACAAGTAACTCACGGCCGAGTACCAGCTCAAGGGGGAACCGGACAGGCTTATGCAATTTTGTGCTTCCTTTGCTTCCATAGCTAAACCTCATCAAATGAAGTATCAATATCTTGGAAAGCGTCTGTATTTTTAAAGACTTGCTAGCACTTACCACCGCAGCCTACACACAAAATAGTGTTCCCATCCATCAAAACCTAGCAGTATTTTGAAACGGGTAGGGTGCAACGCTTAAGGACATTTTCGATCCTTGATTTCTTTCGGGAGGTCAATAACAAAATATTAAAAGAGAACCCAAGAATAATTTGCTAATGGATAGACTATCATAAAAGATAATACATATAGGTGCATTCAATGAAATCATGACCAACAGTGGTAATAATCTGGACTTGAACTCAGCATGAAGTATAGGTTCAGTACTTCGACAGTTCAAGACAACAAAATTTTATGTTATTGTATGGATTGGTATTCTGGAAAAGGAATGCATGAATAATAATTGATGTGATCCACATTATATTCGCAGGAAAAGAAGTTTGCTTTGCTGTTTACTGCACTGAATACGACTAACCCAAGCATGGTATTTTTATTCCTGGTCTTCAAAAAAGGCATTAAGGTAATTCAACATTCGAACAATTTTCAACCACAAAGGAAACTTCAAGCAATGACTGTTGTTTGTCTGTGAATAAACATTAAGATCTGGTACAATGGGGAAAAAAAAAAAACTGATGTCAAAATTAATTATAATATCCTGTTGATGATTTTTTTTTTTAAAAAAAAAAATTATCATCCCCCTCAAGCAATTCATAGAAGGATTTGTGGAGGATGAGTTTGGAGCATAAGAGGCCAAAAGAAAAAGGTTGCAATAGTTTTACAGAACAACTTTTATGGATGATTAACCAGATATAAATCTTGATAATTAACCAGATACAAATCTTGGTAACAAGCAATGAACGACAACCACCCATAAGTAAACACCCGAATACTTTTGTTTCATTAATTCTAACGAGAACATCAATTAAGATGTTTCTATCAGTATGAGAACATATGGGTTGGATGAAGAAGTGCTATTGTAATGATGGAATCAAGGTTTTATATACTAGTACCAAATGCCGTGCCGATTGCTGATCGATACGATATGGTATCAGTCCGTACCGATAATAAAAAATTCAAAAAAAAATTAATCCAATAGCAAAAAAAAAAAAAAAAAAAAGGCTGAACTGGACTGAACCGGCCTGTACCGCTCCATACCATACCAAACCATACCGAATCGGACGGTTTCCTTTTTTTTTATATATTTTTTCTCCGGGTCCCAATTTTCATGTGCAAACTGGGCTGGTTGGACGCTGGTTTGGCTCGGAACACCCCGAACCGGGCGGTTCAGATCGGTTCCGTAAACCATGGGTGGAATAAATGCATGCAAAAAAGTGTTGTGTACCTTAAAGCCCATATCTTATTTACAAAAATGTTTAGGCAGAAAACAAGGTGCTCAGATGAGGGTTCAATAACAGCGGTAAGGATGCTGAAGTGGATGTGTAGAAAAAGCATGATGGAAAATATCTGAAATTAAATTAAAGCTCTGAAGAGCAAGCATATTGAAATAAGTTGGTGGAATATAGGATGATGGAAAAAGCTGAGGGGCACACAGGCTTTGAAGGAAGAGAAGTTAAAGAGGAAAGGTTTACCTAAGAAGACTTGAATGAAGGTAAGATGGAAGAATTTAAGTAGTTTGCCAATAGCAGCATCCTTATCTGTTCATTGAAATGCAAGAGCCAGAACTAGAGTGGCAATGTGAACTAACGTGGGATTGAGAGAGAGTAGGTATCATGCCTTCTGCTTTCTTGAATTCTACTTGCCGATGCTCTGGAGTTCCAAAGGCATCCCCCCCCCCCCCCCCAACTTCTTCCTTCCCAAACAATGTGCGTGCATGTGTAACTTCCTGCTGCAACAAAAGGTACATCTTCCTACCAACCAAGTTCAGCCAAGAACAAAGTACTCTGCATTCTGAACATAAACTGATTTGTGGGATATCCTAGTGGCATAAGCCAAACGAGTTGGCACAATCCATGGAAGAATTTGATCCAACATGGCAGATGATTGTTAAGATCTGCTTGGTCTTATTATGGAGCCTTCTTGGCTAAAGACTTGTGCACCATGACATAACACAATTAGTTGGGAGAAGGAACCTCCATATGAGGGAGATATTCAGGAATTGCATCAGATTTTGACACCTATATATGAAAAACAATTTTGCAAGGAAAAAATATGGCAATAATAGTAAAATGTGTCATCAGACTGTTGTCTGAATTGTACACAATTCTTGAATATGTTGGCTGAACACAATAACTTTTAGAATTTCAGAATACGAATGCTTTCGGACGCTAAGAGGTCCTGGCACTCTACATATAAAAAATAAACCATTCTACTTACATTAGCCTTAAGCGCCAGCATTTCACATGGGTGTTTGACACTTCAATGGAACCATAAACATACTTCACACTCAACCACCTAAAAGCAAAACTTTAAGATAGTGTGTTTGGACACTTTTGATTATCATACCTCTTCTTTCTTCTTGAAGGATACATAGCATAAACAATATTTCAACAAGAAGAACCATCTAGTAGCCAACCTAATTAAAATTAGCAGATTTTTATACAGTTTACATATTTGCATTGCACTAAATTGTCCCTGTTCCAGTTTCTTTTGATATTTTATGTGTCACACACTTTGTGACAATTAACATCACATGTTTAGGTAGCACTAACTGTCAAAAAAATCGATGTTTTTGAGGATGCTCAAATGCAATAATGTTGTGATCATCAAAAATGCTCCTCAAGCATGACAAAAAAAAGGGCATTCTAGAGTGCGAGGCTCCCACTACTGTAGGGTCTGGAGAGAGTCAGCCATACAAAGCCTTACTCCTGCATACAGAGAGGTTGCTTCTGCATTTGGAATCCATGATATCCAGGTCAAAATGGAGCAATCTTACCACTATGTCAGGCCCGCCCTCTCTCCTCAGGCATGAAGAACATTATACTACTAGTAGCTTCATGAGATAACTGACACTTAAATATAAATTATGGAGTGATGCATTATTTCATAAAGAAATCAATAAGGAAGAGCAGTTTAATTGGTCCATATATTTAATGCTTGCAGTATTGTTAAGATCAGGATTGAGTGACTAATCACAGAGGAGGTTATATCGGATTTGATTAGATAGTAGATTCTAATATTTTTCCTGATTTGTTTCAAACTTCTTAAAATACAAAACAAATATACAAATTAAAATGCGAGCCAACCATGAAACGGATGAATGAAAAATAGAAGTCCAAACACAAGTTTGCTACCACCAATAAGTCCACATTCTAGCATATCCAATGAAACAAAAATCATTTGGTTTTTTATGATATTTACATACAACCTATCAATTTGATTATCCACTCAGGTTTTTTTTTTTTTTTTGGGGTTGCCGGGGGTGGGGGGGGGCGGGTGCAAGAGACAAGATTTTATCCTACGGTTGTAAAAATATAAAAAATTGTTAACGAATTTCAATGACACGCTTGCTGATTTTACACTTGAGACTTATCAGTGATAAGCAATTTTAACGTTATTATAATCGAATAAATCATAAAAAATAGGTAATAAGTATCACAAATTTATTAATAAAAATATTAATTTATATTTATTTTTAAAAATTAATATTTTTATTAATCTAATATAAAAATAAGTTCACTAATAAAAAAAGCTCTCTGGTCACAATGAAACAAATTTGGAGCGAATTGGAGTTAAAATAATCCAATATAAATTTTTAAAGAAATAAATAATAATAATAATAATGATAATAAAATAGAAAATTAAATCGGCTTAGCTGGCTCAACTGGCTTAGCTGGCACGCTCAGCCTAGCCACGGAAGCCGGCGCATCCCAGCCCAACCGGCGCACCAACAAGCTAGCCCACCAGCCCACAGAGCCAAAGCGCAGTCTCAGCTCGCTAGCCCAATAGCCTATTAAGCCCGTCGGTGTACAGTGAACCGGCAAGCGGTCCATGAAATCACGCACAAACCGCCAGCTCAACAGAAGGCGCCCAATCACACGCTGTCACGTGGTGGATCAAGACCCTTAAAGGGTTTACAGAAATTCTCATGCAGCGCATAAAGGTACTTTCACAATTTCATAGGTCAAGGCGTGCGCTAATTGGTCGAGGCCTACGATGCAGTCGGTCCATGCGGTCCATGGGAGAAGTGCGCAATTGGACGATCCAGGATGCTGTCGGTCAAGATCGGACGACTGTGGCAATTTCTAGGTTTGATTCGAATGCTATCAGCTTCATCAGTGTGATCTGACGGTAGCGCTCTCTCCAAGCGACAATCCGACGGCCCTGGAAGCTTCCGACGAAGATTAAGGCACCCAACGAAAATTAAGGCACCCAGCGATGATCTGACAGTTGAAAATCCTCCATCAAGCGCGATCCAATGACCCAAATTAATTCCGACTTGATCTGAGCTATTACACATCCATTTTTGGCATTTTTTGAACCGTTTGATCAAGATCTGATGGCTTGAACTTATAGGACTCATCAAAATTCGTCCAGGCCGAGTTTTAAGCCAATTTTTACTTGAATTTCTTCATAAATAAGGATCTATACGAAGCTTTAGTCCCACATTGCCTAGAAGAATAGTCTCTAGCCCTCCAATACCTATTTAAAGACCCCAGGACCACAGAGTTGAGACATCTGATCCAAGAGAAGCTACGGTAAAGGGTGGGAGTCAGGCTTTGGCTGAAGGTTGCTTCGAGGCAAACAGTGCCGAGAGGAAGAGCTAAACTTCTACGCCATCTCCACGCAGTTGCTGATATGAGATTAAGAGTTTTTTTTATTTTTATTTTTTTTCTTTAATTATTGTATTTGAATTCTGAATTTTAATTTTAAATATAAAATTAAGTTTGTTGCTCTTTTAATTTCTTGCTCTTTAAATTCTGCTGCTTTATTTTAATTGCTCTTTAATTTCTTTGCAAGTAGATGCTAAGATCTAAATAGTAGATCTTAGTACCAAAATTTAATTCTTCCGCATCATTTAATTTCTCCAACTTTATTTTTCGATTTAAATTTTAATTCCAAACTCTTTACCTTTTCTTTTCATAAAAAAAAAAAAATCAAAGATTTCAAAATAAAATCACTGCCTTCCTGTGAATTTAACCCGACTTACTACCATCTACATACTTTAAATTATTTTTAAAAAAAGTCGGAATTAAACTGATAATTACGGTATTTTACCGATGATATCGCGATCTATCAATAGGCTCACATTATTTAATAAGTAAATAGCATGGTCAAGTTGGATCTTATGATCCAAGAGACTGTACAATTCATAATACAGATCTATATCCTACATTCCTAATCAACGCTCATCCAAGTATGAGATTCAGATTGTCAAGGACCTTTTTGATCCACATTATAAAATCCAAATTGTGAATCATAGTATTTTTTAAAATAACAGTACTTAGATGATCCTCGCTAAAAAGTTCATCTTTAGATGTACATTCTAAAGCATAAACCATTCACAGGTTTCCCCAAAGATTAAACTACCATGTGCCACTCAGGAGCAGGCAAGGTACAATATCATACCCTACCAGCCATGTGCCTTTGTACCATTCCTGTACCCATCTGGCATAAGACATATCATACATTATACCAATACAATATGGTACATAAATCCTTGGTTTCCACAACTCTAGTCAAAGGTAACAGAGAATATGAATTTGAAAATAAGATGCCTGCCAAATGGCTCTTCACAATGAATCATCCTAAACAATAAAGCCACGGATGCATACCTTGCCAGCTGAAGTTCTGTATCCTTCAACAGTTTCTGGAGCAGAAAACAAATGAAGTGCATCTTCAATAGTATGAACAGCTTCAGAAAAAATATCAAGATGGAGCAGAAGGAAGGGCTGAACTGTAGCTGAAGCCTTGTTGCCTGCATCACAAAGCATTATAATAAAAACAACTACATAAATTGCAATGAAGATGCAAGCATCATCTGGAATTATTCATCACACAACTGTTGCACTGACTTTAGAGTCAGTGTCATTTTTTAAGTTTTGAATAAACCATGTCATCCATTGCTGGACAAAAACAAAGTATCAGCTTACAGCATCTCAATAAATGGGGGAATTCAAGGCACATATGCGTGCCAATACAAGATATCAAGCCCCAGATTCTCGAATTGAAGGATTTGAAGACATGACCGCAAACTCACCAAACGACATAACCAATTATACCGAAGGAAAGAAATCTCAAATAGCAGATACAATGCTAGTGTAATACAATATAAAAGCTGTGTGAAGAAATTAATACAATTAGGACCTGACATTTCAAACAGAGACAACTCATAGTATTTTGAATTTCAAAAAGTGGCTACAGTTAGCATTCATGGACATGCAGACTCAAAGTGACAAAATGAACCTGTGAGTTGATAGCAGAATAAAAGACACATGGTAAAGATTAATTGTCACACAAGTGGTGCCAAATAACTGAGATAAGGTTTATTTGCTAGGGTGTGTTCCACGAGGTAGCATATATGGGATATATAATAAGGAACGGCACTTGTTATTTTTAACTTAAGGTTATAAAATTGGCATTTCAGTATCAACATCGAGATTAAAATCATATATAAAATTAGCCAATATTAATTATCTGTTAACATAACAAACAATGTAAGATGCTCTGATGCTTTGTTTTTGAAGGCAAACCTGGCCATTGAAGCTAAGATAAATGGTTAGCATGGTACTCGATACAAAAAGAGGTAATGTTTTAGTCAAAAGTCAATCCAAATAATGAGGTACGACTTCTTATCATAGTTATCAGTATTAACCACCATCTTACTTAGATATACCAATACAAATCCTTACAGTATTAGTAACAGGAGAAGGGCATCAAGTCCTTGCGGGACGGTGGTCTGGGGATCCACTCCTTAATGTCGAGGAGGGAGGCTTTGATTGCCAGGCATGCGGCCAAATTCCTGATACAGCCAGATTATCTGTGGAGTAAGGTGATAAGAGCCTGCTATGGTGGGTGGAGCCATGGGATTCCCACTCAGATTGCTCGAGGATGCTCGTTCTTATGGAGGGAGATTTGTGCTCGAAGGCTTGTTGTCATGGACCAGATTAGATACTTGATCGACGATGGTCATTCGGTTGAGATGATCCAAGATGCCTGGGTTTCAAGTACTCCTCTGTCTCGCTGGCCGACTCTTGTTACCAATGAGGTGGCGGACCATATGAGGGTGTCTGACCTCATCGTTGCCGACAGATTCTGTTGGAGTGTTTAGGAGATCACTCGGCTCTTTGGGGGCCCACTTGCGGAGCGGATCCTTTCTATCCCGATTCCTGTGTACTCCTCTCAGGATGTGAGGGTCTGGAGTCACTCTTGCTGCTTGAAGGTCCCCATGAGAGACCTCTCTCGTTTGTTTGGACCGCCACCTTCCAGGAGGATTGAGGGCACCTGGATTTGGAGAGTTACTGCCCATCTGAGGGTGAGGATCTTTCTTTGGAAACTTGCCTGGAACCGACTGCCTACTCGGATCCTTCTCAGGGAGAGAGGCATGAACCTTCCGACCTTGTGTCCGACCTGTGGTGTGGAGGACAAGATTGTAGAGCACGCTATCCTTCGCTACCCTAGGGTGAGAATCATATGGAGACAGGCAGGTGATTACCCATGGGAGACGAACTCTGATCCTTGGCTGGTATCCTTCCTAGGCTTGGTTCGTCAGAGTGTGACCAACAAGACGACCGTCATCAGTGGACAGATGATTTACATTGCCTATCAGATTTGGTTGTCCAGGAACAGCCTTGTTTTCGACAATGAGGTTACTCCTGCTCGACGGGTATTGGAGAGAGCTATCAGTCTAGCTCAGGAGTACCATCGGTTTGACTTTGCCACTCCATCCCTTGACACCCCTGGTCTCTGGAGCTCCCTGGTTGCTCCGACAGCGACCCATAGGATTCTATCCATCTCTTGGGAGCCCCCACCCTTAGATTTTGTCAAGGTTAACTCTGATGGCAGTGTCAGTGATGGCAGAGGTGGTGTCGATTTCATTATCCGCATCTCGGAAGGTAGACTGTTAGCAGCAAGTGGCTCCCATCTCTTTGAGCCTTCGGTCCCAGCTGCAAAGCTTCATGCTGCCTGGGCAGGCGTCATCTTTGCAAGACAGCAGCTTCATGCCGAGAGGATCTTCCTAGAGGGTGATTTTGTTACTGTTATCTTTTGGATTCAGAGGGGTGCCAGGCAGCTCGAGAGTCATCTGCTTATCCAGGATATCTGGATCTCTCTTCACTATGCTGCTGCAGTTACTGTCCGTCATATCTACTGAGAGGTGAACACTGCAGCAGACTAGGTGGTGGGCTTTGTTGCTGAGCACTCAGGCAACTGTATGTGGAGATAGGGTGATCTTTGCCTGCTGGCTTTACAGAATTTTGTATATCTTGACTCTTTGGACTGCTCTCGCACTAGACTAATGTGACCGTCCGTTTGTACCCAAAAAAAAAAAAAGGGTATCAAGCCATCAACGGTATGAGATATCCACCTAATACATAAATCTGATATTACTAGACTGAAACATGACCTTAATTTGTTACATCACCATTTAAATATTTATGCTAACTTCAGTGTTAAATTCCAAAATTTTCTATAGGCACCTAAATAGGGTAACAAGAAGGATTATTCACATTTCCAAGTGAGCTACAAACTTAACATGACCCAGCCTCTTCCAAATAATGCTTTTTAACTAGCGCCATTCAACTAGAGAGAAGTAATATTATGAAAAATCAAATTTTATGTTCTTGGTGAATTCACCATGGACCAATCAATGCTATTCTATCTGTCACTAAAAATTCCAGCTACCCATATGAGCCCCTTGAGCACTTTCCTTAGGTAACAGAGATTAAGCAGAAGAAAAGCACAATAAGTTAATAAGCATGCTTCTTCAAGGACCCTGAATGCCAATAGTCATTTTAAAGGAATAACAAATATTGCCACCACATAACAGATTTTGTTATTATAACTAAAGCAATGAAGCATTATAAGTATAGGAAGCAATAGCAACATTAAGACAATTGAAATTAACTTGTCAAGGTGTTATAGAGTCACCATCACAAGGCTTGTAGGAAAGCTAGCCAAGATTGAGTTCATCGTGCTGACAAGTGTCCATGGTCAGAACAAATAATACTCTCAATCAAATAGAAAGCCATGTCGTTTGGGATCATCTTAATGAATACACATGCATGAATCTACAATAGCATGACTAAAAAAATAGTAAAAACAGCTAGCAACGGAGAAGAGAGGAGTTCAATATCCATGCTCACAATCAGAGGAACCTATAATAAAGAAAACAGCTAGATTTGAGATTTTTATTGAACAAATCAAGAAGAGCATATACAAATGCTTAGCACTATTTGCATTCTAATATCTATAATGCAACACAGTCAGGCTACCTGTGGCCTTCACAACACTCCTTAATTGACCCCCAAAAATTGCACTTAACTCAGATGGCACAAAGCTCTGAGTTCTGGTCACCGCAGACTTGTTTTTTGGTCCAACAGTTTCCCAACCATCATCTTCAGCGTAAGAAACCAGAGGCAATTTTCCTCCATTTGAACTAGAGAAATGGCCATCAAGCTTCAGCAGTTCATTGTGCATTTGATCCATGACAAAACTCAAAAACTCCTGGGCATCTTCTTGTCTACAGAAAAATTGATGTTTAGGTAATAGATAGCAGCCTAAGAAAAAACTCCATCTTACTGATAAGTCACTTAGACAAAGCATTGAAGGCATTGGTCAATTGTTTGTCTTTTGATAGAGAGACAAATGTTACCACAATTTGAAAATAAAATGCATCTCATAAAAGTGATTGAATATTCGTTAATTAACCAATGGGTCCCAAAAGCTTAATGGTTCAACACTCCCTCTCATGTGCAAGCTGGACCATGAATGTGGTGGGACCATATTGACTGAAATAAGTCACGATATTAAATGTAATGACTGGCATGAGTCAAGATAATAACCGGGTAATTAAATAACTAATTAGCATGGAGGGGATCCAAACTCATGGCCTCCAAACAACCTGAGATATGATACATATTAACCATTTGACCCCAAAAGCCTAATATGGAGAGGGTCAATAATGTATGTCAGGATTAACAATACTTCAGAGAGATATTCTATCAAATGAGATAAATTGCTTTTTAAATTTGCATCATTGGATTACTGATTAGAATTCACTAATCATCTACCTAGATAGCCATGAACAAATTCATATTTTTTGGGCTCCACGCAGAATATATCAAAAACCTTGAGGAAGAATTAACAGGCTTGGAACGAAAAATTTCCCCTTCCCAATGCAGCAAGCTTGCACACAGATATCTCCAAACACTGGCATTCATTCACACCCAACCCCCAATTACCCCTAGTATGTATACATATCAATGGGTGATCCCAACAGTTTAAATGATACACCATTATCTTAAGATTTTTTTTTTTTTAAAAAAAATGAAGTTCTTTATTATAAAGAAGGCACAGTGCATATAAAAATCTAAATACAGGCTCTCGCATAATTACAACAGTTTTTAAGGTTAATGGTGTTTTACAAAGAAAAGAGGGGTAAAGTTCACTTTCTACAGCATCCACATGATATGTTAAAAGATTGAACTTTTAGTTTGTTCAGCATAAGTCAGCGGTCTTCAGATACACCATACAATTCCACATGCATGTTTAAGAACTCAGTGGATTGACAAATAACTGGGCTCATTATCATGTCATATGACATGGAAGCAACATAAAATTTATTAGTGATAATAGTACAATGTTACTTTACTGTTGAAATGGTGCATGTGCTGACAATCGCATGAAGCAATGTACTGCATGACAAAGAAATCTTAACTATTAAATTGTAGTTTTGAAACATATCTCTCTCCAATTAATAGCAGGTGATAACTAAAGAAAACCATGTTTTCTACCAACCTAAATTGTAAATTATAAACATATTATACGACCATTTGTTTTAGGCAGAACTAGTTCAGATTTTCTGTGGTACTACAAACTGTAGCATAACAACCACGTTGAGTAAAAAATAGGACTTCAACACCACAGACATCTAATTAGGTACATTTGCACTGGCTGTTTGCAAATGAGCCTTTAGAACCTGAAAAAACCATTGCATTTCTAGATAACTGACATAAATGAGTCACCTAGCTTTAACTTAATGTCCAGCTGTTTCATTTAACATCCCTTTCCCACGCACATATATACCATAAAAAAAAAAAAAAAGAAACCTGCACACCAATATATTTCCATAGATGTTGTAATAGCAAATTCCACATGGCAAATATAGCTAGAAGACTAGAAGAAAATTCCTATAAATCAAGCTTGACTTCCTCATCTGCCACTTATCTATTTGACT
>QRFJ01001571.1:370836-383450 GCA_006176705.1 Cocos nucifera
GAATTGAGAATGGTAGTATTCTGAGTATTCAGCAGATACGGAATCAAAAAAAGGTGAGTGCTGAATTTTTTTTTTTTTTTTGTTGTTGATATAAAATCTATCAAAATGGTGAACTAATTTTAATCTTTTTTTTTTTATTTTTTTCACTATCTTGCTGCATCAATATTTTCTAAAGATCGGATAAAGCTGTAAATCTTTTTTTAAATGATGGTTTCTTTTGGGATTGGAAGGCTGTGATATTGCAAATAGCAACCTCTTATGAACCTAATGAGAAAAAAATTAGTCATAAAATTTTTTAAATATTTTTCAGTAAAATCCTTCTAACCTATTTAAACTTTCATATCCATTAAATAATCCATTAATGAAAGTGGAGGCAGCAACAATCCTTTCAAAACACTCTCAAACAATCTTTTCAAAATACTTTCAAATAATATTTTTATACTACAAAACTGATGAAACACTCTCCTAAATACATTCTTCTTACTTTCTTCACCACTACCTTTTGTAGGTCTTCATCATTGAAAAAGATAAAAAAATTGAATAGCCTATACGAAAAAAGATTTGATCTTTTAAATTTTTCATCATTTTATTATTTTTATTAATTTTTTTATTTTTTTTAATTTTTAATACTTTTTTTGTTCATGGGAGTATTAATCGGATGGGAGGCTCGAAGTGGATGAATAGAAAAATTAGGTCCTTCTCAATCAGATGGGAGACTTGGAGCAAATGAAGTAACTTTTTTCTCTCTTTCTATAAAATTTATTAAAACATATTATTATTTATAAATTATTTATTATTATTTGGTAGTTAAAAAAAATTATTATTATCTTAATGTTAATTTGATTGCATGATTAGACAGCTTGAAGTTAATTAAATGATGAAAAAAATATTAGTATAGATTTTATTTAATAATTATAGATCCTACTATCTCAAAGTCTAATAATAAAAATAATATTTATACTATTGATAAAAATTTTTATTAGAAAAAAAATTTAAATTTTTTATATTAGTATGTTTTTAAGAAAAAATAGCTACTATGGAAGCATTTCATCCAGATTGAATGCTCCATTCTTTTTTCTTTGGTTTGATTTAGACTCATCAATTTTAAACTTTTAGTTATTGTAGAATTAAAAAAAGTACCACTTTGAAGAAGTGCCAATATTCTATTTTGGTTATGGAAAGTAAGTTACTATGAAAAAAATTTCTATGGGAAGGCAACAGCTGTTTATGGAGGAGTGCTCATAAAGAAAGATAAATATTATCTTTTTTTTATTATTTTTATTATGCAATAGCAAAAAATTTTAGGAGTCGTTCATAAATCTATCATGTTTTCTGTTCACCAACTTATATTGATATACATTTTTTTTTAGGATCTACAGTAAGTTTAGAGGATGGGAGTGCTGAGTATCTTTCAATATTTCATACCGATTTTGCAAAATTAGTTACAATAAGATAGCCTTCTTTTTTTTTTAATATTTTGCTTTTGACTAATGCTTATCTTTTATTTATATATTGTTGATGCTTTTTAATTATCAAGAGTAACACTGCTTTCTTTTAATTATTGTATATGAATATTAAAATTAAAATGATGAATACATTTAAAGGAATTAAATAGTATCTTTTTTCATTGCTATTTGAATATATCTCAGAACTAAATTTGGTCTAATCAATCATATGAATCTTTTGTTATTTGAAATATATAATATAAAATTTAATCCAAAATTTTGAATGAGCTATGCATGTGAGTATACATTATTTATTTATTTTATATACTTATTTAAAGAATATCAATAAAGTATGAATATTAGTCTATGATATATTTAATTAGTATATTATATTTGATGAGGTCAAAAAGATTCCACATTTATTGTACTTGATATCTTATTTAAAACTTATTTTTAGTTTTTTTCTATATTTTTAATAATATTTGGTTGGAAAAAATTTAGATTTTTGGATCTTCTTATGCATGAATTTTCTAATTATAAATAAATATATGGAGCATGAAATCCATATTAATTTTGATCATGAAAGATGAACCATTTGAGAATGTTTCCATATTAATTTATTATTTAATCCAAGTCAAATAAATAATCTAATTTTCAAAGTATTTTATATTTTATAATTATTCTTTTTTGAATTTTTTTAGATTGAGGTAAGAATTTATGTTTAAATGTATAAAATATATAGATTTATTATATATAGTTGAAAAATATTAAAAAATTTTAAAAAAATTGATTGTATTAATGGGATAGCATTAATTCATCAAAAAAAATATTTTTTAATATTTTAAGATTAATTTTAGGATTTTATTTATAAATTTATTATATATGGTCTTAAAAAATGCAAAGATCAATATAAATAAAATTGATAGTTTTGGTTGTATGAAATTATAATATATGCATATATATTATTTAAAAATAAATTTAAAATTATAGATTATATTTTTTAATTAATTTTAATATTAAATATTAAATATTTAAAATTATGGGTTATTTCTTCAATCATTTTGTTTCGTATTTTATTATGAAACTCAATTCAGTAATATTTTAATAAAATTTTTTAATATTTATATTTTTTTATATGAAAAAGTTATGATATATGGAGACTAACGTGAATATAAGTTCAATAGCTAATAAAAATATTATATATTATATTATATAAAAAAAATTTATATGAATAAAATATTTTAAAATTTTATTTCAACTTAAGATAAATTCTACTGCAGAGCGCGGGTTACACGTTAGTTTGCCAATAAGGCTCAACTTGTAGTGTTTGGAAAGTAAAAGATGATTGATCTTCTTTTACAATGCTGACTGTCACACATCATAGATCTCAAAGCATTTTGAGCTCCATCCATCCAGATGCATAGATCTCAAAGCGATCATTCCATGATTTAGTGGTGGATTTTCATGAAAAAAAGGTGAATCCTTTCGCACCAAAGATACAACTCCTGCCCCAACTCACAACAGTTCAAGACAATTTACATTTTTAAGCAGACATATGAAGAATATTGATGTCTGGAGAGGGGGAAAAGGGGGTCAATTTGACTTATCAAGGCCTAACAAAAAGTAAATGGGGTAGGCATGAGAGAAACGAATGTAGGGCGAACTTTCAATTTTGCCATGTTCCCCTTAACATCCATCTTAAAGAAAAAAATTTAAAAGTCAAAAACTTTTCTTACTAATGGAATCATTTATCCTATAATTAAAAAAAGATGTGGCATTCTCCATCTTCCTTATTTTTAGAACATACATATATTACATGGTCAAATAATATACATCAAGCAAATTAATCATTAAAAAATTTAATATATATATCTAAATAAATTAATTATAGTTTCTAAAATATAAATTTACTAATATATGGTATACAGTTAGTTAATATATACTTAGTAAATTAGTCATATAACAATCCAATACATACCTTCAAACAAATTGATATATAATTTCTAAAATATCATATTCATCAATACACACAGTACAATTAGATAATATATACCTGCTGATTTTCTAATATATATCACAAGCTTCTTTTGATATATATATATAGAAATGATTTATACACAAGCTTCTAAAAATAAATTATATTCAATTTATCTAGAGATATGTATTGAAATATTATTGGATGTGTATTAAAGAAGTTTATAGTATGCATCGAAAAGTCGATGAGTATATACTATCTGGCTATATAGTGTGTAGCGGTGAACATAATGTTCCAAAAAATATATATCAATTTATTTGAAAGTAAATATTAAATTTTTAGATGATTAATTTACTAAATATGTATTATTTGTCTATAAATATTATATTCTAAAAATTATATATCAATTTATCTAAATGTGTATATTGACTTGTTAGATGACTAATTTGTTTACCGTATATTATGTAATCAAGTAATATATATTGATAAAAGATATTTTTGAAAATGATGAATAAAAAAGATGCCACTGGCGATTTCCTTTTTTTTTTGATTTTTTTTAATCATGTTCGTTCATAGGAGATGTTTCTGATTTTCAAACTTTTATTTTAAGATGGATATTAGAGAAAACATAATAAAATAGGAAGTCTTCTTCATATTTCCATTTTTAGTGCGTGATTTCATTTGCAGGAGATGTTTCTGATTTTCAAACTTCTATTTTAAGACGGACATAAGAGAAAACATGATAAAATAGGGAGTCTTCTTCATATTTCCTTTTTTAGTGCGTAGTTGATATGATTTTTGTTCACCAAGACCAACCAAATTGAGACAGTAGGAAAAGTTTAAGACTTTGCTTTTAATTTATGATAGATGGCGGAGAAAATATGACAAAATAGGAAGTCCACTGTTTATTTTCTTCTCTAGTATCCGGCTAATGTTATGACTTTTGTTCATACAGACCGACCAGTGTCCCAATTTGGTTGGATTCCGCGTTGCGGGGCATTGGGTTCAGACTTAGAGAAACTCCAGCCCAATCCGAGCGACAAAATATCCCGCTGTCATCCCACGTGGCATAAAAAGCACTGCAACGACGAGGCCTCTCAGATTCACTCCCTCTCCAGCGACCATACCCGGCGACAACTCCAAATGGCTCGAAGCATCCTCGCTCTGAGCCCCGCACCCTCGAGCTCACCCTGGCATTTCAACAAATACGCTGCTGCTGCTGCTACCTTCTTCCCCTCGCGCCCCTCTTCCTTCCGTACTCGTGCTCTTGCTCTTGCTGGAAGCCTTCGCAGTGGTAGTAGAAGGCGGGAGAGAAAGCTAGTGGTGAGGGCTGGGCCGCCGACCACCAACAGCCTCATCCTCGCCTTCGTCCTCCCTTTCTCCCTCATCGCTGGCACCATCTTCACCTCCATCAGGATCGCCGACAGACTTGATGAGAAGTACCTCGAGGAGGTGGCTAAAACACCCACAGCTATATAGCACATTATATGTTCGCCATATATCCTCACTGACCCCTTTTCTAACAAACAAAAGTATGGGTAATGATTCTTTCGGTTATTTGCCTCTTTGCTTGTTTTGTTTCTTCGCTAGCTTGCAATGAACCAAGCAATAGTGGAAGAGAACGAGGCAGCTGCAGAAGATGATGAAAACGAAACAGAAATAGCAGAGAAGGCGATAACAGCAGCAGCAGGGGTTGATGGCGATGGGAAAATCTTGCTACAAAAAGAAGAGGAAGTGGCTGCTGTTCCACGAGCTCGCAACCGTCCCAGACGGGGAGTGTAAACAGAGGCTAAATTTTTCCTCGTCTCCGAGTTTCCTGTAATATGTTGGAAAATAGTACCACATAGCTTCTTTTTGTACAGAATATGGCATGAGTTTATGGGAAAATATGGTGATCCTACAGCTGCAAAGATGAAGTCTCTTGTCAACCAAGTGGTAGCATGATAAAGAAAACAGAAATGAGCTTCAAAGTATATAGGCAGCCTCTTGTGCTCGATTATTTAGAATCAGAAGGGAGTTGGATTCTAAAATTAAATAGAGTAAATCCTATTCCCCTTCCGATTCTAGAAGGGAAGCAAAATACTCAAATCCTTCAAAATCCAACCATCACTCTTCCTTAGCATTCAAATTTCTTTCTATTTCCAATTCCGGTCGCAAAATGAATATCATTCCAATTCTCTCTCTAATCAATTCCAATACGATCGCAAGCCAAACGCTCTCTTAATGCTAGAAGCTTTTTTCTCTAAAATGCTGGCCTTGGTGAAGGCTGGTAGCATAATTCAGCTGAACAATAACAAAGTAGAAACATGTCATGTCTGTCATCATGTGGAATTTGGTCCAATATACCATGCCAATATACCAGTAAAATTTTCAATGCAATCAGTATATGAGACAAGGTGGCGTCCCTGTTTCAGAAAAATTATGATCGCTGTATCATTAAAAAGTTGTTAACTGAAGAGAAAAATCAATACTATATTATTTAGACAAGAGAATAAACAATGCTTACATTAGTTACAACGGAACCATTATCATATGAGCAATAGCTCAGGCAATGCAACAGTTGCCATGGATTTGCATAAAGAATGCTGGTTTCCAGAAACAAAATTAGTCAACAACGTAAGTTGAAATGGGTAGCTGAGACGGTTCATGGCCTAATGAACACTTGCACCACGACAGTACCATTCCAGCCAAATCCCAACCAGCAAAAAACTGCCCTCAGGCCTCCACATACCCCCGATCTTCCTGTTCTTGATTGGATGCTACTGAAGTCTCAGCACTGAAGCATTTAAAAGACTGCCCGATCAACTTATTTGACAAGCAAAAAGCTACAGCTTAGTGTCAAAAACCATACACAGATTCCTTTAATCAGGATCAAACTTTTGCAGTTGACACTTCTCATGTAAGAAATGATGCAGTGGTCTGGAAACTCTTACAAATGCAGCAACATGCACAGATTCGGGAATTCCTCTGTTTCTGTAATCAGAAGAAATACAAATTCAGGCAAAAGTCAGGCAGAAAACAGATCATGGCTAATAAAACAAAGTATTTTTACATAAAAGCAACCTTGACAAACTTTTGACACTACTTGACATAACTATAGTCACAAGCAACACATCAGGCAGGTCTTGATCATGAAGGTCGCATAACCTACAGGGAAATGATGAACTGTTGCATCAAGCTTCTGTAATATAAATTGAAATGAATATTCTGATCTGCAAAGTAGAAAGATCACCATGCTCTCTTCTTGAAGAACACAGAGTTTCCTCAAAAATTAGTTGCATTGCAGCAAAGAAGAGTTCCTAGCGCTCATATTTTGCTCCTTAGCAATTACTCTGAGGGTGTCCAAACTCCTCTGGAGCTATGGGTTCCCATCATGACTTGAAAAACATTCATCCAGCGCGTAAAACATTCAAGCTGCAACTAGCAAAAGCGAAACTCAATTTGACCTTCAATGGTAGAAAAGCATTCCTAAGTGTTAAATGAAAACGTTCATCATATTCACTTCCTGCATCAGCATCACAAATACGATTATGTTCTAGTTTATCTGTTAAATTTTTTAATTCATTTACAAGGATTGAAGTACTATCAGTACAAACCATACCAGCCCCATTCCAACCCAAAATAATGCAGGGTATAAAGCGCCAGTTGAACTGTAATTCAGGCCCCATGCTAGCCAGTGGTTGTTAGCAGCCACGGTCCTATTAACAAGCTTTCTGTATTTTAATCTTTACTTTTGTGGCTCCCAGAGTCCTGCATGCTCACCATATATTTCACTCTTGGCTAGTTCTTGGTTCTCATGACTGAATTGACCTAATCAATGTTAGGTTAAGCATTCCTTTTGATATTAGACTGGTGTGAAACTTATATGCACATCTGCAATTAACTAATCCAACAACATAAGATATATTAAGCAATCATTCACCAAAAGAAGAAAGAAAGAAAGAAAGAAAGAAAGAAAGAAGATATTTGCTGTAATATGATTATCAAAAGCTCAGTATGATGAATATTTAATACTCAAAGATACTGCATTAACATTAGTGCATCAGTGGATTCCATGCATTTTCAGAAGCTTTATGAAGCCCGTCTTAAGAATGTTCTTGAAGCCATTTTTGGAACATTTTGGAGATGTACTGCTATGTTGTTACCCCAGAACAAAACTTGAACGTATTATGAGCAGTATGTCAAGGTATATATGAATCAAATAGATTTTGGAATGACACAGGGAATCTTTTTTTTTCAAAAATTTCAAATGTTGACACCAATTTCTCATTCATTCCACCATCCATCTTCAGTCTTCACCCCACTCCTCCCTCTCTCCCTCCCCCTTCATGTTCTCTAATGTTTCTAATGATGACGTTCATGCTTATTAGTACTTGATTCGTGTACGATGACATTCATGCTCATTGGTAAGTAGTTAAACTCCTCAAGGTTTATGCATGTCCTGTAAGCAGATATCACACCGTTCGCTTTTAATTGTTTCCTTAAGTTGACATTTGATTGCATAAACCCCAGAAGATCCAGTATGTTTTCCACTTCTACATGCTTTTTAGATCATGTACAACCATCTTTGCATCCACTATTATTTTTTAACCAGCAAAGAATCATAAAAGGAATTGGGTATAGGGTGTAAATAGGCTAGATAGATCTTGGGCTCACCAAATTTACTCAAATTTGCTTTTATCCAGATCATAAATCAAGACACATGGATTTAGACTGATATTGGATCTCAAATCTTAACAAGACTCTCCAAACCAGCTGCGAGTAGGTCTTGCATAACCGGATCAGCATGATGAGATAAAAGACCAAAAAGTTTAATATGTTGAATCCAACCAAAAATTGGACATATTACATCAACATTCATTGAATATAAGGGTTGCCTTTGGGGTCTGGAAATAAGACCCAATACATGCAACACATTCACAGACCCAATTGGTATTGAAATATCAAAAAGAAAAGAAGTGGTATGTGTGTTTACAAACTAAAGAAGCTACAAAAAGAAGATGAATTATTTGGATCATTATGAGGTGGGATGTTGCAGGGAAAAAAGCTTGCATGCAGTCAAAGCAATAAGAAGATCATTACTGAAAATCAGATAGCCGTATTCTTGCAATGTCCGATAAGATTTGCTGATATACTCGAGCCAATGTCCATAAATGTTTCTGCTGTTTTCCTTTTATTGAAACCTTAAGTTGCCCTTAATTTATTCTTATAATATACCGGGACATTCAATTCAATTATAGGTGATGTGTTATAAATGGTACAAGACTAGAATTAGCATGCTCGTAAAACTATAACTTTAAGTTGTCTCTATTGGAAAAATATCGAATACATTTTCTTTGAGTTAGGAAGATAACTTGTCCCATTGGAGTTTAAGAACTCCTTTCAATAGCTTAACAGGCTAAAAAATAATGTTGTTGAGCTGACATGCACACGACAGGCACATCAAAAGATTTTATGTTCTAATTAAAGATAGCTGATCTAAGAAATAACAGAAAGTAAAAAGATATACCAAGAATAAACGTAAATGAGTATAAAATGGAGGACAGTTAGAATTGCATGATTTCAATCGTTTCTTCTCTACGCTACACTAATTTGTTGAGACATGTTGTGTAGTTTCATGTCATTAATATACTCACTAGACTTAGCACAATAATGTTCCCAGCATTTTCAGATTTTTTTTAAAACATTTTCTTGATTAGTTGTTGTATTACTTTTGAAGTAATGATATTATATGGATAATCATGACAATCAACAAAGATCACAGGGAAAGATAAGTACATAGAGTTAGACCAATCTGAGTCAAGTATGCATAATGAAAAACCTTGACCTGGCATATACATCTACACCAGTAGTTCAGTTAGAAATAGGAAGCACATAAATAAAGGTATCATGGGAGAAGATAAATTATTCTTTTTTAAAAATATGGTGACTCCTGAAAAAATAAACTCACGTCTTGACAAAGCATTAAGAAGATCCAACACACTCAGCCATCATTTGTACCACAGTTAGCCTTAACATGGTTCATTCAGATGATGATTACATGTGATTTCTCATAAAAAAGCACATGTCTGTGCAGATTTCAAGTCAAAGAGGACATAAATGGTTTAGATAAGTAACACTTATAAATCACACTGAAGCAAAAGGGTGATGATGCCTATAAATGGTAAAGATTATTTACATAGCTACATTTGATAATGTATTGCAATTTAAACAATGTAGAAGTGCAGGAAGTACCTGGCGTTTTCTTCAACATGGTCAATCCTCATTGCTTGTTAGCTTCAATTTCGACTCAAGACCGAAAAACTTCAAACCAGAGACCACCAAGCCAGCAGTGATCTTCTTCAAATGCTCATTAAGTAACTCCTCATAAACAATAAAATTAGCCTCCGAAAGAATCTTGCGATCTCTCATAACTGCAAACACCTTTCTTGCTTCTCCCGAACTTGCGTACTTACAGAAACCATGGATGATAGCACAATATACAATATCTTCCAGAGGATAACCTTCTTCCATCATCTCATCCAATATTTCCACAACTTTCTCTGGATTCTTTGATCTGCAGGCATTAAGAACAGTCAAAGTGTACTTGAATTCCATAGGCCCATTTGTCACATTTCCAAGACAATCCTTAACAAGTGTAAGAGCCGCATTGATTTCCCCAGTCCTACAGAGCCCTTCCACAAGTGAGCAATAAGCTGCAACACTAGGCGTCCACAACATCTCCTTCATCGAATTAAAACAGAAGCATGCCTTTCTAACATCTCCTTCCTCTACTAAACAAGGAATTATATGACTATATGTACAAGAATCTGGACTAAAGTCTCTTGAATTCTTCATTTCCTCAAACAATGATAATGCCCTCTTTCTCTCCTTAATCTTGTGAAGGCACGCAATAAGAATATTGTAAATTTCAACACTGCAAAACCCTTTTCCTTTCAAAGCTTCAAACACCTCCAAAACTTTGAATTCCCTTCCTCCCTTCTCTACAAAGAATGTGAAAAAGCTAGAGAGATGATCCATAACTGGCAAACCTAATTTGCCCAACTGATCAACCAGTTGAAAATACTTATCCATCTCATTACTGTCAGCATAAGAAGCCAGTAATGGAGTTACACTCTGAAAGCCTGGGAAGAGCCCCTCCTGAACTGCCATTCTGAAGAGCTTATAAGCCTTATCCACCCTCCCAATGCCACAGAAACCCTCAATCAATGAATTGTATATCCCCAAATCAGCCCGGTACCCGTCCACCACCATCTCCTTCAAGAGTTGACAGCCATCCCCAACCTTCCCCTCTGTCACATACCCATCGACCAACGACCCGTACACCGCCTGGTCAATCAAGAACCCCTTCCTCTTCATCTCCTGAAACAGCTCACGAGCTTTCTCCACCTTCCCTGCCTTGCACAGCCCTGAAACAAGCGTATTATACGCCATCACATCGGCCTCGATCCTATCCTTTTTCATCTCCTCCCATACCCTTAAGCATCCATCCAAATTCCCCTCCAAAGCCAGCACCTTTACCATCGCCGTGTATGCAAAAACATCCGGCCGGCACAGCTCCTGCCGCATTCGATCCAAAATCTCAAGAAGCTGATCAATTCTCCCGGCCCTGCACAGTCCCTTGGCGAGAATAATGAAGGTAATCGCCTCCTCCTTGAGACCGTCAGCCCGGAGGTCGTCATAGACCGAGAGGGCGAGGTCGAGGTGGCCGGTGCGGATCAGTGCGTCCAAAATTCGATTATACAAGAAAATTCGGGGCTTGACGCCGAACTTACGTCGCATTTTTTGATAGATGTGGAAGACCCGGAGGCCGCGGCCAGCGTCGGCGTGCAACCGGACGAGGATCTCGAGCTGCTTCTCGGAGGGGGGCTTCCCGTGGGAGTCCATGAGCTCCGGGATCTGGTCGGCGACGCGGAAGAGGCGGGCGGCGTTGAGGGCGTAGGCAAGAGCGTTGTAGGAAGCGAAGGTGTGGCGGAAGCCCTTCTGGCTGCCGGCCCAGTGAAAGAAGCGGGTGGAAATGGCGGGGTCGAGTAGGGGACGGGAGCGAAGGACCTCGGCTACAAGGTCGGGGGGGACGCGGCGAAGCTTGCGGAGATCGGAGAGGATTGGAGGGCACCAGCGGCGGTGTCTGCGGAGGGAGTCGAGGATGTAGCGGGCGAGGGGGGATAGGCGGCGGTCGGTGGCGGCGACGGAGGGGGGAGGCGCAGCCGCAGCGGCGGAGGGATAATTGGGGTCCCAGTCGCGGAAGTCGAACCGACAGTGGAGGACCGGCATGGGGGCGGGGGCGAAGGGCAGTGGCGGAGGAGGGGGGGAGGGTTTTGCGGTTGGAGAAGAGGCCGCCGCGGACGACGGGGCGGTTCTGGGAGGGCTTGCGGTGGCCGTAGAAAAAGTAGTATTTCCGGGAAGCGGCGGCAATGGGTGCAGGGGTTGCGGGTGGCATCTCGGGGTTTTGGTCGCCGCCGCCGGCGACTGTTCTCTGGTCTTCTCTGGTTTTGGCTGCCTGGGTATGCGATCAGAGATCAAACTGTTCCACTGGATTTTGCTTCTGTTTTGGGTTACCAGCGTCTCACAGCCCCTGTACCCAAAAAAGGAAAGAGAGAGAGAGAGACTGGTCGACGTGGATCTGAACAGGATTCGGGTCGGACTGAACCCGTTTTGTGTGCAAAGAAGATGTTTTCGTACGGTGTTATAGGTAATTTCTAGTATAATGAAGCTTAAGGGTCAGTTGCATTGGGGAGGGTCCTAGAAATTGGATAATGATTAGAGGCTATCTGCGTTCAAATTGGATTACACGATACCAGGTCAATAGCAGACGAATTGGACAAACATTATGCTCTCATTAGGGGTTGGAGCCAACTTGAATCATGCCAAGAGATCAGCTTTGTGGAAGAACGAAAGAGTTAAAAGAATGGACTAAAGATAAGTAGATTGAATCTAGAGGTGCAAATGCATCAGATCGGATCAGATTATGAGTGACTTCGATCCGACTTGATTTTTTAATCAGATCTTAATGTTGGATCCAGATCCAACCCAATTAAAAATCGGATCAGATCCATGATCAAAAAATTTATCCTACTAGATCATTTAGATCGGGTCAGGTCCATGCATAATCTGATTCCAATATAAAAATTTTAGATTCAGTTTGAATTTAAATTTTGATCGGACCCAGTTCGTATGAAACTAACATATGTGGA
>QRFJ01001571.1:384450-661992 GCA_006176705.1 Cocos nucifera
TTACACTCTGAAAGCCTGGGAAGAGCCCCTCCTGAACTGCCATTCTGAAGAGCTTATAAGCCTTATCCACCCTCCCAATGCCACAGAAACCCTCAATCAATGAATTGTATATCCCCAAATCAGCCCGGTACCCGTCCACCACCATCTCCTTCAAGAGTTGACAGCCATCCCCAACCTTCCCCTCTGTCACATACCCATCGACCAACGACCCGTACACCGCCTGGTCAATCAAGAACCCCTTCCTCTTCATCTCCTGAAACAGCTCACGAGCTTTCTCCACCTTCCCTGCCTTGCACAGCCCTGAAACAAGCGTATTATACGCCATCACATCGGCCTCGATCCTATCCTTTTTCATCTCCTCCCATACCCTTAAGCATCCATCCAAATTCCCCTCCAAAGCCAGCACCTTTACCATCGCCGTGTATGCAAAAACATCCGGCCGGCACAGCTCCTGCCGCATTCGATCCAAAATCTCAAGAAGCTGATCAATTCTCCCGGCCCTGCACAGTCCCTTGGCGAGAATAATGAAGGTAATCGCCTCCTCCTTGAGACCGTCAGCCCGGAGGTCGTCATAGACCGAGAGGGCGAGGTCGAGGTGGCCGGTGCGGATCAGTGCGTCCAAAATTCGATTATACAAGAAAATTCGGGGCTTGACGCCGAACTTACGTCGCATTTTTTGATAGATGTGGAAGACCCGGAGGCCGCGGCCAGCGTCGGCGTGCAACCGGACGAGGATCTCGAGCTGCTTCTCGGAGGGGGGCTTCCCGTGGGAGTCCATGAGCTCCGGGATCTGGTCGGCGACGCGGAAGAGGCGGGCGGCGTTGAGGGCGTAGGCAAGAGCGTTGTAGGAAGCGAAGGTGTGGCGGAAGCCCTTCTGGCTGCCGGCCCAGTGAAAGAAGCGGGTGGAAATGGCGGGGTCGAGTAGGGGACGGGAGCGAAGGACCTCGGCTACAAGGTCGGGGGGGACGCGGCGAAGCTTGCGGAGATCGGAGAGGATTGGAGGGCACCAGCGGCGGTGTCTGCGGAGGGAGTCGAGGATGTAGCGGGCGAGGGGGGATAGGCGGCGGTCGGTGGCGGCGACGGAGGGGGGAGGCGCAGCCGCAGCGGCGGAGGGGTAATCGGGGTCCCAGTCGCGGAAGTCGACCGCGGCAGGGGCCGGCGCGGGGGTGGGGGCGAGGGCAGTGGCGGAGGAGGGGGGGAGGGTTTTGCGGTTGGAGAAGAGGCCGCCGCGGACGACGGGGCGGTTCTGGGAGGGCTTGCGGTGGCCGTAGAAAAAGTAGTATTTCCGGGAAGCGGCGGCGGGTGCAGGGGTTGCGGGTGGCATCTCGGGGTTTTGGTCGCCGCCGCCGGCGACTGTTCTCTGGTCTTCTCTGGTTTTGGCTGCCTGGGTATGCGATCAGAGATCAAACTGTTCCACTGGATTTTGCTTCTGTTTTGGGTTACCAGCGTCTCACAGCCCCTGTACCCAAAAAAGGAAAGAGAGAGAGAGAGACTGGTCGACGTGGATCTGAACAGGATTCGGGTCGGACTGAACCCGTTTTGTGTGCAAAGAAGATGTTTTCGTACGGTGTTATAGGTAATTTCTAGTATAATGAAGCTTAAGGGTCAGTTGCATTGGGGAGGGTCCTAGAAATTGGATAATGATTAGAGGCTATCTGCGTTCAAATTGGATTACACGATACCAGGTCAATAGCAGACGAATTGGACAAACATTATGCTCTCATTAGGGGTTGGAGCCAACTTGAATCATGCCAAGAGATCAGCTTTGTGGAAGAACGAAAGAGTTAAAAGAATGGACTAAAGATAAGTAGATTGAATCTAGAGGTGCAAATGCATCAGATCGGATCAGATTATGAGTGACTTCGATCCGACTTGATTTTTTAATCAGATCTTAATGTTGGATCCAGATCCAACCCAATTAAAAATCGGATCAGATCCATGATCAAAAAATTTATCCTACTAGATCATTTAGATCGGGTCAGGTCCATGCATAATCTGATTCCAATATAAAAATTTTAGATTCAGTTTGAATTTAAATTTTGATCGGACCCAGTTCGTATGAAACTAACATATGTGGAGTTTATGACAAAAAAAATAAATATGATTTCATCTTGACTTTTAATTTATAAATAATTTTTGAAAATCTTATAATTAAATGAGTAAAATTTTTAAAAAATAATAATACTATAAGAGCATTTGAAATTTCAATCCTACTTTATTGATTTTATAGTTTATATATTAGATTTAATACTGAATTCATGTTGGGTTAGATCAGATTGGATTCAAATTCAGTAAATCAAGATTTGATCCAGAATATTAAATGGGTCCAACTTTAGAACTCAATCCAATTCTACGAGTTCTTTAAAATAGGTTGAATAAGATCTAAATAGATCGGACTGAATCAGATCATGGGTCAACTCGATCTATTTATAGTCTTAATTGAATCATTGCATCACTTGATGTAATATAAGCTGAGTCACATTTTTAAAAAAAAGTTTGACAAAACAGGCACAGTGGTTACTGAAGATGCATTTAAGTGTGCATGTATGTGTATATATATATATATATATATATAGACACACACATACATGCACACTTATCATCTTATGCAAAACCCGTCCACCGATTACCTTCATGCTCCTTCGGATAGGCAATATGCATAATTGACCTGCTTTCCACCTCTCCAAGACTTGAATGTATATGCGTGTATGTTTTGGATTTGATTTTTCCTGTTAAAATTTATAAGGGGATTTATTAGACAAGACTTTGATTTATTTTAAAACAAGTATATTTAGATATGAGTGTAGAAAGGAAGTTTGTTTGGATAAGGGATGTACCAAGGAGAGTCCATTGCATGGCATGCTCGATTTTTTTTTTAATTTTTTTAGAATTTTTCAAGATTTAAGGGGGATAGAGTTTTTTCTCCTATCATGTTTCATACTTCTTATAAAAATATTTTTTAAAAGAATGAATTTAATTCATAAATTTTTTGATTATAGAAACTTAAATCTGATAAAAAAAAATTGGATAAGTAAAATTTCCATTAAAGAAAGTAAATTAGTAAACTTAGATCTAATCAATAGAATTCTACAAAAGATATATATATTGAAGTAGAGTCTATTTGATTGAATTTCGGTCTTTTTTTTTTTAAAAAAATTTTAGATAAAGTTGAGTTTTTTTTCTCAATATTTTTATAAAAATAATGTTAATTTTAAAAATAATTATAAAAATAATATTTTGTGCAAAATTTTTACCAAAATACTGCTAAAGTGACTTTATTTGCCAACTCACCACCGTAGCTTTCCACAGTGAGAAAACAGGATGGTAGGTCAATAGCCACTCTACGGTAGGGCGACTTATAGAGTTGTTTTTTTTATAAATCGAGAGGAAGAGGGGGTGGGTGGGTGTTGGATTTTATTTCTAAGGGCCGAGAGAGATATTTGAGGGGGGGGTTATGGGAAAGGGCATCGAGGACCAAGACGGTCGAGAGGAGGAAGGAGGGGGGGTTCTACCACCGAGGACCAAGAGGGCGGAGAGAGAGGTTGGGGGGAGATGTGAGGAGGAACTGCAGGATCGAGAGAGGCTGAGAGCCAAGAGGAAGAGGGATGGGGTGGGGGGAGGCGTCGGGGACCAAAATCGGTTGAGAGGAGGCAGGGAGGGGCGTCGGGGATCAAGAGGGAGAGAGGGGGGTGTTCTGGCACCGGGGACCAAGAGGGTAGAGAGGGAGGTTGGGGGGATCGGGTGTTGGTTTTTTTTCTAAGTGACAAAAGAGGGGAGAGAGGGGTTTAGTTGGGAGGAGAGAGGGGTTTAGTTTTTAGTCGTTAGAGAGGGGAGTGTTTAGTTTAGTTTAGTTTTTTTTGTATATTTTTAACTCCTAAGTAGCCTTATGGTAGAGCTACTTTCTCTCTTTCTCTATTTTTTTTTTCAATCATAAAGTTGCCTTGAAAGGGTGACTCATTGAGTGCCCACCCTAATCCATCAATTTGATCGCTGATTGAATGAATAAAATGGCTGCTGGACAAATAAAGTCGCCCTTTGAAAGGGCGACTTTGTTTGGACAGTATTTTAGTTAAAAATTTCTAATGGATATTATTTTCATAATTTTTTAAATTAATATTATTTTAGTAAATTAACCTTCTTTCTCTTATATGTTTAATAGATACGGAGAAAAGAATTAAGATACGTAGCTCCTCGACACCCCTTTACCATTTACATAGAGGTTGAAATGAGACAAGATGACAACAAGATTAATTATAATTAATTGGACTCGAGAAGAATCAAAATTTTGTCTTGAGCAATTGGAGGTCAGAAAATTTGCTAAAGGAAACTAATTATTAAGGTTTGGCTATGGTGATTCAAAGGATATTTTAATTTTTTCTATTGTTTATCTATTTTTGATGATTGGATTAAACGTGGATCACTTGGATATCAACTAGTTAGAGTGTTAATGTGCATGACCGGCACGGTAAATATTTTAAAGATTAGAATTATTTCAACATTGAAATTGATGGCAAGTTCCATAACTAAATTAAACTTTAATTTTGTTTTTCAAAAAAGAATGGGAAATCAAATGTTCCCAAGATTTCATATGCATCAAGTGGTCATGACATGGAAAATTTTAATGAAATGCTACAGTCTTTTAAATTCATATATGGTTTCGAATTTTGTTGGTTTACGTTTTAAAATGTCTAGATCATGCTCGATAGCCAGTAGTTTTTATTCTCAATTAGTACTTCATCACACTTTCTTTGGTTTATTTGGTAGTGTTATCGTTTTTCCTCTCAGCGTCTAGCCATATTGGCAAGAAACCATAAAATATATAACCTACTATTTATCAATATTTTAAAATATTAGATCATGATCAACAGCTTAAATCCTCAACTTTAGGGCCTGCCATATGTTTTACACCGACAGAATTGATGCTTTAATCATGTTGTTAGGATTCTAACTCAGCTCTATTTATATGCATTGTGTACATGCATTGACATGGTATGTCTATTCCAGTGCATCTGGAAAAGAATGCGCATATTTTTTGGATGATATTTATATCGTCCATGATGTGCCGGATTCTTAGATATCACCGTAAATATATGGATTAATAAAAATTCAAATGATCATAAATGGTTATATTGGTTGGCTATAAAAAAAACTAACGCAGTAAACCATCCAAAAGTCTCTTCTCTTTTTAATTTTTTTCTTTCTTCAATTTATTTTTTTTCTTCAATTATAATAATATTTTTTTCTTTTTCTGGATGCTGAAAACATTCATCTGCCAAGATAGCGTTTCATTTAAATTCAATCTCCAAGATCAATCATTCTGTGCGATGCTCTCAGTGGCATGGAAAAAGCCCTGGTTCTTCAGGTTTGATCCTCGATCATGGCTTTTGACTGGGATGAAGGATATGACCCCTGTGAACTTATTCCTCAGATTGTTTGGTCGATGCACGGAGGAATCACTTTGCATCAACGGTGGTTTTGTTTCATATGAAGTTGCAAATGCGCTATTAGCTCCACCATGCGCATGGAACTGTTTACGTTGGATGTGATGATCTGCAAGCACCATTCAGTAAACAAGGTCACTATTTGGTTGGATGATAACTTTAAAATTACCTTTTCCCTTCAAGAAAAAAAAAAGGAAGAAAAAAGATGACTTTTAAATTGCATGAATTGATTAATTATAACATATAGATGGTGACATAGATGCCTAACCGTCATTGCGAGTATTCCAATCCAAATAGATCCAACTCACCTTGTGAGTATTTCCCATCCTCCCATATCCCAGCAATACTGATGTTGAGAAAAAAAAAAACACCAGTCGGTGTTATAGAACCCTCTAATTTTAAGGAGAGAAAATTCTGTAAACCACCAATGGCCTCTTGACTGAACAGATGAAATATTTTGTATTCTGAGAAGACTTGCAGTGGTTTAGTATTGCAGTGTGCCATCACATATCCCAACAACTTTAATGGAACAACCACCATTGGGTTTACAGAACCCTCTTGTTCTGGCAAGACAAGCATGCTGTAAACCATAGATGGCCATTTGAAAATGGATGATATATTTTAGCTTGGGAGATGGCTTGTGGTGCACCATCATATTTCCTTTTTGGGGGTGTTTAGATGCAGTAATATGCTTTACGTGTAACAAAGTGGAGCCTAGGATCTACAACTGGGATCTGGTACTGTTTATTATGAGGGGTGCAAATACTCCAATTTCTGTGATAACAAGTAGTAGTCTTGGTGATCTCCATCCTCGGCCCTGCGACAACTCACCAAGCATTGTATTACTAGATTTCAGCTTCTTGAATGGCATATGGTCCCTCAGATCTTTATTCCTTAGTTGCACCATTCATCCTATCTTATGCTGTCAGGTTCTAGCATGCACAACATCTCCATATAGCTCTGACATGTTTTCCTTGTGTAGCATACCAGAGTTGCAAATGAATTCCTTAATTGAATTCTTTATGCTCATTTTTTGTATCGCTGCATTACCTCTATCTACTCAACATTATCCAAATGGTCCTCCATGCAGGCCTTGTCATGCCTTCCATGTTTCGGGTTGAGGCATTACCTTGCTGGATGGTACAAATGAGTGTTCTTAAAACCATATCCAGTATACCTGCTGATGTCATTGACATGCAGGAATTTTAGCAGAAGCATCTCTGATTTTCTTTTTTTTTGGTAATATTAGTTGTAATATTATTTGAAACCTAATGGCACCAATTCCGTCGATTTTTGCGAAAATCATCTCCTAGCTTAGGCATGATTCAGATCATTAAGAGCATCTCTTGCTTTACTGTGGATGTGGTTCATCAACTTCTCCGGGTGATGAGCTCTTTTTTAGTTCCTCCTTGGCTATTTTCTTATTGCTCCTGCGTACCAATCTGGAAGTGAAAGTAGCAGAGCTCTGGAAAGAATCAACATGTCCTAGAAACCTTGAATTTTTTAAACAACTTTTTAAACTTGCTGAGCTGGTTAATCTGGTTATCTACTGGGGAGTAACTAGTCCTGCAACTGGGTAAAAAATAACAAAAATAATAATAATTTTAGATTCAGACCTAACCATTGATTAACCTAGCTGGTTGGATGGACGGTCCGGGTAGATGAGGAATTTATTGGAAGTAAAGGTGTTGTCCTACGCTTGGAAGATCCATTATAATAATAGAGATATTCATCAATGCCAGAGAGAACCTAAATAAGATCTGGAAGCAGTGAAGATGGCTATAATGATATCTAGGAAAATTATATAAGACCGAATGATTCGTATGGGATGGTGCAGGGGCCGTTGGATTTAATCCATGTCATGAAAACTTAAAAACCTGCAGCATCCAGCTGAGCCGGTTGTCCCTTTTTTTTTTTTTTTTTTGACCACCATATTTCAGTTTCAGCAGGGAATGAGAAAATAAACCAAAAAAATAGAAGCAAATGAATCTTAAAACATGTGTGAGAACATATCTGCAGCAGTGGCCCAAGAATGATACTTATTGGGGATAAATTCCGCTCCTGCCAAAGTCAAGTTCAGTTCCAACCTGATGTGGTCAATGCGGAAGAACTTCAGCGGATGCGTCCTAGTTGAACTACTACATCCGGCCGAGCTTCTTAGCGGCTGAGCCTCAGCCGAAGTCTTTCAGCCAACCGAACTATCAAACGGCCGAGCTTCAGACTCTTAGCGGCCGAACTCCTCAAGCGACCATTCTCTCAGCCGGCCGAGATCCTTCAGGTCCCGAGCGGTCGAACTACTTATTGCCAGAGCCCCTTTGGACTCCGAGCGGTCGGGCTTCGGCCGAGACCCCGGCGGCCGAGCTTGTTCCAACCCTCTTAGCGGCCGAACTTCCCAGCGCCTAGGCTCCGGGCTGAACTCCTTCGGACTCCCAACGACCGGGCTTCAGCCAGACCCTTGCGGGAGCCGAACTTCCCCAAAACCTCTTCTCGGACTGAGTTTCTACGGAAGCCGGACTCACTATAGACTTCTTCAATGGACGAGCTTCTCAATGGCCGAACTCCTTATGATGGATTCCTGCAGGCAATCTCGCTACGGTTACACAACAATAACGATTGGCATTTATCAGCAATAACGATCGACAATAACGACCGGCATTGATCAGGACGGTTACAACAAGCTCCCTCTATAAAAAGGATCCTCCGGATATCTTTACGCCAGGTTCTGAAAACCCTTTTCTTCTCCTCTATACTCTATCGAGCTCTCCATTCCTGTTGACGGGAACTAACTTGAGCGTCGGAGGGTCTTGCCGGAGCCACCCCCCACCGGTTCCGAGCGAGACTTTGTTTTGCAGGTCCCGACAGCAGCCTCTTCAGTCTCAACTCCGGCGACGACAAGTTTCTGCATCAACAGATTGGCGCTAGAGGAAGGGCATGAACCTTCGAGGTTCCCTTGTTATTAAAGGAGTGCTCGACGATGATTTCTCTCTCTGGAAATCCATCTTCTTCCTCACTAAAGTTATCTCCCGAAGAGAAAATGCCTTGAGAGCTTCGACTCGGCGATTGATGGCCTGCACGCCAGATCTGTCTGTTCCTGTCTCAGCCCCAATAGCCCAGTTTCCATACGAAGCCCTCGCAGACATGAGGCAGGTCAACCTGCTGGTCGGGTCTGTGGCTCCGCCGAGATGATGCTAGCCGTACGACAACATCCAACGGAGACTTTGCCAGCAAACTCACCATGAGGACACGAGGAATCGGCCATAAGGTAAAGCATTTGGGCATACCAATCGCTCTTAGGAAGGAGAAATAGAGAGCAGAAGTTCTTTCGCAGAAAATTTCACAAGGAGACTGGAACGAAGTTCGGCGGAAGAGAAGTCGAACTCCCTCTCGAAGATCATCAACGAAGTTCGGCGGAAGAGAAGCCGAGCTCCCCCTCAAAGATCATCAATAAAGTTCGGCGTAAGTGAAGCCGAACTCCCCTCGAAGCTCATCATTGGAATAAAGATCGGCGGAAGTGAAACCGAACTTTCCTTCGAAGCTCACAATCCAGTGAAATTCGGCGCAAGCAAGGGCGGAAGTTCTCCCACGGAATGAAGTTCGGCATAAGTGAGGCCGAAAACCGCAGCTCATCATCCGAATGAAGTTCGGCGGAAGGGAAGCCGAACTTTCGCTCCTGATCAATGAAGTTTGGCGGAAGAGAAGCCGAACTTTCCCTTGAGGCTCTCATCGCTCAAGTCAGGCCGAACTCCCCCATCTCGAGTATGTCATCTACGAAACCTGCTGCAAAGAATTCTTTGAAGGTGGAGTGAAGTTCGGTAGCTAAAGCAAAGCCGAGCTCCACTTGAGCCCATCGACAAGGGAGTTCGGGTAATGAAGGAATGAAGTTCCCCCATTTGCAAGGAGGCGGAATGAAGTTCGGCCACGTCTACGACCTCGAGGCTCATCATCGAGGAAGCCCCGACAAAGAAGCAGGAAGTTCTGCCGTGGAAGAATCTCGCGGAAAAATTGGAATGAAGATTCGGAATGAAATCCGGCGCCAGGAAAGCCGAGCTCCATGAAGTCCTCTCCGGAACGCTTGAAGCTTTCGCGGGAAAAGCGGAGCGAAGTTCGGCTTCAAGTGAGGATCGAACTTCCAAAAATAGTCGCCACATAAGTAAAGTTAAGTTCGGCCTAAGCAAGTTCGGGCGGAACAAAGTTCTCCCGCAGAATGAAGTTCGGCATAAAGTGAGGCCGAACTGCGCAGCTGCTCATCCGGAATAAAGTTCGGCGGAAGTAAAGCCGAACTCCCCTCGAAAAGCTCATTATTGGAATGAAGTTTGGCTCAAGTGAGGCCGAACTTCCCTTTGAAGCTCACCATAAAGTGAAGTTCACTTTAAGCAAGACTGAACTCCCCCGCTCGAATATGTCATCTCTAGAAAGAATTCACGGGAGGTGCAATGAAGTTAGGCCGCGCTCGAGACCACCCAAGGGTGAGCGAGGCCGAACTCTCCCTTATGTACGTCACCAAGGAAGCCCCTGCAAAGAATTCACAGGAGGTGCAATGAAGTTTGGGCAAGCAAAGCCGACCCCCTCTCTGCAAGCAAGGAAGTCCGAATAAAGAAGCATGAAGTTCTCCCGCGGAAGATTTCGTGGAAAAGCGGAACAAAGCTCTGCGCAAGCGAGGCCGAACTCCTCGTACATCATCGAAATGAAGTTCGGCGGAAGTAGGGCCGAACTCCCATCAGAAGCTCGTCATTGGAATGTAGTTCGGCTTAAGTGAGGTCGAACTTTCCTTCGAAGTTCACCATCAAGTTAAGCGCAAACAAGGGCGGAACAAAGTTCTTCCGCAGAATGAAGTTCGACCGCGTTTACGACCTCCACAGCACAAGGCCCGAACTTTTCCAAGGAATTCCCACGGAAGGTTTTGCAAGCTCGGCCGCGTCCACGACCACCCCATCTCAAGTGAGGCCGAACTTCACCTCGAGCTCGCCACCAAGGAAGCCCCAACGGAAGGGCGCGAAGAAGCCCTCCTCCCGAAAGGTTCCGCAACTACGCCCCGCTACTCTAACTCGAATTCTCAGCGAAGTTAAGAGCCAGCCGCCAAGACCTGAAGCACCATGGCCTCCCAAAACGTGCGCGATCTAAGCAAGTAATGCCCCTAGCATCGCGACTACGGCCACGACACTGAGGAATACATTCAGCTCCAAGACGAGATTAAAGTGCTCGGCGGGGTAAATTCCTTCAACGCCAGCCTGAAGCAGGAGAAGATCGGCTAAGAGCGCTACCGTAACTGGAAACTACAAGGTCGGCCACCTCACGGCGTCATCAACGTTACCCCAGAGGAGGGGCTAGATACATCGGCGATTCGTCACCTCCCAGCGTCAAAACCAATGAGAAGCACGCTCCAAATGAAAGAGGCCAGCATGAGATAGAGGAGGTCGTCTGGACGGGACTTACTGCCCGAGGGAACTCAGAGGAAGAATGCCCTCGACGACCCTGAAATGGGGATGTGCTGCCCGTAATTTTCCTTCGGTAACATTCTTCCCTTCCGATAATACTGTTTCTGGATGCAAAAACTGTACGATGATAGCGAAGGAGCAGCCAATAGCCCGTTAGGAACAGGAGGAAGACCTCGTCCTAACGCGAGCAAAGTCGAAGGCCTCGTTCACCTTAGACGAGATGGGGGGAGAAGCTCGGACGACGGTCCGCATGTGCCCCCACAGCCCGTTAGGAACAGGAGGAAGACCTCGTCCTAACGCGAGCAAAGTCGAAGGCCTCGTTCACCTTAGACGAGATGGGGGAGAAGCTCGGACGACGGTCCGCATGTGCCCCCACAGCCCGTTAGGAACAGGAGGAAGACCTCGTCCTAACGCGAGCAAAGTCGAAGGCCTCGTTCACCTTAGACGAGATGGGGGGAGAAGCTCGGACGACGGTCCGCATGTGCCCCCACAGCCCGTTAGGAACAGGAGGAAGACCTCGTCCTAACGCGAGCAAAGTCGAAGGCCTCGTTCACCTTAGACGAGATGGGGGGAGAAGCTCGGACGATGGTCCGCATGTGCCCCCACAGCCCGTTAGGAACAGGAGGAAGACCTCGTCCTAACGCGAGCAAAGTCGAAGACCTCGTTCACCTTAGACGAGATGGGGGGAGAAGCTCGGACGACGGTCCGCATGTGCCCCCACAGCCCGTTAGGAACAGGAGGAAGACCTCGTCCTAAATGCGAGCAAAGTCGAAGGCCTCGTTCACCTTAGACGAGATGGGGGGAGAAGCTCGGACGACGGTCCGCATGTGCCCCCACAGTCCGTTAGGAACAGGAGGAAGACCTCGTCCTAATGCGAGCAAAGTCGAAGACCTCGTTCACCTTAGACGAGAAGAGGAAGACCTTGTCCTAACGCGAGCACTTACATCAACCTCAGCCAAAGGAGATGAGATATCCTCCGAGCAATCTTATCAACTTCGGCCAAATAAGGTCCCCTCGAGCGACTAGGCTGACCTCGGTCGGCCAAATAAGGTCCCCCCGAGCGACTAGGCTGACCTCGACTGAAGAGCGCCGACTTCGACCTCAGCGAGAGATAGGATTTTTGATCGAATCAACCTCGGCTAGAGAGCCTCAACTTCAGCATCAACTTTAGCTAGAAATGAAATCTCCCCCGAACTTCGACATGGACCGATACGAAGCCCGAAAGAAAAATTTTGGCAGTCGTCTTATCTGCACTCCCTTCCTTCGAATTTCAAACTCAGGAGTGGAGGAGCTAGTGTTGGAGATAAATCCCGCTCCTGCCAAAGTCAAGTTCAGTTCTAGCCTGATGTGGTCAATGCGGAAGAACTTCAGCGGACGCGTCCTAGTTGAACTACTACATCCAGCCGAGCTTCTCAGCGGCTGAGCCTCAGCCGAAGTCTTTCAGCCAACCGAACTATCAAATGGCCGAGCTTCAGACTCTTAGCGGCCGAACTCCTCAAGCGACCATTCTCTCAGCCGGCCGAGATCCTTCAGGCCCCGAGCGGCCGAACTACTTATTGCCCGAGCCCCTTTGGACTCCGAGCGGCCGGGCTTCGACCGAGACCCCGGCGGCCGAGCTTCGACCGAGACCCCGACGGTCGAGCTTGTTCCAACCCTCTTAGCGGCCGAACTTCCAGCGCCCAGGCTCCGGGCCGAACTCCTTCGGACTCCCAGCGACCGGGCTTCAGTCAGACCCTTGTGGGAGCCGAACTTCCCCAAAACCTCCTCTCGGGCCGAGTTTCTATGGAAGCTGGACTCCTTATAGACTTCTTCAATGGACGAGCTTCTCAATGGCCGAACTCCTTATAATGAATTTTTGCAGGCAATCTCGCTACGGTTACACAACAATAACGATCGGCATTTATCAGCAATAACGATCGGCATTTATCAGCAATAACGATTAGCAATAACGATGGGCATTTATCAGCAATAACGATCGACAATAACGACCGACATTGATCAGGACGGTTACAACAAGCTCCCTCTATAAAAAGGACCCTCCGGATATCTTTACGCCAGGTTCTGAAAACCTTTTTCTTCTCCTCTATACTCTATCGAGCACTCCATTCCTGTTGACGGGAACTAACTTGAGCATCGGAGGATCTTGTCGGAGCCACCCCCATCGGTTTCGAGCGAGATTTTATTTTGCAGGTTCCGACGGCAGCCTCTTCGGCCTCAACTCCGACGACGATAAATTTCTGCGTCAACGTCAACAGTACTCAAAAGTTGCTTGATGTCTATTATTTAAATATGCCCATCCACACCGAACTCTCTTCCCTTTTTGGTAAATCAAAAAACATTACATCATTACATCCATAAAAATCAGAAAATAAAATATTTATAAATTAAAATGGTAGATTAGTTTTTATAATATAGTGTTGGTTCAATAAGGTGCCATCTAATTTGCTGCATCGTTAGTTTTTCTGTAGACACACGATGCTTCAGAAAAAAAGCAACGTACGTATCATCCATATTTAAATCGAGGCTCTTCTTTATAGCCGGACCTTCTAATTGAAAGGTATTTAGTTTAAATGCAATCCGTGAAACCTTCCGTATCTTGCTCCTCCAATCTCAAAGCCTCTTCTCCATCCGTGCATCTCCTCATTTGTCTCACCTTCCTAGAATTACTGGACATTGCAAGATTCAATATCAAGTATAATGCAACCAAATTTACTAGACATAAAAAAATACTTGATTTTTTGACTTTATTAAAAGGTACAATCCATTGTTGAACTGCCTTTCTAGAAGTAGGAAAGCACTTGGCCACCATGAGCCTGGTAACTTTTTTGACTTGCAATCAGAACAGCAAGGCACGGCCTAGAAAAGCAAAGAACCATTGGGGTCTATGCTCTGTTACAAACCTCTTTGCCAGGTCAAAATTAGTACATGAGTACAACCTAAGCATGGCCCAGACCAGCTGATGGATATGGTGCCTGGACTAAAGAATCTAGCTCAATTATGTAAGGGCAGTGAATGGTCTCACTGGATCGCAGCCCATGTGCACCAGCCTTTGGAGTTTAAGTCCAACAATCTTTAGCGAGCATAATTGAGAAAGTGACTTGTCAATATCTCTCCATCTCTTTTTCCAAAATTCATCAACTTTCCTTTATGGAATCGACAACTAATTATGATGCACTAATTATGTGAGGACTCGTGCAACATTTCAGTTATTCACTAGAAAGATCATGAATATTTATATAGGATTACGAATTTAAATAATATCTTCCAACTAGCTTTTTTGAACTATATCCGAGATTGTTACAAATGCTATCAGAATAGAACCGGTCCATAATCTATATGGATTAGAAAATATTACAGCATATATTTATTGGACTGACCATGGATCGATTTTGATATTTATGAATGAAAGTATTGATTTGAATTTTTAATCTCATAAGGACGTCAGGATTTAAAAAATAAAGTATGTGAAGATCTATGCATGTATGTATTTAGTTTTACATCAGTTATTCGCAAGAAAGATTTTAGATACTTATATAGGATCAGGAAATAAAAATAATACCATCCAGCTAGTTTTGTTAGGCAAGATTCTGAATTATTATAAATTAATTCTTAAAAATCTCAAAAAAAAATGGATAAACATTATTATATGCGTCGGCCGCAGACACCAAAGGTACTAGACTTTAATCCACCACCCATAACATTCAGTAATTCCTTTTGGAGGCAAACATTAAGAGCAAACAAATTCATCTACGAGCTTTCATTTTGTAATTAAATCTCTCTCTCTCTCTCTCTCTCACACACACACACACACACATCCTCATCTACCGTCTATGTGATTTAAGATTAATGGTTAGAGTACAAGATAATTAATTTAGTGGTACAACAACTTTAATGTTTAATTTCAAAAACTTCAATGTTCACTGTATCCCAAAGATCTTGCACCTTCCGGGATCTCCATCACCAAGGGGTGCAACTTTGTCAGATATGGATTTATGCATTATAAATGGTAGTTATTGGTGACAATTGGATATCCATGTGTTACATCAAAGAAAAAGAGGACATCCATGTGCTTTAGTTAGATCTACGGAAAAGTAACTTTACCCTTGCGATATCCTTGCACATTTTTGCAGAATCTTCTTTGGCTACAACCATGCGTTAGATTTGCGCTTCCCCAATAAGAAACTTTGCTTGCCATACTAGCTATAGTGGTTATTGGAGACTGGCCCCGAGGAGTGATGATTAATTGTATGGTAGAATATCGTTAATCTCTATATGTCATGTTAATATAACCACCTTGTATTATTAATAGAGTTGTTATCATACTTCAAACTCTTGTAGAGCGAGTTGTCATCATACTCAATGTCTGTGGTACTTAGGCTCAACATGTCACATGTCTATATTTTACTTGCCAATATCATTATCATGTCATGGTTTCTTGGTTAGAAGTTTTGTCATTTGACATGAGCTCCATGTATTTGGGACCATCAAATTAAGCATGTGTTCTTAGGTTTATTAAGGTGAAAATAACAAAGAGTGGAATCTAAAGGGACAGGATCTGATCTTCTTCTATAGTGGAATAAATGTTGACAAGTGGTGCAGTGGAATTATAGAGGGAATGTGAGTAGTGGTTGGGGTGGTGGGGGTTGATGAAGATTTGGGAATGTGGGCATGAGAGCAGAATGGAATAAAGTGAGTTTAAATGTGGATTCATGGCTGTAAAAACCTCCAAGACAGCTGGGGGAGGCCCCACCGAGTTACACAGGTTGCTACATTTCTCTCCTTCCAAAACACATTCTTGCAATTTTATATGAAGTTTTTTTTTTTTTTTTTTGGTTAAAATTAGATTTATTAAACTAATCTAGTGAAAATATATCTGGCTGAATCAAAAATAAAATTTGCAAAAAAATTTAAAATTTTTCGATGCAGCGGTCCAGAAAGGTATATATTTTGAAGACCTTCCTTTGAAGCACTAGTCCCTGTGTGGGTGAAAAGTACTGGGGCTTTGTGAATCATTGCAATCCCCACTTAATATGGGTTTGCTTGCCTCATGTTAGGTACAACTGCATGTAAATTTAGCTTGTTTTTTAAGTTAGGGTACAAAAAGGCAGGGATTGATTGCATCAGCTACATCCTATCTGATTTGATTAAGCGTAAATGATGAAAAATATGCCCTTAGATAATTTTAGATGTAATTTCTTGGGTCTACATTAGCTTGGGTTTTTGGGTAATGCACCTAGCAGTTTGCATACTGGGTTTGGTCACCTTAGGCCCTTAATTGCCCTCGAAAGGGAGCTTTTAGGCCCTTAATTGGTTTTTGATCTCTCTACTCTTGAGCTAAGAGCGACTCATCATTCTAATCTCTATTGGACCAAGTTGGGCAATATTTATTTTTCATGGAGAATTAAATCCGCAACATTAAATGGATCTAACTTTCCAATGATCCATGATTCATCATACATGCATTATTTTGCTTTAAATCAATTTCAAATTTGACAGATTGAATCCCTTGGAACTAAATTTTCTCACTAATGTAATAGATCAATGATCTCTTTCTCTGAAGAAGACAGGTAAGATCCATTAAAATTCAGTGAGATCAAAAACCGTAGGCAAGACTCATTGAAATTTATTAAAATCAGATACAAAATACTAGTATCCAACCTCCAATAACTTTACTAGCTAAACATTTACCAAAAAACTTTACTAACCAAACTGATAGGTACCCTCAAAAAAGGTCAATAAACTTTTCAATTAAGTCCTTCTGCAAATGTTTTGAAGAGACTGCATTCTCAAATCCACGCATAGACTATAGACATCCTTTCTATAAAACAAGAGACACAAGCATCTCCCCCTTAACTCTTAGTTTTTTTTTTTAGCATTACCAAATATGAAGAGGGGTGCATGGGTAATTTTCCAGTCGAATCATTGTCCTCCTCTGCCTTCTGAACAGCTGTTATGTGAAAGCAACTTGGTTTGTTGTCGAGGATAAAAAGTTGCGTGAGATACCTGTCATTTGAATAGTTGCACCATGGCCACAACATGCGTCTCAAAGCAAGCATTCTGGCCTTTTTCCGGGCAGTCGTTTCCCCACCCTCTCCACCTTCTGAAGTGAACTAACCGGAAGAAAAGTTAGAGGAGGTCAGCCAATAGCTTTTTCTCTTCCTTCGAGTTGAGCTCTAAAATGGCACTCTGGATTGCTATAAGATCAGGTTCTTTCTGCACTATGTGAGTTGAGATACTCCAAATATGTTCCTTAAGAAGTTGAGGGCATTAAACCATTGCTGCTTCATCATGAAAAGGTATGCAATAATCCTTTGTTTATTAGATATCAGCTCACAGTATCATCAAAACATTTTTTAACAAATTGCATGTAGATATTTGTATTAGCATATTTTTTAAAATAATTCTGATTCAGGAGAACTTTAGAGGATATTTTATTGGTTTTTGGTTCATGCAGACGCCTCTGTCTTTAGTTTTGATGATAAGAACATTTGATCTCCTCAGATTAGCTGTTCTTGGTCATGATGAATTCTTCTCCTTCTTTTTTTTTTCAAGATTACTAGAGAACTGTGAAAACATTTGTTTCATGTTGTGTCGGTTTTATAATCACGGTTTCTTTTTCCTTTTTTTTTTTTCTTTTCAGTTTGGTTATGTGAGAAGTTAATTGTTTGGGCTGGCTTAGATTTCATTATAATTTGGATTTGATGCAAATTTGATCAGGTATCTGTATTGGCATTTGATTGTTTGCAAACTGTTTACGTTTCTAGTCATCATGGTTCTTCTAGGAGATGTATCGAAATTTTTTTTAGTTTTGGTTAATAAAACTACCACAATGCATCAAATTTCTATTCTGTAGGCTTGATGGCAAAACATACTAGATTTCCTAGTTGCTTGTTCCCATGAATTATGTTGGATATTGTGTATTGAATCACATATGGACAGTGGACAAGAGAAACCTTTGTAAATATCTCCTCACGGTATCCAAAGAAAGGCATGTAATCTGTGGATAAAGACCAACCACTCATGTCTGAGACCTCTTTCCTGCAGAAAGATTTGATAATGTCAAACTGAACATATTGAATACATCTTATATGGTTCCTAAACTTTAAAGTTTGTATTTAGCTCAGCAAGATCAAAACTTCCATTTTGTTATTGGATTCCATATCATGTCCTTTCATCCTGATCAAATGGAAGTCACAGAAGGTATGTGGTTTTCTATTATCCTTGCTGGGTACCATATGAAGTTTGCTGCTCCTAATTACTTTTCAAAACTTGTCAAGATTTTTTTGATTTATTATAATGAGTTACTTGTAATGGAAATAAGGTGGTATACATGTTCGAAATTCTGCAGTACCTTGCAATGATTATTATCCAATGGCAAAATGGAAGAGTTGGTTTGATCGTGTGAAGAAGAAGCTCCTCAGCTTTGAGACCAAATCAAAACCAGAAAGGGTAAGAATTTATACATCATTTATGTTGCTTTACAACACTTTGATTGGATTGAGCTTATGTTTGTCTTTGTTTCAGACGGGGAGGAGAAGGAGATTGCTTTTTGGAAGGCTCAAATCCAGATGCTCACCTGTTCTTCCGGCTTCATCATCACTGAAGGCAACATCACTCAGAGAAGTAGAAGAAGAGCAGAGCAAGCATGCATTGGCTGTTGCTGTTGCAACTGCAGCAGCTGCTGAGGCTGCTGCTGCTGCTGCTCAGGCCGCTGCCGAGGTTGTCCGACTCACAGGAACTCCATCTTATCATCGGAGTCGACAAATTGCAGCCGTCAAAATTCAGGCCGCCTTCCGTGGATATCTCGTGAGCCCTGTATTACTACTAATTTGCCGAGCAAATTTTGTCAGTGTTCATAAGATAGCAGATATTGTACGGAGTGCCATTTTGTTCTATTACAATGACAATGATGTCACCTATGGTGCAATCTGGTCAATGCATGCTGACACATGTATGCAATGAAAAATTCCATAAGCTTGCAGGTTTTGTTATGGTTTTCATAGACTAATGTGCTTTGCAGGACTGAAGTCTGGAATTTTAATGAAGTGTTTGGATAATTTGATATGTTATATGTAATTTTGCAGCACCAGGGGATTATATCACAAGGATTCTCTCTCCTTTTCTTACAGTTTTAAAGTTTCCCATGCTCCCTTTACCCCATGATACATTTATATCTTGTAATATCAAACTTGTTTTTTACCAAATCTTTTTTTTTCTTCCTCTGAAGGATATATCATAAGTATTCATTTGTTTAATGGGCTGTAATTTCTATCAAGCATTATGCAACTATGTTTTAGTCCTATATCAATCATATCATTCATCTTTCAAGGATGTCTTTGGGGCTTTTGGTTGCAATTGGTGGGATACTGGGTAGTTATCATTACTCAATTTCGCCCAACCCTAAGCCCTAGAATTGAATTATCCCCCAAATTTTGTGAAAGTTTATTCCTCTCTTACTTACTTTTCACTCTTTCATGGCACTTTCAGTTTTTCTATCATTTTTTTCATCCTTACTCCTGCCAATGTTACCCTAGTTGCAACTTGCAACTAAACAACTTTATCCTGTGACCAAGGGATAAGCACTTTTTTGGAGGAACGATGAAACATAGGAATATATACCTCCCACTCCTTGTTCTGCAACAAAAACATTGAATATTGTATTTTTATTGCATTAAAATTTGTCCATGGTTTAGCTATTCTATAGAATATTGTATTTTTATTATCTCTGCATTAGTATTTATCAGACAATTTTGGTTTTAATCTCACAAGATACATCTAGGAGGGTTATTGATGGTGGTACATACTTTGTATCTCAGCCTAATTGAACCCCATGATCGAAAGTCTAGAAAAATTTACTTTTCTCCTCGTCTTCCCTTATGTTTGGCGAGATAAACTGAAGAAATATCTAAAAATACATAATAAAAATAACAAGAATGCAATAAGAAAAGCTAAGATCCTTTGTTTTAACAAACTATCCTTGTTTTACTATTGATAACTGAGAAATTAATAATACTCAAGATATTTGAAAAGATATCACTTTATTCCTTTCCAAGAAATCTAAAAGCTATATACACTTTGGTATAATATTTTCACAAGAGCGACAATCCCTTGTCATGCATAAACAGAAAATTCCGCAGTTATGTAGCCTCAAATTTTGAAGGTTTCCTTGAATGGCTGCTCTATTTTATGGTTTCTCCTTGCCCTGCAGTCCATTATATTTTGATACATTCTTAACTCATAAGCTTTTCATGCAGAACTTGTAACATGATACCAATTTTTCTCAAATTATGCTTGTTTTTCCTCATAAACATCTTGAATGATGATGGGGAATTGAATTCAGCTTACTGTTTAAAGAAAGGCTTCATTATTTACTGAATCATCAAGCGTTCATGACAGGCATTACATTTGCTTTTAAATTGGTTGCAAATTCCTTTTAGGCAAGGAGAGCTTTAAGGGCACTCAAGGGCCTAGTTAGGCTTCAAGCTCTGGTCCGTGGTCAAGCGGTGCGGCGTAAGACAGCCATTACTCTCAGAGGTTTGCAGTCACTTATGAAGATTCAGTCACTGACCTGTGCTAGTAGAGTGCGAATCGCCGAGGATCATCAGGCTTGTGATGGCAGTGACCTTGTCCATAGGAAACCAAGGGATATTGAAGATATAAAAACAATGGTAAGTTCCTAGGCCTTATTGCTTACCAAATTTGGTACCTCATCCCCTATTACTTCATATTCAACAATATCAGTTTATTCATCCAAAGCATAAAATATTCTGATCAACATATCATAGAACATTACAGATAGCAAGCTAGAAGTGATTAAATTTCATGCCTTCACAAGATGCTAGAATTGATTTCCATAAAAATGGTAAGATGACTAGTTTTTGGCTAATGTTGTACTCCAGGAAGTATTGGCTTTTTTCTCTCTTCTTTTTTTTTTTTTCCAGTTGAAATCCACAAGCAGCTCAAAGACAATCAGGGAAATACACTTGACAACTACAGTCTACTGTGTTTGAAATTTAAATGGAGTGTGACTTGATCTTTCTTGATCTACTATTTGTGTTTGCTTTCTTCCTTCTTGGTTGGATAGTTGATCAAAGCATCACCTCTTGTAAGAATGTGATTGTGAATTTGTATATCACCAGATGTCACGGAGTAAGTTTGTAGGCATTCCTTGACCGGTTGCCCAGGTGTTGTGGAGCTCTGGTAGGTATCTCTAACTATGTGCACTAGAGATGTCAATTCCTAATGCTAACCTATGGACCTCTCAGTAGTATACCCTTAAAGGACATATTTTAATTGCACAAAGACAACTTTGTTGCCGTTATCCAGATAAGACTCAAAATATTTGTGCATGCCATTGCTTAGGAATCCTCCAAATCTCTGTTCAATACCTTATCGACTGCACCACCTTTGTTATGACATTCTTGTCTAAACCAGTTTCCAGGTGGTAGGACTTAGATAAGCAAGCGGTAGTTGGAGCTAAGTGTCGCTTTGATGCTATACATGTCTTTGGTAAGGAGTACATTTTAACAAAGTATTATTAAGTATTGCTTAGCATTGTAGTGTAACAATCAGCACTCTATGATTCATTATGATTCCAGCAGTACTTTTGGGAGCTAAACCCCCTTTTTTTTTTTTTAATAAATTTAAACAAATTGCTTTCCAGAATATGTTATATATCCTGATGCTCGACATTTCAGATGATCCAGTGATATTTATCCAATAAGATTCAAATTATATAATGTGTTCTTAAAAATGAGATCGTGATTTAATGATAGCAAAGTAGCATTCATTATGGTAAAGCAACCATTAACTGAGTGGTATATTTTTTAGTGCCAATTCATGCCAAGTATGAATGCTATGTGACACAATATGCTACTCAATGCTAATAAGATCGATGTGGACTTGATCAACATGAAGATGCTGGCATTTGTTGGTATCCGTATCAATGACGTTCCAATGGAGAAGTTGCACCTTTGAAGGAGCAAGACTTTTCTGATCACACTTTCATGTAGTTAGGTCCAAAGAAGGCATACTGTTGGAGAACTTAAGTTACTGGTTTCAATTTCCCCTTTAAAGTAGTGTCCCATTTCAAGCATCATCACCCCTTCAAATTTATCTCTTCTTGTTAAGCTTTGACCCAACCAATATGAGTTACCATTATAGAGTTTACAGAGTCATTTCTTATTTCTTGGACAGCTTCAAGAAAGCAATGAGAGAAGGTGGGAAGGAAGCATCTTCTCAAAGGAAGAGGTTGATGCCATGCAGAGAAGCAGGCGACAGGCCACGCTAAAGCGAGAGAGAGCAATAGAATATGCATCAGCCCATCAGGTAAGCCTTCTGGAGATTACATAACTCCTTTTCTCCTACTCGTCGTAGAAGAGGTGTTTCAATGATTCCATTTCACAGTTTAATTAGTAGCCATCCATGTCTTCTTTTTGGCACCATGCTTATGATCCTTCTTCTTTCATCAGGAGAGGATAAATGCAAGAAGGCCAACAACTCCATCATCTAAAGAACTAGACTTTGGTGATCTGAACCATAGATGGAGCTGGCTAGAGCAATGGGTTGGCTCACAGTCTTTGGAAAAGGACATTCCTGAGGTCGATCCATGTCCAGATGAAAAACTCCATCATCAGGAGGTTCTCATTCCAGATTCACCAATCTGTTTAGATTCTGACAACAAAGATAAGGCAGAAGAAACACAGCTCAGATACTTAGCCAGGAGATCATTTAGCAGGTCGGGGCGAGCTTCTACGAGGGACGACGGTTCCTTCTCGACCTCCCCTTCATTTCCAAACTACATGGCATCAACAGCATCAGCTAAGGCAAGGTTTAGGTCATTGAGCACACCGAAACAGAGGGTAGGAATGATGGACATTTGTGGTGATCAGTGTTCCCCCTATAGGAATAGACCACTCTCACCATTCCCTTCCATCATCAGTGGTGCAAGCCTCAGCAAGACCAGCAAACCTTCAGCGTTTAATCAGAGATCACCATGCTTGAAAGGTTACACAGTTCCTGTTAAAATTCAGAAGTCCTCTAAATACCTTTGCTTTGACTCTGAATGCTCACTGCCAAATTGGGATCGACATGATGCCTTCAGGTGAAACTTCATGTGAGAGTGCAGCAAATAAGAAGTTTTCAGTTTGTCTTCTTTGGGACTTTTTATTATTGGTGTGGATCAGAATTTTCTACCGAAAGTTTCTTGGAAGTTTTGCATGGGTGTGGTTCGGGATTGCAGCTACATAGAGTGCAACTAAGGTTTGCATCTAATTCACGTAGCACTGGATGATGTTGACAAAGTGAACTAGAATAAGAAAGCCTTGAATTCGAATTGTTTAACGATGTTACGAAAAACAAAATTGTTTCGTTTTCGGCCAAATTCACCAATTGGGTGTATGGTTTTGGAAGGTATTTTACCTTATCTATTCCATGTATAGACAAGCATGTTATCGAATATCTATGATCTTCAAAATAGAGATTCTCGGGTAGATGATAGTATTCCAAAGCAAAAGGTGAACGCCGTCGGTGGAATGCATGACTCCTTTGACGGTGGCAACCAGGGATGATTACCTAGCTAGTCAGGTGATACACTAGTAGCAAGGAACATAAGTTTCTGACCTGCAATACTTTTTATTGAAGATAAAACACTCAATATGGTAGGCTTTGGTTGAAGAGGACCACTTTGATCCTTGTCCCGTGCAGGAAGTTATAATTTTACCGTAGCATGTCATAATATGTTATAAATTTTCAGAAGAAAAGGAACATTTTCATCGTTCAGAATTTCAAAAAAGTAAAATTATAGACATTAAATGTGCGTTGAAAAGCAGTAGCTACGTGGCCCAATCAGATGAATTTTTCGACATTGCACGCGGTGTACAAAGAATTTCTCCGGAGGCGAGTATCCCAATCCTAATCGGGGCTAGCCCAATTTTCGGCCCAAAGGGATACTTTGGATTGGCCCAACTAGGTTCGGGCTGTGCTTGGATCTAAATTTTTCAAAAATAATCGACGAATTAGAGTAATCGGGGCTAGCCCAAAGGGATACTTTGGATTGGCCCAACCAGGTTCGGGCTGTGCTTGGATCTAAATTCTCACCCCCCCCCTCCCCCCTCAAAAAAAAAATTTCATGCAGCCTCGATAGGGCTACTGGACAATCCTGACCCATTTCCAGCCCTATAGAAAATTTAAAAGGAAAAAAAAAAAAATCCATTCCCTCAACTGGTTTATTTCAGATGACACCCACGACATATGGATAACTTTTGTCAACCCTCCATCATCTTTTAACTGAAATTGAGTGGATAGACGGGTTGCTTATTTGGATAGAATAGACCCCATCTCTGCGCTATCCTTTCTGGGTTCCGGTCTTCACCGAACATGGCAAATATGTAAGTCTCGATGGCCCTTCCAGGTGTCTTGGGCGTCCCTCGACCAACATGTTTAATCAAATTCTGGTTATATGTCCTTGCATTATCCACCGATGCTGCGGGACCGCCATCCGAAGGCCAACCAGTCTCCGAAACTACAACTTCCACATTAGAACCTCCCTCCTTCTCTAATGCCGAGTAGACCCCATCAACCATTGCATCAAAGAGGTTTTGATAGCCAAGTTGGCCATCCTGTACGACGGTTCCCGGCGAGGTAAACAAGGCGTATCTGATGTCGATATCGTTCATATTGGCAGCGTAAGAAAAGTAGGGATATGCATTTACTAGGAGTGGTGATCCATTGCTGGTCAAGAAGTTGACGATTGGTCCAAAGTACCGTGATGCATCAGAAGTGAATGTGCCAGCAGATGGAGGATATGATGCCCCAAGGACACCTAGAGAAACCGAAGTTGAGACTTTAATTTGGTCTTGCAGACCGCTGGCCGATAGAGCAAACTGGATGTTATTCAAGACGGGGAGCACGTATTCAGCTGAATCTCCAGGTATCACTTCATTGCCGATCGCGATGTATCGGAATGAAACATCCGGATAGGCCTTTATGTAAGTTTGGACCCAATCATTTGCCGCAGAAGGATCAGAGGCTAGACTTGGGAGATCTTCATTAGGGACATCGACCATGACTTGAATCTTGGACCCTCGAAGTGCTTCCAGAATAGGTTGATATGGATGATAGATTCTCATCCTTTCGATGCTGTTAGATTTGTAGAGATCCACTACCTCACTAGGTTGGGGCAGGTCGTCTCCAACTCTTCTGAAACAAAAACCAATGGAATGCACACCTGAAAACAAAGCAGGCAATTCCTCTCACTAATGGACTCCTGGGACAATTAATTAATACACATCTATTAAACTACCAAGTTGCATAAAAATTCACACCAATGCATCTATATGGCTTCAAATTTTAAGTTGCATGAGTTAATCCAACATAACAAAGATTGGCTGGAAGAGGATTGCATTAGATCAAGTCAAGCATTGGAATTGGATATAATTAAATTCAGGTTCCTGGACTTTCTTTTTCAACATCTCATGCAAAAAAGCCAAACCAGACGTGACTTTTCTTTTTGCAGGTTGTGATTAGAACTATACATCTCCTAGTAATTACAGGGGCGATGCCTACACCTACTTGTATGAGCTTATTTGGGGTTTCATATGGTCTACCACCCAATACAAATTTCAAGATTTCTTCATCCATGCTCGACCAAATTATTCCTTTTTTTGCAGAGTTTGATGCTATCCGTTGGCTCATGTTTTGGTTTGAGACCTAGGATCGGAGGAAGTTCAGTTGAGATCAGAAAGGTGGAAGAAAAATTAAGGACCATGGATATCTAAATTCTTTTCTCATTTTCAATAGCGCAAGACATGAAAAGCCCGAACCATATCGGATGAGGAGTGCTGTGAACTTGAACGGTCGAAGCCAAACAAAAGTAAACTGATAATTTAGATAAAACTCCAGCCGAACCTAAATTTCATGCTATTTTTTTAACCCATCTGGATTAAGTACAGAAAATAAATGAGTAGGTTCAAGAGAGGCGTTCTACTTTATATATATATAGAGAGATAGAGAGAGAGCGAGAGAGAGAGAGAGAGAGAGAGAGAGAGAGAGAAAGAGAGATCTCACTTGTTGGGGTTGCTATTAGGACTGCGAGAAATAATTCTGTCACAGCCATGGAAACAATACTTCGGTTTGCCATGGATATGGCTCTACTAGAATGCTTTGGATGTATCAATACTCATCTCCTGATATAGAGTCTTTGGGACTGCGGCTCCGCGTCTCTTGATCCATTTTCCGTGGAAATTTCAAATCCACCGTTCTAGTGGCTTAAAACTGGCACATAACGATTAAGTCTAAGTCATATCGAGTTAACAAAGGACAGGTGGCTGCTTTAACGGGCTCCTTTGACCAAAAAAAAGACGACTAAGTCAAAGTCGTCCGACAACCAATCAGTCCATCGAACAAGGCTGGTCCCACCGACCTCTAATTTCGTTGCATGGGATTCGAGTCCTCGTTCTTAATACTTTTTTTTGATTGAATGTGAATTTATTAATGAAAAAAGTAGTGTGTACGATGTCTTGGAAGCGTAGCAGGCTGAGGAGGCTTTTTGCCGTCCAATAGAGCAGGTGTTTTTTGTTTCCAACTGTTTGCTGGTCTACAGGCCTACCATGTTTAATTACAGATTCTGTTTTCAAGTTTCTAGATTTCCAGGGATTCTCTTCTCGCAGAGGGGTAACTAGATTTACAAGTTGTAATGTGAAGACTTGCAGATATTATGATCGAGCTGAGCCAATCCAATGGCTTAGAAGATACAGCGGCTGCAAGTGGTTTTCAGAGCCTATTCTTAATACTTGTCCATGTTTTCTTGAAGGCTCTCCAGTATCGAATTATTTTCTATGATGGCCGACTTGATTTTCCTTTTCCTTTTCCTTTTTTTTTTTTTTTCTTTCTTTCTTTTTTGTTGGGTGGGTTGTGTGTGTGTGTTGGGGTGGGAGGGGGGTTGTGCGGTTTAACAGATGCTTTAATATTATTATTATTTTTTGATGGATGAGGAGGCAAAGAGCCCTGGCTTTTATTGAAGAAGAGAACCAAAAGTTACGTACAAGAGTAAAAGTGAAGATTTAATACAGAAGGCGGGGGAGAAACAGAGACGGATTCAACTACCAAAACAAAACAGATTTATCGAGATGCTTGTTGGAACAGAGGTGCTACAAACAAAGACAAATACCCCCCCCCAAAAAAAGAGACATCCACAACCGAATCTTGCGGACAGGAATGTCTGAACAAGAAGGATTAAAAACATCAAGAATACCCAATTGCAATGAGTCATTTTTCTGGCAATAAGGTTGACTAATAAACTGCAAAAATAAATAAATAAATAAATAAGAAAGAAAAGAGCTTAGAGCTGAATGGATGCTTCAAATGGCTTCCATTTGTGAAGCGCATTACAACCCACCTGTGATTCAAAGGGCTGATAGGAAGAGCACATGGTAGAGGATGAAAGGAGATGGGTAATATTCATCTCCATTTGGACAGCCAACATTTTGTAGAGTTGATTCTTGATTTTTTTGCCATCTCTTGCCGAACTTTGGAAGGAGCTTCTGACTGCAAAGCGAGGACCAATCATTGAAGAGGTGAAGTCCCTGCATAGCAGTAGCAAAGATTGATGAATATTTGTTTAGTAAAACTCTAACGTTTCGTTCCTTCCAGCATGTCCATGCCACTACGGCAAGGAGCAAGAGAACAATGGGTTGAGTAGGTTTGGAAAAGGATCTCTGTCAAGTTAAGCAAAGGTCTTCAAAGGTGCTCTAAGGATGCAAGACACCAAAGGCCAAGCAGACTGCGTTCCAAATTGTGGAGAGAAAAATGATGAGCAGAGAGAAGATATGATCAACTGATTCCTCTCCATGACCACATAGGACACATCCTCCAAAGTGTTTTCCAAAGATCTCCATTGTTTATTTTCTTTTTCCAGCATAGCCACAAGAACCATCAGACCTAGGTGGTAAACATAATTTCTAAAGCGATCCTGCAAACCTACATTTGATTCCTCTGGAATTGATAAGGAAGGAGGAAGTTGAGAAAGGGACCTTTATTATCGAGATTCCTAATCACCTGTTCACCAACATGATAAAGAACAATGTGAACAAGGAGGAGAGTTTCCACACCTTTATTAGGTTTCCATTCAGCAGTCTTGAATTGAAGAAATCGGTCCCCTTCCCATTTTTTCTTCTTCTAATCTTGCGTGGCCTGGGAAAAGAGTGACTGAAGTGGGGCACCACAAATCCAATCGCTCCCCCGCAGAAAAAGAAAAAAAAAAGTGGGGAGGAGGGGGCCGGGGTGGTTATGACCATTTCAAATTTTAAATCTTGCATTATTTCAAAAGCCGGTAATGTTTTAATTGCATCTTTCCAAAAGATTGGAGCATCTTTTAGGAGGCTGCTAATTCATCCAAAGCTTGACCTTTTTTTGCATTTGCGAAACGCACTTGTTTCCTCCTGGTCATTCAGGAGATATCATCACCTCCATTTAGCGAGAAGAGCTTGGTTAAACTACATTATAGCCATATTTGACATGCAGCTATAGCTATGGTATGAGCTGTGAGCTATAATTATGATTGTGGCATGAGCTATGAGCTGTAGCTATAGTTATATTAATCTTAAATGCTTGATAAAAATTAACTATATCAGTAAGCTATCATATACAAAATGACATAAAAAAATATAATTTCATTTTATTTATTTTTAACATCAATTTATATATTTAATTTAATTAAATATAATATATATAATAAAAATTAACTTTACTAAATTATAAAATAATAAAAATAAAAATCATGTAATATTTTTTAAGTTTGAATTAAGAATTAATGGAATATATAGTTTTTCATAGCATGATTTTTGTAGATAAATTTTAAAGAATAGAAGAGAGATGAGGAAGCTTAAATATTAAGTAAATAAGTAATTTTTAAAAAAATAAAAAATAAATTTAAAAATAGAATACACAGCTAGTTTTTGATTTTGAATCCTTGGATGAAGGAGCTATCAATAAAGCTAACTTATAGATCATAAGCTATTTTCATCAAATACTAAGTAGCTTAAATAAACTAAAAATATTTCAAAAACTATATATCAAATACAACCTATGTCTTTAACTCCCAAACTACCCTCCTCTTTATGAAGGCAAATACTGCTTCAACTAACCTAACAAGATAACACTCCACTTGTATTCTTTTCCCCCTCCATAGGAAAGATCTTCGATATTTATCAATACATTTAACCACCCATATAAGTAATTTAAAAATTGATATATAGTACAGAGGTAGTGCCATGAGAATAGAATTTATGAGAATGATTCTATCGCCAAATAAGAAAGATTTTCTTATTCCATGCCACCAAACGAGAGATTGTTATTTTGTTATCTCACCTCATCTATGCTCCATTGCACTAGACGATTAGAAAGTACTTTTTTTTTATAAAAAAATTAATCTTTGAGAATATGGTAATAGAAAGAGTTGTACCAAATGATAGCTATCCCACCCTTGCCATGACTAAAAACCCTATTGATATAGCATCGAATCCTAGGGGAAGTAAAAAACCTAGCAAATCTTCAAGATTATGATTTAATTTTTTAAAGAAAGAATAATATCATTTAGTTATAAATATATACCAAAGTAAATATTTGGACAAGAATTTCTAATATTAAAATGCAGTTCAAAAAAAAAAAAATTGCTATACCCTTGAGGACTACTAGAATTATATGCATACGTACATGGCGTGAACCACAAACAACATTTAATGTAAACCTGGAGGAAATGGGGCTTGGCATTAAAACTCTTGAATGTTTAAGCTTAGCATTTTTTTTTAGGATAAATTGAAAAATTAAATCATAAAACTATTCGAGTATAAACACATTAGTGGGTGTTGACGTAAAATCTGACCGTCGTCGGAGTCCCCTGGAGTGGAGACTGATGAGATCACCGTCGGAGACCTGCAAAATAAAGTTCCATCCGAAGCCGGTGGGGGTAGCTCCGGTAGGACCCTCCGACGATCAAGTCAGCACCAACAGGAATGGAGTGCTCAGTGTAGGGTTCAATAGAGTTTTGAGGAGAAGAGAAGGGTTTTCAGAATCTGGCGTAAATGTATCTGAAGGGTCCTTTTTATAGCGAAAGCTTGTTGTAACTGCCTTGATTAATGATTGTCGTAACTGTCTTGATCAATGCCGATCATTATTGACTTGATAAATGCCGATCATTATTGACTTGATAAATGCCGATCGTTATTGACTTGATAAATGCTGGTCGTTATTATCGTGTAACTGTTTAGTAGTGGAATCATCTACAGGAATCCGTCATAAGAAGTTTGGCTTTCATGGGAGTTCGGCCATTGAGAAGTTCGACTGCTGGAGGAGTTCGACTTCAGTAGAAGTCCGTCTGCTGAAGGAGTCTGTAGGGAGTCCGACTTCCGTAGAAGCCCGGCCACTGGAGGAGTTTGGAGGAAGTTCGGCTCCCGCAGGTACCTGACTGTAACGACGTGAAGAGAGTTCGGCTCTTGCGGGAGTCTGATTGGAGCTCGGCAATTGGGGAGTCAGAAGGAGTTCGATCGAGGGACTACTACTACGGAGTTCGGCTGGCTGAAGGGGCGGCCGTTTGAGGAGTTCGGTCGCTGGGCAGTTTGGTCGGCTGTAATAGTTCGGTCAAGATCCATCCGTCGAAGTTCTTTCGTGGCTACTGGCCGCATCAGACTGGGCACCAAACTTGACTTCGATAGGAGCGAAATTTATCTCTAACACTAGGCCCCCCACTCCCGAGTTCGAAATTCAAAGGAAGAAAGTGCAGAAAAGACGACTGCCGAAGTCTTCCTCTGAGCCCCGTGCTGATCCAGATCGAAGCTCGGGGAAGATTTCATCTCAGGATGAGATTATCTCCGATCTTATCTTTGACCGAAGTGGAAGTTGAAGCTCTCCAGTCAAGATTGGCCCAGTCACTCGGGGGAGATCTTATCCCCTTTTGTTGAGGTTGATGTGGGCGCTCGCCTTAGAATGAGGTTCTCCTCCTTTCCGAATTTCAACTTTGCTTGCATGAGGACGAGGTTCCCCTCCTGTTCCTAACGGGCTATGGGGGCACATTCAGACCATCGTCCGTCTTCCCCCATCTCGTCTAAGGTGAACGAGGCTTTTGACTTTGCTCGCGTTAAGATGAGGTCCTCCTCCTATTTCTAACGGACTGTGGGGCATATGGACCGTATCCGCGCCTCTCCCTCGTCTCGTCTTTGTGAATGAGGTTCGATTTGCTCGGTTAGGATGAGGTTTCCTTCTATTTCTAGAACTGTGGGCACTTCGGACCTCGTCCGTCTCCGCCGTCCGTCTAGGGAACGAGGCTTGACTTTGCTCGCATTAAGATGAGTCTCCCCGGATTTTCCTACGGACCCCCGGGTTCCACCTCTCCTTCCCCCATTCTATTTATACGAGGGCTTCGATTTTGCTCCTTAAATGAGTCTCCTCTTTTCTAATGATTGGGGGCACATAGCATCGCCGCACCTCTCCCGTCTCGTCTTTTGAACGAGGCTTCGACTTTGCTCGCTTAATGAGGTCCTCCTCTTCCTAACGGCTGTGGGGCACATACGGACCATCGTCCGCATCTCTCCCTGTCTCGTCCTTTGTGAACGAGGCCTTCGACTTTGCTCACGTTAGGATGAGGTCCTCCTCATGTTCCTAAGGCTATGGGGGCACATGCGGACCGGCGTGCCTCCCCCATCTCGTCCTTTATGAACGAGGCCTTCAATTTTGGAAAGTCTATTTTTCCTACAGCGATGTTAACCCGGGAGACCTTGTCTCCTCACCGGTTTAGAGGTTTTGACCTGCTCTCGTTAGGACGAGGTTTCCTCCTGTTCTAACGGGCTTTTTACATTTCTTTTCTGCATCCGTAATCTTTGTGCAGAAATCAATGCAGTGCAAAGTTTTTAAAGGACGTCTATAATACATCCTCAGATTTCTGAGTTCCATGGCGGGGAAGCACTATCCCTCCGAGTTCCTTTAGGCGATAAGTTTCTGGTCGGATGACTCCGTTACCTCGTACGGACCTTTCATTTGGGGCGAGCTTCTTGACTCTGAGGCTAAGCAATGGGCTCGTCGGAGCACTAAGTCCCCGCTCTGAACATCTTTTTTAACCCTGGAGTTGTTACCGAGCCACCTTCTATTTGTAGGCTGCCATCCGGATGGGGCTTCCTTCCTCTTTTCTTCTAGAAGATCGAGGTTGACTCTAAGTCCTGGGTTGTGCCGCTCGTTGAAGCCCATGACTCGTGCAGACGGGAGCTTAAGCTCGATCCGGGATAACGCCTCAGTACCGAAGGCCAAGGCGAAGGATTTTCTCCGGTCGGCACCCTCTGAGTAGTTCGGTATGCCCAGAGGACATGGTAGAGTTCGTCCACCCAGGCCCTTTTGCCTATCGAGTCTCGCTTTGATTCCTTGCAGGGTCCGGTTGGTTATCTCAGCTTTCCCATTGGCCTGCAGGTGAGCCACCGATGTGAAGTGGTGGGAGATGTTTAGTCCTTCGCAGAACTCGACGAACCTCACCCAGTGAACTATCCCATTGTCGGTTATGAGGGTTCGGGGCAGGCCGAACCGGTAGATTAGTGACTTCCAGATACGAAGTCCTGCACCTTGCCTCGGTAATCTTCGTGAGTGGTTCGCTTCGACCCACTTGGTGAAGTAGTCGATCACGACCAAGAGGAACTTCCGCTGCCCGGACGTCGTTGGGAAGGGGCCGAGTATATTTATCCCTGTGCAAAGGGCCAGGGTGCGCTGAGCGGAGTGAGTTTCGGATGCTCGGCTGCCTTCTGCACGTTGGCGTTCTTCTGACAAGCGGTCGCACCTCTTTACATATTCCACGGAATCGCGAAAAGAGTCGGCCAGTAGTACCCCTACCGAAGTAGTTTTTGCGATAGGGACCTGGCTCCTACGTGACTTCCGCAAAGTCTTCGTGCACATCCCAGTGCGAGGTCGGCCTCTGAAGGTCGGAGACATCTCAGCAACGAAAGGGAGTACGACCTCTTATACAATTTCCCTTCGTATAAGACGTAGCGGGAGGCCTGATTCCTGAGCTTTCGAGCTTCTTTTCGATCGTGGGGAAGGACTCCCTCTTTGAAGGTAGGCGATCAATGGTCGATCCAGCTGGGCTCGAATTCCATCTGCAGGATGGTCTGAGATTCCTCTGTGGTCGGGCACTTCAAAGTTTCTAAAAATACTTCTTTGGATAGTTCAGCCGGCATTGAAGCGGCCAACTTAGAGGAAAGATCGGCTCTTGCATTTTCCACCCTCGGAATATGCTGAATGCCGAAACTATCAAAGATCGGGATCAAATTCTTCACTTTCCCGAGGTATCTCACCATGCTTTCCTCCTGTGCTTCGTAGCCGCCGCCAACTTGACCAACCACCAGCTGGGAATCGCTGTAGATTTGAAGTGATATATTTTTAATTTCTTGTATCTTTAATCCGACGATCAGTGCTTCATACTCGGCCATTGTTGGTCGCGGGGAACTCGAGATGCAGCGCATACTCGCGATGACTCCTTCGGGGCTGAACCAAGGATCAGTCCCGCACCAGCTCCAGCAGAGTTGGACGAACCATCCACGTGCAAAGCCAGAATCTTCAGGGAGGTCGATGCTCTTCGAGGAGGATTCGGCTGCGAGCTCAGCTTCGTCAAAGTTCGGCCTCGCTCTGGTGCTGGTTTCGCTCGATTCAGCTCGGCTTCAATTGGAATGGTGCATTCTAAGCACAAAATTCATATCTGGCTTTGATCGATGGTCTGGGCCGTAGTTGATGTCGAACTCTGAGCTCGATTGCCCATTTGCGATTCTTCCGGAGGCGTCTGCTCGGTGGAGAACTACTTTTATTGGTTGGTCTGTGAGGACCCGTTATGGTGTGCTCTGAAAGTAAGGTCGCCTCCTAACAGCAATTAGGAGACAGTAAGTTAGTTTTTCTAATCTAGAGTACCTGATCTCCGCGTTCAGGACTCGGCTCACGTAGTAGATTGATCGCTGCATCTTTGCTTCTTTTGACCAGGGACTGCCGCCAAGGCCACCGGAGAGACAGCTAGATACAGGAATAATTCTTTCTAGGGTTCGGGTTTTGCCAGCAGTGGGGGCGTACCGAGGTAGTTTTTGAGCTCCTCGAATGCCTGTTGGCACTCCATCGTCCAGCATAAGTCTTTCGATCGTCTGAGAACCTCGAAGAAGGGCATGCATCATTCGGCCAACCTTGAGACGAAGCGATTTAGGGATGCCACCTTTCCGGTCAGGCGTTGAACTTTCTTGATCATCTTTGGAATGGTCATTTTCCGAATAGCTCGAATTTTCTGGGGAGTTTGCCTCGATTCCACGTCTTGACACCATGAACCCAAGAAATTTTCTGGAGGTTACACCAAAGGCGCATTTGGTTGGGTTCAGCTTCATCTTGTACTTCCTGAGTGCACCGAAGGTCTCTTCAAGGTCGGCCAGGTGTTTTGTTGAAGCCGACTTTTGACGAGCATATCATCTACGTACACCTCCTATGTTGCGGTCGATCTGCTCCTTAAAGATCTTATTAACCAAACGCTGGTTGTTGCCCTCTGCATTCTTGAGTCCAAAAGGCATGACCTTGTAGCAATAAAGACCTCGATTAGTAATGAAGGCGGTCTTTTCTTCGTCTTCAGGCGCCATGCGTATCTGGTTGTAACCAGAAAAGGCATCCATAAAGGTGAGGAGCTCATGGCCCAAGGTTGCGTCCATCAGTTGGTTGATCCTGGGTAGAGGGTAGCTATCTTTCGGGCAAGCCTTTGTTCAGCTTTTTGAAGTCGACGCACATCCTCCACTTGTTATTTGCTTTCTTGATAAGAACCATGTTCGAGACCCAGTCGGATAGTTAACCTTCCCGAGATGAGTCGCTTTGAGGAATTTGTCTACTTCTTCGACGATCGCTTTCTACCTCTTCGAGGCATGGTGGCGTAGCTTTTCTCTTATCGATCGGTGCTTCGGATCGACGGCCAGCCGATATTCCATGATCTTGACATCGATCCCTAGCATATCCGCTGGGGTCCAGGCGAAGACGTTCGCATTTCTTCTGAGGAAAGCGATGAGCTGCTTCCAAACCTTGGCCACCAAGTTGGAGCCGATCTGCACCACATGCTCCAGATTTTTATCATTCAAGGGCACAGAGACGAGGTCCTCCGCAGGTTCACCCCGCTCCTCAGTGAGGTCGTCGCGGACGTTCAGTCCATCAACAAGATAAGGGTCGGGCTAATCTCCCTTATGTAGGGCGATCGAGTAGCAATACCTCGCCAAAGCCTGGTCTCCTCTGACTTCTCCGACCCCGTGACTCGTCGAAAACTTGATCTTCAAATAATAGGTTGATACTACCGCTCGGAGTGCATTTAGACTAGGTCGGCCAAGGATCGCGTTATAGGCAGACGGAGCCCTTACGACTAAGAAATCGACTCGAGCTTTGGCCAGCTTCGGGCGCTGTCCTGCCGCTACGGTCAATGTTATTATGCCTTCGACTGGTATGATGTTGCCAGCAAATCCTACCAGTGGAGAATTCATCGGCCCCAAGCGATCGTCGGGCAGGGATATTTTTGAGAAGACGTCGTAAAACAACATATTGGCCGAGCTTCCATTATCTACCAAAACGCGACGTACATCTTAGTCAGCAATATTCAAAGAAATTACAACCGCGTCATTGTATGAAAATTGAATTCCCTGACCATCCTCCTCGGTGAAGGCCACGGGCTCCATGATCCTCTGCCTCTTCACCAATCCTCCGGATCTGCTGGTCTCCCCTTGCTGAGGTCCCCCTAAGATAGTATTGATGATGCCAAGGGGCAGCCGATCTTCTTGCTGATTTTTTCTACTTGACGATAACGCTCTTGGCCGATCTTTCTTTTTCTTAGGCCATCTTCGTAGAAATCGGCTAAGTCTACCTCGCCTGACGAGCTCTTCGATCTCGTCCTGAAGTTGGATGCACTCCTCAGTGTCATGATCGTGGTCGCAATGGTAAAAGCAGAACTTATTGGGATTGCGCTTGCTAGGATGGGAATGCATTCTCTCCGGTCTTGAAAGTCGCTCTCGGATCTCCATCAATACTTGAATCTTCAGGACGTTAAGGGGGGTGTAGTTGTAAAATCATCGTCATCAGGAAGAACTTCGGTGCTGGGGGAAACCTCGGCATGCCCTTCCGTCAGGGCTTCCCTGCTTTCGAGCTTGAGGGGGAGTCCAAGCTCGCCCGCGACCAGGGGGAGTCCGGGAACGCGGTCGAACTTCAATCCTTTTTCTTTCTTCGATGGACTTGCCTGGCCCGCTGATTCACCGCTTGCCACCGACTTCGTTGTCCTTAGCCTCGAAGGCCTCCTCTGTCCAGGCATAACTTTTGACTCGAGCCAGCATGTCGGCCAAGTCTCTGAAATACTTTTTTTTTAGGAAAAATAGTAAGTCATTTTTCTGAAGGCCGCTTTTGAGAGCGGCCATGGCGACTGATTGGTCCAGATCCCGGACCTCTAGTGCAGCAGTATTAAATCGGATGACGTAAGCCCAGATGGGTTCTCCCTCCTTCTGCCTGAAGGCCATTAAGAAATCCGTACCTCGGCGCGGACGCCGACTACTGATAAAGTGGGCCATAAACTGTTGACTCATCTGATCAAACGATAAGATGGTATTCGGCTTGAGCACCGAGTACCAGTTCTTGACGGCTCCTTTAAGGGTAGAGGGAAAAGCCTGGCACAGGATAGCGTCTGGCGTGCCATGGAGTAGCATCGTTGTCCGGAAGGCTTTCAGATGATCGATCGGATCGGTGGTCCCATCGTATCTCTCGAACTGCGGAAGCTTGAAGTTCGGTGGAACCGATTTCTGCATGATTTTCTGCAAAAAAGGAGGGTTAGTGCAGATGTCATTACCGCGTGAGGAGGGAGTGTGACGGAGTTCTTCAATTCGTCGGCTCATTTCTAAGAGCCTTTGATCCAGAAGGTCTTCGCGGTCTCTGATCTCCAAGGTCTTCTTACCGAACGGGTGCAAAGCTTCCTCCTGGGTCAAGCCGTGGTCCGAGCAAGGGCTCTCCCTCCGTTGCCTTCCTCTTCTGGGGATTGGAGGTCAGGTAGCCCATGTTGGTTCCCCCTGGACTGGGCCGCATGGCTCTGGAGAGTCCTGCGCTGGTTGAGTTGGTACTGGGGCTTGCTGGTGCATGGCCTATACCGCCTGCACTGCCTCCGTGAGACCACGAACCTACTGGACGAGCAGGTTGAACTGCTCCGCGTCTACCGTGGCTACAGAGTGAACCTGGGTTGCCGGGGCTGGAGTGGGAGTGGACAGATCTGAATGGGATCGAGATGCGGAGGCCATCGATCGCCGGATTGAGGCTCTCCTGGGAGGCATTTTTTTTTTGAAAAAAAATTCGAAAGAGGAAGAAGAGAGATCTCTGGAGTGGGAAGAGAGAAATTATCGTCGAGCACTCCTTTAAGAACAAGGGAACCTCGGCTTTCTTTAAGAGAGAAATCGTCACCGTGCCCTTCCTCTAGCGTCAATCTGTTGACGCAGAATCTAATCATCGCTGGAGTCCACTGGAGTGGAGGCCGATGAGGTCGCCGTCGGGGACCTGCAAAATAAAGTTCCGTCCAGAGCCAGTGGGGGGTAGCTCTGGTAGGACCCTCCGACGATCAAGTCAGCGCCAACAGGAATGGAGTGCTCAGTGTGGGGTTCAATAGAGTTTTGAGGAGAAGAGAAGGATTTTTAGAACTTGGCGTAAACGTATCTGGAGGATCCATTTTATAGAGGGAGCTTATTGTAACTGCCTTAATTAATGATTATCGTAACTGTCCTGATCAATGCCGATCGTTATTGACTTGATAAATGCCGATCGTTATTGATTTGATAAATGCTGATCGTTATTATCGTGTAATCGTTTAGTAGTGGGATCGCCTGCAGAAATCCATCATAAAAAGTTCGACTTTCATGGGAGTTCGACCATTGAGAAGTTCGACTGCTGGAGGAGTCCGCAAGAAGTCCAGCTTCAGTAGAAGCCCGTCCGCTGAAGGAATTCGTAGGGAGTTCGACTTTCGTAAAAGCCCGACTGCTGGAGGAGTTTGGAGGGAGTTTGGCTCCTGTAGGTACCTGGCTGTAACGACGTAGAGAGAGTTCGGCTATTGCGGGAGTCTGACTGGAGTTCGACAATTGGGGAGTCAGAAGGAGTTCGATCGAGGGACTACTGCTGCGGAGTTCGACCGGCTGAAGGGATGGCCGCTTGAGGAGTTCGACCGCTGGGCAGTTCGGTCGGCTGTAATAATTCGACCAAGATCCATCCGTCGAAGTTCTTCCGTGGCTATTGGCCGCATCAGGCTGGGTACCGAACTTGACTTCGGCAGGAGCAGAATTTATCCCCAATAGTGGGAATCAGAAATAATATATTCAAAAATTGAGCAGGAAGATTTAAAGTGAACTCCCATAATATAGTCTAGTATGGTTGGCTACATAGGTGTATTTAAAGTCAACATTGCTTTCAAAATGGCAAAATGCTCTTGGAAATTTCTCACTAAAGAGGAAGCTACATGGAGGACACGGGTGAATTCAACCTATTATTCCAGAAGAGAACTTGCTGTTAGAAGCTTTAGAAGAACTAACCAGTTATTTTTCTCATCTAGAAGGACAAATAAAAACCGCGAAAGACTTTTAGGCCATATTTAGCCTTCAACATCGAGAAACGGCAAGAACACGCGTATTTGTTCAGCGAAAAGGCATGGGATTGGAGGAAAAAAAAGGTCGGCCACTGGCCATTTTACAACTCAAAATAGCCTATGTGGGCACGGACAGGGTCAAAACTAGACGTGCTCCAAGGCTGATGCATGCTGAAGTCAAGGTCAAAAGCTGACTTCAATCTTAAAATAGACTTGCATGGAGACTTGGTGGTTCTCATTGCTATTTTCCTCTTTTTACTTTAAATTGTCCTTTTGGGTCTCATCAGGTTGTGTTTAGCATCAGAAATATCCGATCATGTCAAAAAACTTGATGCAATTACCCAGTACGTAACATCAGTTACACCACTCATATGGATGCAGCATGCACGAGACATTGCATGTGTGGGAATACTCAACATTCGGGGTGTTAGTAGCTTTCTGGAGAAGAAGTATTCACCATATATATGACAGTAGATTGTCGCCGATAGAACAAACATCCCCAAACAACAGACCGCTCTAGATTTGCTTTTTATCAGTTATAACAGAGTTCTGTTTTCTTTTTTTTGGTCCATGCAGCCATGCGTGGGGTTTACATACTATATAAAATTTTTCATAGCATCTACTGTAAAAGATAATAACAAGAAAATGATTCAACAAAATGAAAAATGACAACTGAAATATACAGCTAAAATATTATTTGATTCAAACAAATCATGAAAACGCCAAATAGCAGAAATTGTTTCTGTTGTGTAACACTAAACATGATATAATGACAGCTATTTCTTCAAAATAAGAAAGAACATAATGAAGGCAAGATAAAAGCTATTATTAATGTTTTACTGTTCATATTATCATTGTCAAAACATTGGGATGGTGTAATTTACTTTCAACCTTGGGGTTACTGCAAGGAATAATCACTAGGGAAGGCAAAGGAGCGCACGGTGATTGACGATCCTTGTATGCAAGAGTCCAGACACGAATTGGTTTATTCTTGAGGCCTTCAATTTCCCGCTAAGTGTGATGATCACATAGGGAGACTTAGGTGCTCAGAGTTATGATTGAGAGCCTGTTTGGCCAAATTTTTGGAGAAAAAAAAATATTTATTTTTTTAAAAAATATATTTATTTTGAAAAAGTAGGATATTTGGTCAAGCTTATTTTAAAAAATAATCCACTTTTGAGTGGCAGCAGAAGCAGTTTTTCTGCTGTGAAAAGGAAGCAGAAAATTAGAGCTTTTTCTTTGAAGCAGAATCAGAAACAGAAAATTAATTTTTTAAGATAAAAAATATCCTTACTTAAAATTATTATTTACCATAACTATTCCTATTTATTTTCACCTAACCCTCCCATTATTCAGTGAATGATATATTTTGATGCATGTATATTATTATATAAAAATTATGTAAAATATTCAATATGTATTATCTTTGATTCAATTATATTTATATTGATTAAAATTTTAATATTTTTTTTATTATTTTATTTTAATTAAATAAAAAAATTAAATTAAAATTAATCATAATAAATATTTAAAATTATTTATTTATTTAAATAATATTAATTATAAAGTAAATCCATATATATCTTTTTTTCATAATTTGATAGTTAAAAGTATTTTTTTGAAAGATTTGCTAAACACAATCTATTTCTTAAATACTGATAAAAATGCTTATTAAATAATTTTACCAAACACATATTATTTTTCTCTCACGGTATTTTTTTCTAAAATTTTATTTAAAAAAATAATTTTAAAATAAACTAATTTTTACAGCTTGACCAAACTAATAATTTCTATACAAAGAGATCTTCCAATAGGAGCTTAAATAAATGTCCTTTTATCGGAATTCTACACAAGGAACTGCAAATTTCCTCGGCAATTAATGAACTGTTTGGACTTGGCTCTTAATTTGAGTGGCTCATATTACTTGTTCACATGAGGAACAAGTCACAGCATAAAATTCAGCTAATTAATTCATGGGTGCGCTCGTATGATGTGAACATACAAGCTTGGACTTGACTCAGCAATTTGCTTGTTTTAGTGGATCACAAGCAAAACCTAACATGGATAGCCAAGCCAATCCCTTGACTAAGCCAAACTAGAGCACCTTGTTTAGATAGCTAAGCCAAACCTAATTAAGACCCTAACCTTAGCTCGACTCGGCTGGTTAACTAAGAGAGAGAGAGAGAGAAACCTTGTTCGCTGATCAAAACAATATCCTACAAAACTTCAATAAATTATTTGAAAGTGGAAAAAATTACATTATATAAACTTAATTAGCTGATAGTTTTACAGTATGAAATTTCCTTTCAGACGTGCTTTAGGGTGTGCAAGTGCACTGTGATACAAGTGGGGAAGAATAACCTAACCATTCGGTGGTGAGAAATTTACGTGCATGCATGTACAAATGCATGTGATTTGAAGCCTCGGGTCCCCTGGGAGTTTCAGGGCATATTGCGTAATTTCCGCCTAGAAAACGAATGCTACCACGCTAGAGCCCCAAAAGACACGCTACAACGTGGAATTTCCTGCAGGCATGCTTGACCCGACCGTAACGTATACGCAAAGGACGACCCTTGGTTCCAAACGGACCACTAGCTAGATATTCATGTTGGATAGCCATTGCATGAACCAGAGCTATCCTTCCAAAGGAGTATCATGTAGATAAAAATGATATGCGGAGCGCAATGATCTTTACGAGAGGGTTGATTAGGTTTAGATCTGACCGGCTATTGCCCATGTTGATTATTACCCCTACCCACCCAATATTTGCCTTAATCAGAAAGGGATGGGGTGGGGTGGATTGTTACATCTCCAATCCACAACATGCCATTGAATGATATAATCCACGATAATTAATCATCCTAAAAAGATCCAATTCTATCATTCATTAATTAGATAAGTAATGGTTCTGAGCATCTACATTCAAATATAAATATTAAAATTCATAATCCTCAAAATTCAAATAGTCATTGACTATAAATTTATATTCAATTAAAGAACTAAAATTCTGCTACAAAATCGTTAAGTTTGATAGCTAGACATGAGTTATATAGCTCAGTGAGTAAAACTTACACTATTTTATGGGAGCAAGTATACAAATTTGATATAAATAATATATTATTTAGAAAAAATATTTTTTATTATAAAATAAAATGCTTGATAATATATTCTAACAAAATAAGTCATCATCAATCATGCATGCATAAATCATTAATATTTTATAAATATGACTCTACTATATGTTACGCCTCAAATCCAGGACATAATACGACCATATTATCGAAGAATATTGCCCTCGATAATACGAAGCCTATCATTTATAATCATTTAAAATCCATCATTTTTAAAATCTAAATAAAAATTTAATTTCATTATTCATCAAATAATCAAATCAAAATTGGTTCAGAGCATCTAGATCCATCATCAAAACCAAACCCATATCTCAAAAACAATTACAAATTCATGATCAAACTAAGTTTAGTTACAAAATTTTCAAGCCTTCTACGTAGATCCCCAAGTCTGAACCCTTCGTCGGTCTTAACCTTAATTCTCTGTAAAAAAAAATAAATAAAAAAGATATGAGCTACACTAGCTCCGTAAGTAAAACCTACGTTTCCTTATCAGATCAAGCATAAGTTTATTCATGATAATGTATTATTTTGAAAATAACAATTATAGCAAATAAAGCATTTCATTAAACATAATATAAAATAGGTCATAAATCAATCATGCATGCATAAATCATGAAATTTCATCAACATGATTTGTAAATCATTCTTGATCATTTGTTTATGTCATATTTCAAAACATTGCTTACAGATATTTATTCTAAGATCACTATTGTACCCATGACAGGATCATGTTTCTTAATCGATAGAATTCTTATTTCTTATACCAACTTGGTATCCGTTGGCGGGGCCATGTTTCTTATGGATGCTAGCTACGAATGTCGACTTTTTCAAAAGAAAATCATTCATAGCTATCTGAGAGTCTTTTCAAATCTTCATATATTTTTCTTAAAACATATATATACTTAGATGAAAAAACATTAAAACTTATGTATCATAAAATATATCATTTTCATAAAACATATTCATAAAAGCAATGATCATAATAAAACATGATTTTCATATCTCATATACTGATACATATTTTATGAAAAACATGAATTTATAACAACAGGTCATTTGCATAAAAAAAAATGGTAATTTGAAATAAGTAAGAAATGTAAGATTTTTACTTACCTTATTCGTCCTAGATCCTTAGACTTCACAGGTGATCTTATTTAAAATATCAAAAATATGATAAATTTTCTATCTAATGAATTTAATAAGATTTAAATTATAAGGAAAGAAGATTGTTGATCGGATGTATCGGACCGTCCGGTCATCAGGGCAATTCAAGATCTTTAAGCTGAGGGTCAGATTTAAACGATTCAACTAAAGAATCATGAAATAAATATTAGATCAAAATCAAGATCGATCATTAGGATTCATCAATGATGGATTCTTAAGATACTAGACATGGCCGAAATGGGATTGACATATGGCATGACTTTCAAAGCAGCTTTGGATCATCTTGTTAGAGTCAACATGAATCCCTGAAAGATGAAGACATGACTCGGTACAGGATTCATAGATCTTCTTAGAGAAAAAAAGTTGATCAATAGAGAAAAAATAGAGAGAGAAAGTGGAGAGAGAATGCAATCATGATTAGATTTATCAGAGATCATATCAGAAAACTCAATGTGGGTTAATTATGATCAGATACTATGAATTCTGACAAAAGTCGTACTGAGATCCGACCTATTGCATGGATTTCAGTGCAATCTTCAATTATCATTATTTCATCTTAGGTTCGACCTAGGATTCATGAATCAGATAGAGAGAGAAAGTAAAGCCTTAGAGAGAGAAGAAGAGAGAGGAGAGAGAATTATTTTTCTCACTTTTGCTTGTTTCTTTCTTTTCTTTTTCTCCTTCTTTCTTTCTTTCTTTTCTTTTCTGGCCGAACAGAGGAGGGCGGGGGTGGGTGGTTCGTGATGGCTGGGGGTCGAAAGACCGACGGCGACAGCAGCATACAATGGAAGACGGTGATGGAGAAAGGGACCGTCGGCGATATGATCGACTAGTGGAAAATCAAAAAAAAGAAAGAAAAAATAAGGGATCTCTTTTGGGCAATTTTTTGGCCAAGTCGATGGCCTGCAGCAGTGTCTAAGGCCAAGAAAAGAAGGAAAAGGAGGAGAGGTAGAAGAATTGGAACCTTACCTTGGCTCCAGTGGCTTCTCTTCTTCGATTTCCGACGAGCACGAATAAGAGGGCTGCAGCTTCAATGGAAGAAAAGAGGGAGAAGAGCGTGGTGGAGGGCCGGCTTCATCGCATGAAATCTTTTGAGGGGGAGAGGATCTAATTTATAGGGCAGAGGGGAGGTCGAATCCTCCCCAAATTTGGTTTTCTTCTCCAGGGATTCAGGTGGAAGAAGACTCTTCATCTTATTTTTCTTTTTTCTTTTGCTTAAAATTCATGCAAAGAAAAATTTTGGGGCCGGATATTACATTAATGTAATATCCGACCCCAAATTTGGTTTTCTTCTCCGAGGATTCGGGTGGAGAAGACTCTCATTGGGAGTCTTCATCTTATTTTTCTTTTTCTTTTTTTTTGCTTAAAATTCGTGCAAAGAAAAATTTTGGGGCTGGATATTACACTATACAAATAAATCAAAAATCATTTTTTATGATTTAGTTATATCATATTCAAAGCATTACTTATATATATGATCATGCTAATGTTACTTTATACGTGTGACAGGGTCCTGTTCATAATCGACAAAATATAATATTTCATATTACAACTTTATATCCAATGGCAGGATTTGTGTTTGCATAGATGCTAGCTCCAGATGCCAATCTTTTCCTAATCTAGAAGGTCATACATAGCTATATGAGAGCTTTTAAAATATTTATATCTTTTTTTAAAAACATACACATACATAGTTGAAAAAAATATCAATTGACATATAAAATTCATGCTTTATAAATATATGTTGCTTTTATTAAAACATTCATGAAATTACTTGTCATAATAAAGTATGATTTTCATAATAAATAGCATGTTCTTCATAATACATATGTTGATTCTTTATTTCAAAAAAATATGATATCATCAATGACAAATCATATATATAGAAAACATGATATAATTTGAAAATTAATAAGTATAAGGTCTACTTTCTTCTTCCACCTTAGATCTTCAAACTTTATCGGACAAATCTGCTAAACATATTTAAAATATTAAAAGCATAATTAATTTTCACTTGATGACTTCAATAAAATTAAATAAGAAAAGGATATGATTGGCCTAGTGATAGGTGGTTTTGGATGGGTCAGATCTAAACGATTCGATTAATAAATCATGAATCAAGGACTTAATCAAGGCCAAGATCGATTGACTAAGTTCATCAATAGTAGATTTCATAGGCACTTAATAAGAGTTAGAATGATCAGTCTGATAGGCTGTTTGAGTACCAGGTGATTCAGGATCTCTTTATTGAGGCCAACTTAATTAGGTTTATAGAACATAGAGATTGTAATAACCTTTAAAAAAAAAATTAACGGAGAAGACTCTGGAGTCTTCTTCCTTGCAAAAACTCTGGAGGAGAGAAGTCAAATCTGGAAAGGATTTGGCCTTCCCTCCATTCTATTTAATGGAATGAACCTCTTCCCTCTCCAAAGCGTTAAGTACCTGCTTTCCTCCCCTCTTCTTTCTCTCTATTTCTTCTAATTTTTGCCAGCCTTTTGTGCTCATGGCCATAGAAAATCAGAGCCGATAATGCCGTCGGAGTCTTGATAAGATCCTGATCCCTCTTTCTTCCTTTCTTCCTCATCTTTTCTTGGTTTTGGGCACCACCGCCGACCATCAACTTCACTGAAAATCCACCACAAAAATCCTCTATTTTTCTGCCTTTTCTTTGATTTCTTGTTGATTGGTCTTGCTGTCGGCTGTCCCTCACTTCATCGCCATTGCCCGCTTGTTGCCATGGCCTACTGTCGATCTTTCAACCCCCAGTCATCATGAACCACTGATGCCAAAACCCTCCCCTGTTCAACCAAAAAAGAAGAAACGAAAAGAAAAGAAGAAGAAGACGAAGAAGGGAATAAAAGAAAAGAAAGAAAAAAGAGAAAAAAAGAAAAAAAGAAAGAGAGAGAAAAAAAAGATTTTCTCTTTCCTCCCTCTCATCTATCTCTCTCCTTCTCTCTCTAGAGCCCTACTTTTTCTCTTTAACTACACCACGAACCCTAGAATGAATTTGAGATAAAACAAGATGACTGGATATTACTTTAAAATCCATGCAGTTTATTGAATTCCAGTCCAACTCTTATAAAAAATTTATAGTATCTGATTATATTTAACCCACATTGAGTCATCCTGACATGATTCTAATCATGATTGTCTCTTTTGATGGATACAAAGATTCTTTTTTTACCTTTTTCTCTTTACTTTCTCTCTCCTTATCTATTTTCTCTATAGAAACTTCAGTACCGAGTCATGCTTTCTTCTTTTAGGGATCAATGTTGACTCTGATGAGATAATTTTGAATCAATTTGATGCTCGGATGGCCTATATATTAGATTGATAATCTGATCAATCATCTCTTTTATTATTATTATCTAATTTTATTAAATTTAATGAATAAAAAATAATTATGAATTAATATTTAAAATAGGATCATTACTTGATTCATCTAAATGAAATTTGAAGATCTAGAATGATCAAGATAAGTGGATCTTACACTTCTTATTTATTTTAAAATTATCATATTTTTTATATAAATAAATTATTATTTATGAAATTATATTTTTTATAAAATAAGGATCAGCGTATGAAATATGAAAGGCATATTTTATTATGATCATTAATTTTATAAATATATTTTATGAAAATAATATGTTTATAAAGCATGAATTTTATTTTATTTTATTTATGTATATGTATATTTTAAGAAAAGATATTAAAATTTCAAAGGCTCTTAAGTAGTTATGAATGAATTCCTATGGAAAGATTGATACCTTAAGCTAGCATCCATAAGAATACTGACTCTGTGGGTATAAAGTGGGCATATGAAATAAGAATTCTTTTAATTAAGAATATTGGTCTTGTCATTGATATAAAGTGACTATAGCATAAACATCTATAAGCAATGTTTTGAAATATGACATGAATACTTGATAAGGATGATATATGAATCATGTTTACGAAATTTTATGATTTATACATGCATAATTATTTTTATAACTTACTTTATTATATGATCTATAAAATATTTTATTTTTATAATACTTATTTTTTTAAAATATTATGTTATCATAAAAAAAATTATGCTTGATCTAGTAAGGAAGCATAGATTTTACTTATTGAGCTAGTATAACTCATATCTTTTTTTTTTTAACTGAGAATTAAGGTTAGGATTGATGAAGAATCCAAGTTTGGAGGTTTGCGTAGCAAGTTTGAAAATTTTGATAGTTGAACTTAATTTATTGGATGATTATGAACTTACAGTTATTTATTTATGATTTTGAGATATGAATTTGATTTTGATTATGAATTTAGATGCTCTGAATCAATTTTGATTTAATTATTTGAGAAATAATAGAATTAAATATTTATTTATATTTTAATTATAACTAGTCGAAGATCCATGTGTTATGCGGGATGGATAGTTATGGCTTATAATTATTAAATTTTTTAATAATAAATATTCATAATAAATATTATTTATTTATTTATTTATTTATTATATATCATATATATTTTTATTATTTTATAAAATAATATTTTATTTTTTTTTTCTTCTTTCTTTCTTTTCATATCTTTTGCATGCCTGCTGGTGCTGTTGTACCCTCCTATCGTTCCACTATAGCTTTTCTTCTTTCTCGGCAAATACTCATTTCGATCATACCCTCATTTCTTCTCTTCTTCTCATATCTTTTTCGTACCCATCAATGCCGTCCCACCTCTTATCATCCTACCATCGTTTTTCTTCTCTCTCGACAAACATCGATCCTGATCGCACCTTTTGGTACCTCTATCGGTACCGCCACCGCTGGTGCTACCATTGAAGAAAGAGATAGAAACTATCTTTTTTTTCTATTTTTTTATAAAATAATATTTTATTATTTTTCTTCTTTCTTCTTGTTCTCATACCTTCTTCGTACCCGCCGGTGCGGCCCCACCTCCTGCCGTCCCACCATGGCTCCCTTTCTTTCTAAGCAAATGTCGATTCCAATTGCACTCCTGCCCCCTTATTTCTTCTCATACTTTTTTCAAACTTTCAGAGGCTATTAAATACAGAGATTTAGCTTTCAAATTGATAGAGTACCATGTTTTATTAATGGATAATTTTTTATATTTAATCTAATCTGATCCAATAAATCGATTCAGATCTCAAAATATATTATTTAAAAAATAAAATATTATTTTAAAAAAATAAATTAAAAAATTATTATTTTTAAAATTAAAAAATAATTTATTATTTTTTAAAATAATAATAAATTAGTATTTTTTAATAATAATATTATTTTTTATAATATTTTATTTTTAAAAAATAATATTTTTTTAATATTTTTTTATCTCTTATCTCTTCTTTACTTTTATTTTTAATATATATATATATTTAAATTTTTTAAAGTACTATTTTATTCATCCTTTCTTTTTTTCTCATATCTTCTTCATGCCCGTCGGTGCCATCCCACTCCTCTGCTGCCTCACCACCGCTCTTCTTTTCTCTGAATAAATATCGATCCCGATCGTAACCCCTGGCGCCCTGTTGGTACCGCCACCGTCGGTGTTACCACTGAAGAAAGAGAGAAAAATTCTCTCTCATTTTCTTTTCTTTTCTTCATTTTTTCCTTTTTTCTCTTCTTTTTCTTTTTTCTTCCTTTTAACAAATTAATATTTTATTTTTTCTTCTTCCTTCCTATTCGATCTCATACTTTCTTCATGCCTGCCGGTGCCACCCCACCACGACTACCTTTCTCTCTCGACAAATGCCAATTCCAATCACATCCCCGTCCCCTCATTTTTTCATACTTTATTCAAACTTTTGGGGGCTATTAAATGCAGAGAATTGACTTTCAAATCGATGGAATACTATGCTCTATTTATAGATAATTTATTAGATTTATTCTAATATAATCCAATGGATCGATTCAGATCTTGAAATATATTATTTTTTAAAAAATAATAAAAATATTATTTTAAAAAAAATAAATTAATATATTATAATAAAGTATTATTTTATATATATACTAGTCGAAGATCTACATGTTGCACAGGATAGATAATTATAGTCTGTAATTATTAAAATTTTTTAATAATAAATATTCATAATAAATATTCTTTAGTTTTTTAATATTTTATTTATTTATTATATATGATATATTTTTTATTATTTTATAAAATAATATTTTATTTTATATTTTTTTCTTCTTATTTTCATATCTTTTACGTGCCCGCTGGTATTGCTGCACCCCCTATCGCTCAACCATGGCTCTCTTTTTTTCTTGGCAAATGCCAATCGTGATCGCCCCCTCTCTTCTTCTCATACTTTTTTCGTGCCTGTCGGTGCCGCTTCACTCGTTTGCCATCTCATCACCATTCATTTTTTTCTTTCAACAAATGTCGATTTCGATCGCACTCTCTGACACTCCTGTCAGTACCTTTGCCCTTGGCATCACGACTGAAGGAAAAGAGAGAAACTCTCTCTTCTTTTTATTTTTTTATTTTTTTTATAAAATATATATTTTCTTCTTCTTTTCTATTCTCATACCTTTTCTGCGTTGCTGCCCCACCTTGGCTCCCATTCTCTCTCGATAAATGTCGATCCCAATCGCACTCCCGCCCCCTCACTTCTTTTCATATCTTCTCCAAACTTTGGAAGACTATTAAATATAGAGATTTAGCTTTTAAATCGATAGAGTACTGTACTCTATTTATGGATAATTTATTAGATTTAATCTGATATAATCCGATGGATTGATTCAGATCTTGAAATATATTATTTTTAAAAAAATAATAAAAAAATATTTTAAAAAAATTAAATTAGTATGTTATTATTTTTTTAAATTAAAAAATTATATATTATCTTTTTAAAATAATAATAAATTAATATTTTTGAAAAGATATTATTACTATTTTTATAAAATTTTATTTTTTAAAAAATAATAATTTTTTAAAAATATTTTTCATCTCTTATCTCTTTCCTACTTTTATTTTTAATATATATATATTTAATCTTTTAAATATTATTTTATTATTATTTAAAAATAATATTTAAATTATTATAGATAATAAAATAATAATCTACATGGTACAACTAAAATCATCTGAGATGCTGAGGTGGCAATACCACAATACTCATTCATAGAGTATTATTTTATATATATATAATAGATAAATTAGTATGTTATTATTTTTAAAGTTAAAAAATGATATGTTATCTTTTTAAAATAATAAAAAAATTAGTATTTAAAAAATATATTATTATTATTTTATGATATTTTATTTTTTAAATATAATAATTTTTAAAATATTTTTCATCTCTTATCCCTTTTCTACTTTTATTTTTAAAATATTATTTTTTAAAATTTTAAAATATTATTTTATTATTATTTAAAAATAATTTTTTAAATTATTATAGATAATAAAATAATAATTTATGTGATATAATTTAAATTATTTGAGATGCTGAGATGCCAACATCACAATACTTCTCTATAGAGTATTATTTTATATATATATAATAGATGAATTTTTGCATATTATGATTGATAGACTTTGTGTTATCGAGGACGATATCCCTCGATAGCATGATCGTGTTATATCTCAAATTTGGGATATGATAGAGATGAAACTATGTATCAAAGTCTATAGATCTTGTGGAGAGAGAAAAAAAGCTATTTTGTCTACGTTAGAACAAGAAGGTGAGGCCGAGGTTGCTGGAGGTCAATACACGACATGGCCATTAGGCCGATTGGATCTCTTTTGTCTCCCACCACCCTCCTTCCCATGACTCCTCCATTCGGACCTCTAATTTGTATATCATTTCTGCAAACCCCCACGAGGGTTCACCTGGAGTAGGATGGACAAGCCAAAGTACGTGGTTAAGGGGAACACGGACGTCAGAATGCGGATTGTTGGGAAAATTAACTCATCCTTCGGTAGGTCAGATTAAATTAAGCTTCCTAAGGCCACGTTGCCTCCGCTTGACTTAGGAAAATGGACCCACGTCGACCATCCTGTTCCGATCATCATACTGCTTGAACTGTGGAGCATGTTTCCGATGGAGAGACTTTTGGTATGAGCCTTGTGTCTCCAATTCATGCTGCTCCAACTTGGATTAATGTAGTTCATGCAGCACAAGGTACATATTACTACAAAAAGAGCCTATGATAGTATATACTATGGCAGCACTTTTTGAAATTATTGCAATAAAGTCTACGATAATGGTTAAAAAGAACTGCTGCTATAGGTCAACCTATGACAGCGGTTATAAGAAACCACTGCTATAAACCGATCTATAACAGCGATTCTTTATAATCGTTATAATAGGTCCGACCTATAGCAGCGGTTAACGACAACCACTGCTATAGGTCGGTCCTATAGCAGCAGTTCCTTATAACCACTGCTATAAGTCGATCTATGACAGCAATTATTTATAACCGCTGTCATATATTTTTTTCTAAATATTATATAATTTTAAAATTTAATGCCCATCTTCACCGTTCATTATCTAAATAATTATCATTAGAGTTTTGTCGCAAAAGATCGTCTCGATCCGATGGCCTTAGCTTCATCGATCAGAAAAATTTGATTTCGACGATCACGAATGACGATGTAATGATCTGATAGATGAAAACCTCCGATGGGTCCGAAAACTGCAACAATGATCTCGGTTATGTTTGTAACGTACTATCAAAATTTTACTTCAATCGGATATCGTTATATTGATCAATTTAGTATAGATTAATTTTGACTGTTAAATAATAAATGAGTGATCAAAGGATCAGACGGTGTCCGATTATAAGATAATTTTTTTTATAAATAATCTTGGCTACTACTTTAATTATTTTTTATAGTAGTGATTATAAGATTCAACTCGTGAGAGTAAGAATGATCTAAAACTATACGTTGTCTAATAACCATTCTTAAACTTTGTTGATTATTATGCTCGTGCTTTTGCAATATCTACTTAACATGAATAATTCTTACGAAAATAATTTAAATTTTACTATTATCATCATATAAAATAAATAAAATTATAGCAAAGATTATTTAATTAGAAAATTATCTTATAATCGAACATCGTTTAGCCCTTTGATCGCTTGTTTCTAATTTAACGGCCGAAATTATTTCATACTAAATTGATCGTGATAACGATATCCGATTGAAGCGAAACTTTGATAGTATGCTACAAATATCATCAAGATTATTATTACATATTTTTAGATTAATCAGAGATCTTCATCTATCAGATCATCGTATCGTCGTTCATGATCATCGAAATTAAATTTTTCTGATCGATGAAGCTAGGACCATCGGATCGAGGCGATCTTTTGTGAAGATACTCTAATAATAATTATTTAGATAATGAATGATGAAGATGAGCATTAAATTTTAAAATTATATAATATTTTAAAAAAAAATTATTTTCAACCTACGGTAGTAGTTATTGAAAATCGCTGCTATAAATCTACGGCAGCGGTTTTCAAACCGCTACCGTAGGTTAGGTTAAAAACTTTCAAAATTTTCTTTTCTCTCATGCGCTCTCTATCTCTCCCCTCCTCTCCATCATCGGTGAGACTCCACCCAAGTCCTTCCCTCCCGACCGGCACCACCCCTCCTTCCCCTCGGCCAGCCCCGCCTCTCGATGCCCCCTCCTCCCCCTTCGCCTCCCCATCCCCGACAGCCGCCGTTCCCTGCCCGTGCCACACCACCCCTCCCGCTCGTCCCCCCTGCGTCGACCTCTCTCCGACGGTCTTCGCCCACCCGCCCGTCTAACCCCCCGCTCGTCCACCCCCCATGCTGTCCTTCCCATCCCTACCCACCGCCGCTCCCTGCCTCCCCATCCCTAGCTGCCCACCCTCTGCCCTCCCCGACCTCTGCCGCCCGCCCCTTGCCCTCCCCATCCCCAACGCCTGCCTCCTACCCTCCCCCTCCCCTGACCTCCCCATCACGGTGCCCCTCCGGGCTCTCTCTCTCCCCTCTCTCTTTCCTCTTTCTCTTTTTCTCTCAATTTCACTATCTTGCTCTTGTTTCGTAGGCTATCTTTAGCACCATCATCTTCCTCTAGCGCCATCCCGACGACCCTCGGAGCTTTCGGTGCGACTTTCTCTCTGTAGCCGCAAGTATAATTTTTATTTTAATTTCATAATATTATTTATTAATCATTGGACTAGACCTGTCAATGGGTCGGTTCGAGTCGAAACCTGAATGTTCAGATCTGGATCCAATTTTAATTATTGATATCGGATTCGAACCCGAATACCCGATGGGTCCGTACTTGAAGTACCAGACCTGGATCCTAATGGATCCCAAGTATCTGGACCCGATTCTGAGACTCGAAACTAAGAAAGGGAGAGGAAGAGAGGGAGGGAGGGGTTCGACCTCGCCGCTGTCGCCGGGGAGGGAGACCGAGAGAGAGAGAGAGGGGGAGGGAGGGGGTCCGATCTTGTTGACGAGGAAGATCGAGAGAGTGAGAAAGGGAGGGAGGGAGGGGTTCGGCACTGGACCATGCTGTGCCGTGCCTTGGGCCCTACCATGCGTGCCATATCGGTAGGTCATGCCTTGGGCTATGTTGTGCCGTGCCGGCTGCTAAGAGAACCCTCATCTTGTTGCTTTTGTTTATTACATTGCATAGCGATAGACTCGTCAATTGAGTAGTGTACATAATCTTCGGCATCCGTATATTTATATATAATTATATGGATGGTACCTAGGCATATCTTTGATTATTGTTCAACATGTTATATTGGTTAATGTTCATTAACGTTACAAGTCATAATGGCACCAAAACGCCATCTAGCTTTCACCCCTGCCCCTCAGCGGGTTACGCAGAGTTCAGCATCTGAGGAGTAGTCGAAGCATACTTGATCCACCTCCGCATCAGCTGCTCAGGGACCTCCACCGTCGGCATCTACTCCATCGGTGGCATCTATTCCACCAACATCTGAGCCTCCATCATCATTCACATCTCCAACACATGCTACTCTATCGGCATCTGAGTGCATATTTTTATTATATTATTTATTTATTTATTATATAGTATCTATATACTTATATATTTGCATAACATATTTTTATTGTAGGTGCATCATCCAGTCAAATTTTTCGTGGTTCCACACATATGGCGCATGTGTGGAACAGCCAGCATCAGGTGATAGTGCAGTATGATGCAGAGGAGAGGCCAGTAGGGAAGACCGCGTGGGAGATGCATTTCTTTTTTGGAGTGCTTGTGAGGTGGTCATACATTATTCCCATAGAGCTCAAAGATTGGCGATTGATGGATGCTGCTGTCAGAGATCGGGTGCAGGAGGAGATATGGATAAGTATATCTTAATTATATTTATGCATTTTACATGTTTACACTATGTTTAATTAGAATAATTTTGTAACTGACTTTTAATAATTTTGTGCAAAGGAGGTACGACTTTTTTGATTATGAGAGGACTCGAGATGCCTGACTGAAGAAGATCGGTGAGTTGTATCGAGGCTACAAGATCAAGCTTTATAGAGGACGGCTCAAGCACTGACGAGACACTCCGAAGGAGCTTGTTCTTTGGATATAGGACTGTCCTCCGAGTCAGTAGAAGAGGATGGTTATACATTGGAGGAGCCAGAAGTTTGAAGTAAAATTACTAACTTTTGAATTTTTCAATACGCTTAAAATTATATTTAAATATTTTTTAAATATTTATTATTTATTTGAATACTTATTAGGCGACCTTCTGTCAAAATCGAAAGAACTGGATAGCCCAGAAGTATACGCATACTCTCGACCATGAGTTTATGGCCAGTCGTGTGCATAGAGAGATAATGAATTTTAAATCTTATTAGATAAATTAAATTGATATTTTTTTTCATATTTCTGATAAACTGATCCATTATTATAGCTGATGAGAGATGGAGTGATGCCTAGTCGTAGCGAGATCTTCCGATCCAATCATACGAACAAGAAGGACAGGTCGATAAACATCGTGATCAGAAGGATTTTTGTAAGTATTAAATATATTAGTATATACGATTAGTATTATAGTATTTTTTATAAAATTTTATTTGAATTTATAATTATAGGATTAGTTAGATGCACTCACGAGCGAGGGCTGGATACCTCTGACCTCCATGACCATCTATCTCAGGTTTTGATGTATTTTTTTTAAAAAAATATTATACTAAATTTTATTCGACAATAAAATTTTAGCATTTCAGAAATATTTTTATGTTTATAATATTTTTTTGTATTATATATCTCTATATTTATCAGATAAAATATATAAAAAAATTAAAAATTTTATATTTGTTTAATTATTCAAAAGCTACGGCAGCAGATTTATAACCGCTGTCGTAGACGTGCCAACCGTTGCCGTAGGTAATGTATCAACCGCTGCATTAGATCAGTAGTACAATAACCGCTGCCATAGAACCTTTGGTAGTGGTTATATAACTGCTACCGTAGGTCAAGCTATGATAGCGATTTAGAAACTACTGCAATAGACGCTCTATGGCAGCGGTTTTCAGAATCACTGCAACAATCGCTGTTATAGACCTACGGCGATGGTTGCAGTGGCAGCGGTTAGCTAATCGTTGCCATAGTCTATAGTAATGATTTTTGGACTATGACAGCGGTTACAAATCACTGCCGTAGTCCTGTTTTATAGTAGTAACGTTGATTCTTTGCATGCACGCTCAACACTCATACATAGTTTGTTCTTACATTCTTTGCTTTTTATGTTTTATTTTTTTGGATAATTAAATCTTTGAGACTCGATCATGTAGGTTCGGTGAGAGAAATTAAGGAATAAACACAGATAAGCATACATGGTGATTAACTGGATCTTCACCTTGTAAGATGCATTTGAGGGTACTTGAAGGTTAATTTGCCAAGTTGGCTAGAACATTTTAATCATGAATAATTAATTTGTCATCAACCCTCTGGAATAAGTAGTGCAAAAAATTCAGAAGAAAACATGCGATGAATTTAAATGCTAATTTGACGAGTAGAAGAATTAAATATCTGTGGCAACATCATTCCAACCATCAGGTCACAATTAGAGGAAATTTTATTCATCAAACTTTTATTTGAGTAACATGAGTTCTATTTGAACTTGGAATTATTCCGATACATGTAATTAATACAAAAGAAAAAGCAATAAGATGTCCATTCCTTCCAATGGTTTATTCCAGACTACACTTACAATATATGGATAATTTTTGTTAAACCTCTATTATCTTTTAACTGAAATTGATCGGATAGACAGGTTGCTCATTCGGGTAGAACAGACCCCAGTGCTGCTCTATCCCTGGTGCCTTTCGGTCCTCATTGAACATGGCAAATATATAAGTCTCTATAGCCCTTCCAGATGTCTTGGGTGTCCCTTGACCAACATGATTAATTAAATTCTGGTTATATGTCCTTGCATTATCCACTGACGCTGCGGCACCGCCATCCGAAGGCCAACCACTCTCCGAGACTACAACTTCGACGTTAGAGCCTCCCACGTTCGCTAATGCCGAGTAGACTGCATCAACCATTGCATCAAAAAGATTCTGATAGCCATATTGGCCATCCTGTACGACGGTTCCTGGAGAAGTAAACAAGGCATACTCGATGCTGATATCATTCATGTCGCCGGTGTAGCTGAAGTATGGATACACATTTACCAGGAGTGGTGATCCATTGCTGGCCAAAAAGTTGACGATTGGTCCCAAGTACTGTGATGCATCAGAAGAGAACGCACCAGCAGATGGAGGATATGATGTCCCGAGGACACCATAAGCCACCGAAGTTGAGACTTTAATTTGGCCTAGACCACTAGCCGATAGAGCAGACTGGATGTTATTCATGGCAGAGAGCACGTATCCAGCATAATCTCCAGGTATCACTTCATTGCCGACCGCGATGTATCGAAATGAAACATCTGGATATGCCTTTATGTTATTCTGGACCCAGTCGCTTGCTGCCGAAGCATCAGAGGCTAGATTTTGGAGATCTTCCTTAGGGACGTCGAGAATGAGTGGAATGTTGGTCCCTCCAAGTGCTTGAAGAGTAGGTTGATCCGGATAGTAGATTCTCATCCCTCCAATGTTGTTAGATCTGTAGAGATTCACTACGTCACTGGGTTGGGGTAGGTTGTCTCCAAGTCTTCCATAACAAACACCAATGGAATGCACACCTGAAAACAATGCAAGCAATTGCTCTTAGTGATATATAGACTCCTGGGATAGAATTCACGCAATATACATCTCTTAAACTACCAAGTTGCATGAAAAATTCACACCCATCTATATGTCTTCAACCATTAAGGTGCATAAGTTCATCCAACATAACAAAGATTGGCTGCAAGAGGCTTGGATTAGATCAAATCAAGCACCGAAATTGGATATAATTAGATTCAGGTTCCTGGCCTTTCTTTTTCAACTTCTCACATTAAAATGCCCGACCAGACGCGACTTTGTTGTTGCAGGTTGTAATTAGAACCATATATCTTTTAGTAATTACAGGGGAGATGGCTACACCTACTTCTATTAGCTTATATGGGGTTTCATATATGATCTACCATCCAATATAAATTTCAAGATTTCTTCATCCTTAATGTTTGACCAAATGATTTCCTTTTGGACTGAATAATGTTTGATTCTACATGTTGTTTGAGAAATAGCTAGGATAGGAGAAAGTTCGGTGGAGATCAGAAAGGTGGGATTGAATCCAAGTCATCGATCCGTAAAATCAAACACCCAGTGATTTCAACTCGACCAGCTATGATTGCTAAGTTTGCAAGCAAGGATGGTTAAAATATTTGTGTGAATCTACCAAGAAATTTGAAAGAATGGCGGGCTGATCACTAAAGAAAACTAAGGACCATGGATACCTAAATTCTTATCTCATTTTCAATAGTGCAAGACATGAAAAGCCTGAAGCACATCGGATGACATGTGAATCATAAACTGTGAACATGAACAGTTGAAGCCAAACAAAATAAACTGATAATTTAGGTAAAACTAATAAACCCCAGCCAAACCTAAATTTGTTACTAATTTTTTAACCCATCTGGATTGAGTATACAGCTAATAAACGGGTCGGCTCGAGTATAGTAGTTAGCTTGCGAGAATGATTACAACCATTCAGCACCGTAATTGGTGTGTTTGACCAATTCTCAAATCAAGTCAAAACAAAGGAATAGTCAAGGTCAGCTCAAGGTCAAGGTGAACTAGAACACGTCTGTTGACTTGAGACGATGAAGCCAAAATGAAACAGTCTAGGCTTGGCTGGTTAGCACTCATGCCACACGTGTGCACGCATGTGCCAGTGTTGTGTGTGTATGTATTGGAAAACACATATAAACAGATTGATAGATGCACATGCGTGCACGAGCGCGCGCGCGCATACATACATACATACATACATACATACATACATACATACATATATATATATATATATATATATATATATATATATATATATATATATATATATATATATATATATATATGTATGTATGTATGTATGTATGTGTGTATAGATAGATAGATATATAAATACATATATACATATGTGTGCATAAATAGATAGATAGAGAGAGATAGGGGAGGGGAGGAGGAAGAGAGAGATCACTTGTTGGGATTGCTATTAGGACAGCAAGGAATAATGCTGTCACGGCCATGAAAACGATACTTCGGTTTGCCATGGATGGATATAGCTCTGACAGATAATGTTTCACCGGAGAGCCTTAGATGTGTTATACATGTACCAACACTCATCTCCTTATATAGAGGCTTTGGGACTATGGCTCCGTGTCTTTGGTCCATCTTTCCATGGAAATTTTAGTTCCACTACTGTAGTGGATTAAAACTGGCATATGACGACTAAGTCATCCAACAACCAATCAGACCATCTAGCAAGGCTGGTTCTACTTAGCACTAAAATTTGGCATGGAATCATGACCCTTTTTTCTTTGTATTTGTTCATATTTTCTTGTTTCCTTGAAGGTTTTCCAGTTTGGAATTGTTTTATGTGATGACTAATAGATGATGGAATTTGATTGGTCTTTTGTTCCGTATCGGATTGTTATCTTGTTATCTCACCTCATTTGTTCTCCATACGCTAGACGGTTAGAAAGCATGCTCTTTTTAATAATCTTTGAGAATACGGTTATAGATGGACTTGGACCAAATGACAGCTATCCCACCCTAGCTAGCCTCCACCAAAAAAAACATATTTTTATGTATTCAAATCGTATCTTGGCCGAAGTAAAAGAAGTGCATCTTCAAGATTATGATTCAATTTTTTTGAGAAAAAAATATGTAAGGACCCCATCGCCCATGTGGACTAAAGAACATGAAAATATGGATTCATTGAGACTAACCATAGGTTGATCGTAGTGTTTATTAATAGATTTGCATAAATTTAGATTTTTTGCCTAGCATGGACACCATGACTTAAATCAAGGAGTATACCAAAATCCGTATGATTGTGTATTTAGTCTCATATCGGTTATTTACTAGAAAGATTTTAGATACTCACATAGAACTTAGAAATTTAAATAATATCTTTTGGTTAAAATCCATCATAAATAAAATATAATAAAAGATTTATTTTTAATATTTATCAAGTAATTAAACCAAGATTGATTCGGAGCATGTAAATCCAAAATCAAATATCAGACCTGTTAGGGATAAACCCCGCTCCTGCCGAAGTCAAGTTCGGTGCCCAGCTTGATGCGGCCAGTAGTCACGGAAGAACTTCGACGGATGGGTCTTGGCCGAACTATTACAGCCCACCGAACTGCTAAATGGCCGAGCTCTTTCGAACTCCCAGCGGCCGAACTCTTCAAGTGGCCGATCCTTCAGCTGGCTGAATTCCGCAGCAATAGTCCCTCGATCGAACTTCTCCAGCGGCCGAGCTTCTACGAAAGTCGGACTCCCTGCGGACTCCTCCAGCAGCCGAGCTTCTACGAAAGCCGGACTTCCTGCGGACTTCTCCAGCGGTCGAGCTTTTACGGAAGCCGGAGTTCTTGCGGACTTCTTCAGCGGATGGGCTTCTTAATGGCCGAACTTCCATGAAAGCCGAACTTCTTATGATGGATTCCGGCAGATGATCCCGCTACGGTTACACGATAATAACGATCGACAATAACGATCGGTATTGATCAGAACAGTTACGACAATCATTAATCAAGACGGTTACAATAAGCTCCCTCTATAAAAAGGACCCTCTAGATACACTTAGGCCAGGTTCTAAAAACCCTTTTCTCTTTCTGAAAATTCTACCGAGCATTCCATTCCTGTTGATTGAAGCTGACTTGATCGTCGGAGGATCCTACCGGAGCCACCCCCCACCGGCTCCGGACGAGATTTTATTTTGCAGGTCCCCGGCGGCGACCTCATCGGCCTCCACTCCAGCGGATTCCGGCGATGATCAGATTCTGCGTCAACAGATTAGCGCTAGAAGAAGGGCTGAACCTTCGAGGTTCCCTTGTTCTTAAAGGATTGCTCGGCGACGATTTCTCTCTCTGGAGATCCCTCTTCTTCCTCACTAGAGTTCTCTCCCGAAGAGAAAATGCCTCGAGAGCTTCGACTCGGCGATCGGCAGCCTGCACGCCAAATTCGTCTGTTTTGTCTCAGCCCCGACAGCCCAGTTTCCACATGAAGCCATCGCAGACGTGGGGCAGTTCAACCTATAGGCCGGGTCTGTGGCCCCACCGAGATGATGCTGATCGTGCGACAACATCCAGCGGGGACTTTGCCAGCAAACTCGTCATGAGGATGCGAGGAACCGGCCATGCATTTGGGCATACCAATCGCCCTTCGAAAGGAGAAACGGAGAGCAGAAGTTTTCCCGCAGAAGGTTTCACAAGGAGGTCGAAATGAAGTTCGGCTGAAGCGAAGCCGAATTCCACCTCGAAGCTCACCGCTCAAGTTAAGGGGGCTGAAGGTTTCACAAGGAGGTCGGAACAAAGTTCGGCGGAAGCGAAGCCGAGCTCCCCCTCGAAGCTCATCATCGAAATTAAGTTCGGCGAAAGCCAAACTCCCCTCGAAGCTCATTAGTGAAGTTCGGCGTAAGTGAGGCAAAACTTCACCTCAAAGCTCACCACCGAGTGAAGTTCGATGCAAGCGAGGGTGGAACAAAGTTCTCCTGCGGAATGAAGTTCGGCATAAGTGAGACCGAACTCCGCAGCTCATCATCGGAATGCAGTTCGGCGGAAGCAAGGCCGAACTCCACCTTTGAAGCTCAATAGTGATGTTCGGCTCAAGTGAGGCCGAACTCCACCTCAAAGTTCATCATCAAAATGCAGTTCGACGGAAGCAAGGCCGAATTCCACCTTTGAAGCTCATCAGTGAACTTCGGCTCAAGTGAGGCCGAACTCTACCTCGAAGCTCATCATCGGAATGAAGTTTGGTTCAAGTAAGGCCGAACTCCCCCCTCGAGTATGTCATCAACGAAACCCCTAGAAGGATTTCACAGGAGGTGAGAAGAAGTTCGGCCGCGCTGGAGACCGCCCCAGGGCGAGTGAGGCCGAACTCCCCCTTGAGTACATCGCTAAGAAAGCCCCTGCAAAAAATTCACGAGAGGTGCAATAAAGTTCGGGCAAGCAAAGTCGACCCCCTCCCTGCAAAGCATGAAGTTCTTCCACGGAAGGTTTCGCGGGAAAGTGGAATGAAGTTAGGCCGCGCTCATGACCTCCCGGCACAAGCAAGGCCCGAACTTCTCGAGCTCACCACGAAGGAAGCCTCGACAGAAGGGCGCGAAGAAGTCTCCCTCTCGAAAGGTTCCGCAACTACGCCCCGCTCCTCTAACTCAAATTTTCAACGAAGTTAAGAGCCAGCCGCCAAGATCTGAAGGACTACGGCCTCCCGAAACATGCGCGATCGAAGCAAGTAATGCCCCTACCATCGCAACCATGGCCACGACACTGAGGAATACATTCAGCTTCAAGACGAGATTGAAGAGCTCGTCAAAAAGGGACGGTGGGGTAAATTCCTCCGACGCCAGCCTGAAGCAAGAGAAGATCGGCTAGGACGCTGCCGTAACCAGAAACTACAAGGTCGGCCGCCTCACGGCGTCATCAACGTTACCTCGGGGAGGGGCTAGATATATCGGCGATTCGTCACCTCCCAGCGTCAAAGCCAAGAGAAGCACGCTCCAAATTAAAGAGGCCAGCATGAGATAGAGGAGGTCGTCTGGATGAGACTTATAGGAAACTCAGAGGAACAATGCCCCGACGACCCTGAAATGGGGATGTGCCGTCCGTAACTTTTCTTCGATAAAATTCTTTTCTTTCGATAATATTATTTCTGGATGTAAAACCTGTGCGATGACAACGAAGGAGCAGCCAATAGTCACCGTATTAGGAACAAGAGGAAGACCTTGTCTTAATACGAGCAGGTCAAAGACCATCAACCTCGACCAGAGATAAGATCTCTTTCGAGAAGCAACCTCGGTCAGAGATAAGATCTCTCCCGAGCAACCACCTCAGCTAGAGATAAGATCTCTTCCGAGCGAAGGCCTCGTTCATAAAGGACGAGACGGGGGGAGAGGCGCGGACGACGGTCCGTAGGTGCCGCCACAGTCCGTTAGGAATAGGAGGAGAACCTTGTCCTAATGCGAGCAAAGTCAAAGGCCTCATTCGCAAAGGACGAGATGGGGGGAGAGGCACGGATGACGGTCCGCATGTGCCCCCACAGCCCGTTAGGAACAGGAGGAGGACCTCATCCTAACGCGAGCAAAGTCAAAGGCCTCGTTCACAAAAGATGAGATGGGGGGAGAAGCTCGGACGATGGTTCGCATGTGCCCCCATAGCCTGTTAGAAACAGGAGGAGGACCTCGTCCTAACACGAGCAAAGTCAAATGCCTCATTCACAAAGGACGAGATGGAGGAGAAGCTCGGACGATGGTTCTCATGTGCCCCCATAGTCCGTTAGGAATAGGAGGAGGACTTCATCCTAACGCGAGCAAAGTCGAAGGCCTCATTCACCTTAGACGAGATGGGGGGAGATGGACGACGGTCCGAATGTGCCCCCACAGCCCATTAGGAATAGGAGAAGGACCTCGTCCTAACGCGAGCACCTGCATCAACCTCGGCCAAAGAAGATAAGATCTCTTCCGAGCAATCCTGTCAACCTCGGTCAAATAAGGTCTCCTCCGAGCGACCGGGCCAACCTCGGTTGAAGAGCGTCGACTTCGACCTCGGTGAGAGATAGGATCTCTCCCGAGTGACCGGGCCAACCTCGACTGAAGAGCGTCGACTTCGACCTCAGCGAGAGATAGGATCTCTCCCGAGTGACCGTATCAACCTCGACTAGAGAGCTTCAACTTCAGCATCAACTTTAGCTGGAGATGAAATCTCCTCCGAGCTTCGACATGGACCAGCACGAGGTCCGAAAGAAGACTTTGACAGTCGTCTTGTCTGCACTTCCTTCGAGTTTTGAACTCGGGAGTGGGGGGCTAGTGTTGGGGATAAACTCCGCTCTTGCCGAAGTCAAGTTCGGTGCCTAGCTTGATGCGGTTAGTAGTCATGGAAGAACTTCGGTGGATGGGTCTTGGCCGAACTATTACAGCCGACCGAACTGCTAAACGGCCGAGCTCCTTCGAACTCCCAGCGGTCGAACTCTTCAAGTGGCCGACCCTTCAGCCGGCTGAATTCCACAGCAATAGTCCCTCGACCGAACTTCTCCAGTGGTCGAGCTTCTATGGAAGCCAAACTTCCTACGGACTCCTCCAGCAGTCGAGCTTCTACGGAAGTCGGACTCCCTACGGACTTCTCCAGCGGCCGAGCTTCTACGAAAGCCGGACTCCTTGCGGACTTCTTCAGTGGACGGGCTTCTCAATGGCCAAACTTTCATGAAAGCCGAACTTCTTATGATGGATTTCGGCAGATGATCCCGCTACGGTTACACGATAAAAACGATCGACATTTATCGAGTTAATAACGATCGACAATAATGATCGATATTGATCAGGACGGTTACGACAATCATTAATCAAGGCGGTTACAACAAGCTCCCTCTATAAAAAGGACCCTCCGGATATACTTAGGCCAGGTTCTGAAAATCCTTTTCTCTTTCTGAAAACTCTACCAAGCATTCCATTCCTGTTGATTGAAGCTGACTTGATCGTCGGAGGGTCCTACCGGAGCCACCCCCCACCGGCTCCGGACGGGACTTTGTTTTGCAGGTCCCGACGGCGACCTCATCGGCTTTCACTCTAGCGGATTTCGACGACGATCAGATTCTGCGTCAACAAGACCTAATTAGTTACAAGTCCATGATCATCAATAAACTAATTTTGGCTACAAAATTCACAAACTTGCTATGCAGATCGCTAATCCTGAATCCTTCATCATTTCTAATCTTATTTCTCTATAAACGAAAAGAAAAAATAATGAAATATAAGCTACACCACTTCGATAAGTAAAACTCATGCTTTCTTACTAAATCTAGCATAAGTTTTCTATGATAATGCAATATTTAGAAAATAATAGATATTACCAAAGTAAAGCATTTCATAGAGTATATAATAAAATAAGTTATAAAAATAATTATACATGCATAAATCATAAGTATTTCGTAAACATGACAAGAGAGAGAATAATCCCTAGAGAGATATGAGAGACAAGAGAGAGAGAACCATTCTCTCTCTTTTTCTTTTTTTTCTTTTCTCTTCTTTCCTTCTTTTCTTCTTTGGCTGAATAGGGGAGGAAGGAGGCTGATGGCTGGTGCTCCGATAGGATGCAGCTACGGGTGGCCAATGGTAGTAGGGCATGAGATAACCAGCAGAAAGGATCAGCTAGCTGAAAATCATGAGAAAAAGCTTAAAAATAGGGTATTTAGGCCGTTCTTGGATTTTCTTTGATGGCTGTTATGTTGGTGGCCATGACTTTCGTTAGGAAGCATCGTAGAGAGGCTAGGCAACCCGACCAAGGATCCAGTGTCAAGTGGCGACAGCACCAGTAGCCGAAAAATAGATGAAAGCATTTATGATGGATTTTTGGTGAAGTTGGTGGCCTGTGGCAGTACCTAAGGCTAAGAGAAGAAGGGAAAGAGAGAGAGGAAGGGGGACCAGAGCTTTATCTTGGCTCTAGTGGTGCCAATAGCTTTGATTTTTAGTGGGTGTATGTATAAGAAAAGAGAAAGAAAAAGCCTCGATGTTCGCTAGTGGAAGGCCTTAAGGGGATGTGGGGGCTATTTATAGAGAACTCTAGGATTTAATTGCCCTATAACTCCAGCCCCTTCTTCTAAGTTTTTCTTTTTTAGCTATTTTAAGATTCGTGTAGCTAGCCAATTGGATCAAGTTGTCATATTCTAGATGAAGTCTTGGGTTATTATAAATTAATGTGAGGCCCAACCTTTTAGTTGGATCGACCCAATCCCAAGTCTACACACCATTAAAAAAAAAAAAAAAAAGCCGGGCACGTGCCATGCATGTGCTTAATCGGAAGAAAGAGAAGACTCCCTAGCTCTATTGATTCTAGTGAAAAAGCAGACTCCTAGGAAAACCAAAATTCTAGGAAGTTCTCTATAAATTGGACCCCCTTCCCTCCAAGGCTCACCATGAGCACTACACCTCCTTTACCCCTCTTTCTTTTCCTTCTTCCCTCTTGAGCTTGCTGATTTCTTTCGCTATGGTTGCCAGAAATCATGGCTAGAGAACACCACCAAAGCTAAGGTAAAGCCCTAGCCTTACTCCTCTTTGGTTCCTCTTTCTTTCATGGCCTTAACCACCATCACCAACTAAGAGATCAACCAAAATTGGCCAAAAAAACCCTCCTCCCACATTCCTTATTTTTCACATTTTTCTCTTCCTTTTTTCGGCCACTGCCACTACTTCTCCATTGATGAGCCTCTAGCCAAGTTTGTCCACCTCCCTGTGATGCTTCTCAATGAAGCTATGGCCATCGATGAGCAGCCAATGGCTAAAAATGAGATAAAACCTTGGTTTCCTAATTTTTCAGGCATTTTTTTTTAATTTTCTTGCTGGCCAATCATCGCGAATGGCTATCAACTACAATTAGCCTCTGGCTAAGCACTCTAACATGATCCCCAATGACCCTGACCTCCCTTTCCTCTTTTAGGAGATGAAGACTCTCTCTTTCTTATTTTTTCTCTAATATTTCTCTCTCTTCTCCTCTTTCTCTCTCTAAGAGGATCCAAAGATCTTAATTCAAAGTTTGTCTCCATCTATTGCTTTGGACCCATGTTGACCCTAGCAAGAAGATCCTAAACCGCTCCGATGCTTGGGTGGCTTATTGAACCAATCACCTCCATCGTATTAAGTGTCTCTAAAATCTACTATTGATGATCCTTACCAAACGATCTTAGTCTTAATTCAATCCATGCTTTATGATTTATTGATTGCATCGCTTAGATCTAATCCATTCGAAACCTCCGAACACCATCACCCAGGCAAGTCTCATTTTCTTATTATTTAATTTTATTGAAGTCATTGAATAGAAATTAATTAATTTTAATATTATAAATAGGTTTAGCAGATTCATCTAGTCAAGTTTGAAGGTTTAGGCAAAATAGGTAAATAGACCTCATACTCCTTATTAATTTTTAAATTATCATGTTTTTCATATATAGGGTTTGCCATTCGTGATATGAAAATTATGTTTTATTATAAAAAATAATTTTATAAATATTTTTAATAAAAATAACATATTTATGAAGAATGAATGTTTTCATGCTATTTAGTATTTTTACATCTACTTTTATATATATATATATATATATATATATATATATATATATATATATATATATATATATATATAAAAGATATAAGTATTTTAAAGGTTCTTAGATGGCTATGTATGACCCATTAGAATTGGAGAAGATTGGCATAGGGAGCTAGCATCTATATGAATTACGACTCTACCGGTGGATATAAAGTTGGCCTACAAAATATGAAAATTTATCAATTATAAAATATGGCTCTATTATAAAATATAGCTCTATCATAGGCATATAGCATGAGTATCTATAAGCAATGTTTTAAATTATGATATGAATAAATAACAAAGAACATCTTACGACACTCGAAATCATGTTTATGAAATATTCATAATTTATGCATGCATAATTGGCTTTATGACTTATTTTAGCATATTATACTATGAAAAATTTTATTTTATGATATTTATTTATTTTAAAATATTATATTATCATAAAAAACTTATGTTTGATTCAATAAAATAGTATATATTCTACTTACTGAGCTATGTAGCTTATATATATTTTATTTTCTTTTCTCAAATGAATAGGATCACAAGAAATAAAAAATGGTCTAAGCCTGGAGTTCACATTAGCAAGATCAGTGATTTTGTAATGGAATTATAGTTTTTTAATTAACTATGAAGTTGATGATTTTCTGAATTTTAAGATTATAGATTTAATTTGGCATTTAAATTTGAATTTAGTTGTTCTGAATCAGTATTTATTTAATTATATATTTAATAGTTGATGAATTTGAATCTCTTATTTTATTTGAGATTATGATTGTTATCATATATTATATCCCACAATAGTATGACTAAATTATATTCCGAATTTGGGGTGTAATAATTGTAGTGGCTTAAAACTGGCATAAGTCATAGCCGTCCAATAACCAATCAGCCGGACCTATTGAGCTTTCAATTTTTGCATGGATTTGTAGCCCTTTTTCTTTGCCTTTTGTCCATATTTTCTTGTCTTCTCGAAGGTTTTCCGCTATGGAATTGTTTTTATATGATGACTAATCGATGGCCGATTTTGATTGGTCTTTTGTTCCATACCGGATTGTTTTTTTTTGTTATCTGACCCCATTTGTGCTCCATATATGCGCTAGACGGTGGAAAGCATGCTCTTTTTTAAAAAAAAATCTTTATGAATGCGGTTAAAGGACTTGGACCAAATGAAGACTTTTAGGCCATGTTTAGCCTTCTGGTTGAGATGCGCATTTGTTTAGCGAAATGCATGGGATTGGAGAGGAAAACAGGGCAGCCACCAGCCACTTTACCATTCAAAGTAGCCTACGTTGACATGGACAGGGTCAAAATTAGGCATGCTCCATGGCTGATGCACGCTGAAGTCCAAGTCAAAAGTCGACTTCAACCTTAAAATAGACTTTCGTAGGTTCTTGTTGGTGCAGAAATCCATCTTCGCCGGAGGTCACCGCCGGGGACCTGCAAAATGAAGTCCCGTCCGGAATCGGTGGGGGGTGGCTCCGGCAGGACCCTCCGACGGTCAAGTTAGTTTCCAGCCAACAGGAATGGAGTGCTCGGAATAAGTTCCGGAGCTTAGAGATGAGGAGGAGAGCTTAGAGAGTCGAGAGTTCAGAGAGCTTAGCGTATCTGGAGGGGTCCTTTTTATAGCGGAGCTTAGTTGATGGCGATGGCCATGCCGTCTGGCAGAGAGTCGTTGGGGCAGCATGGAGTTCGGTACGGAGAGGATGGCGTCATCGGTGGATCGTGGGAGCCATACTGGCACGTCGTGGGCCGCATGAAGTCCGGTACGGAGAGGAAGGCGTCGTCCGGTGGATCGTGGGAGCCATACTGGCAAGTCGCGGGCCGCATGGAGTCCGGTACGGAGAGTAAGGCATCGTCTAGTCTTGTTGCAGGCGACAGTTCGTCCAGAGGAGTTCGGACTTGTAGAAGAGTTCGGCTGAAGGGGAAGCCCGGGAGGAGCTCGGATGGCCGAACAGGAGTCCGTCTCTTGAAGAAGTCCTGCCGCTTGGAGTCCAAGGAGCTCGGCCGCTAGGAAGTTCGATCGGCTGAAGGAGTTCGGCCTGGAGCCTGGACGCTGGGGAGTTCGGCCTCTAGGCAATTCGACCGGCTGAAGAAGTCCGGCCAGACCAGCGCGCTGGAGCTCTTCGGTGGCTACTGTTTGCATTATGCTGAGCGTCGGGCCGGGCTTCGGTAGGAGCGGGATTTATCCCCAACAGTAGCCCCCCCACTCCCGAGTTCGAAATTCGAAGGAAGGGAGTACCAAAATGGGCGACTGCCGAAGTCTTCTTTCAGGCTCCGCGTTTGTCACGGCTGAAGCTCGGGGGAGGTCTCTTCTCCAGCCGAGGTTGACGCTGAAGTTGAAGCTGAGGCTTGGGGGAGACCTCATCTCCAATTGATGTTTGGAGTTGGAATGGAACTCGTTTCCAGCTAAAGTCGATGAAGCTGATGTTGAAGCCGAAGTAAATCTCGCCTCCTGTGGTCGAGGTCGGATTTGAGCTCCTCGGGGGCGACATTGTCTTCATCAGCTGAAGTTGACTCGAGGGAGACCTCCTCTCTTGCAGCCGAGGTTGAAGTGCGCGCTCGGGGGAGATCTTATCTCCTGCAGCCGAGCTTCTTCGGGGGAGATCTGGCCGAGTTGCTCGGGGGAGATCTTATCTCCTGCGGCCGATCTTGGGGGAGATCTTATCCTGCAGCCGAAGTGCGCGCTCGGGGGAGATCTTATCTCCCGCGGCCGAGCTTCTCTCGGGGGAGATCTTATCTCTGCAGCCGAGGTTGCGCGCTCGCGTTAGGACGAGGTTCTCCTCCTGTTCCTAACCGAGGTTGTTCACGGTCGCTCGGGAGAGATCTTATCTCTAGCCGAGGTTGAAGTGCGCGCTCGGGGGAGATCTTATCTCCTGCGGCCGAGCTTCCCTCGGGGGAGATCTTATCTCCTGCAGCCGAGGTTGGTGCTCGCGTTAGGACGAGGTTCTCCTCCTGTTCCTAACCGAGGTTGTTCACGGTCGCTCGGGAGAGATCTTATCTCTAGCCGAGGTTGACTCGGTCGCTCGGGAGAGATCTTATCTCTAGCCGAGGTTGATGCTCGTGTTAGGACGAGGTTCTCCTCCTGTTCCTAACCGAGGTTGGCTCGTTAGGACGAGGTTCTGGCTCGGTCGCTCGGGAGAGATCTTATCTCTAGCCGAGGTTGTCAACGGTCGCTCGGGAGAGATCTTATCTCTAGCCGAGGTTGGTGTGCGCGCTCGGGGGAGATCTTATCTCTCGAGGTGCTCGGGGGAGATCCTCCTCGAGCTTCTCTCGGGGGAGATCTTATCTCTGCAGTCGATCGCTCGGGAGAGATCTTATCTCTAGCCGAGGTTGAAGTGCGCGCTCGGGGAGATCTTATCTCCTACGGCGAGCTTAGTGCTCGCGTTAGGACGAGGTTCTCCTCCTTTTCCTAACCGAGGTTCGTTCACGGTCGCTCGGGGGAGATCTTATCTCTAGCCGAGGTGACTCGGTCGGGGGAGATCTTATCTCTAGCCGAGAGATCTTATCTCTCGAAGTGCGCCGGGGGAGATCTTATCTCCTGCGGCCGAGCTTCCTCTCGGGGGAGATCTTATCTCCTGCAGCCGAGCTTCCGCTCGGGGGAGATCTTATCTCCTGCGGCGAGGTCGAGTGCGCACTCGGGGGAGATCTTATCTCCTGCAGCCGAGTCCCTCGGAGGAGATCTTATCTCCTGGGGTCGAGGTCACGGTCGCTCGGAGAAATCTTATCTCCTGCGGCCGAGTTATCGCTCGGGGGAGATCTTATCTCTTGCAGTCGAGCTTCCCTCGGGGAGATCTTATCTCCTAGCGGTCGAGGTTGAAGTGCGCGCTCGGGGGAGATCTTATCTCCTACGGCCGAGCTTCTCTCGGGGGAGATCTTATCTCCTGCAGTCGAGCCTCCCTCGGGAGAGATCTTATCTCTAGCCGAGGTTGGTGCTCGCGTTAGGACGAGGTTCTCCTCCTGTTCCTAACCGAGGTTGTCCACGGTCGCTCGGGAGAGATCTTATCTCTAGCCGAGGTTGGTGCTCGCGTTAGGACGAGGTTCTCCTCCTGTTCCTAACCGAGGTTGTTCACGGTCGCTCGGGAGAGATCTTATCTCTAGCCGAGGTTGCTGCTCGCGTTAGGACGAGGTTCTCCTCCTGTTCCTAACGCGGCCGACCGCTTCTTTCCTGTCATCGCATAGTTTTCGCATCCAGAAATAATATTATTGAGAGGGGAGAATTTTACCAAGGGGAAGCCACTCGCAGCACATTTCCGTTTGAGTGTCGTCGGGGTGTTGTTCCTTAAGTTCCCTCGGGCAGCGAGTCCCATCCAGACGGCCTCTATTATATGCTGGCCTCCTTAATTTGGAGCATGCTTCTCTTGACTTTGTCGCTGGGAGATGGCGGATCGCCGATGTAGCTAGCTCCTAGCTCCTCCCCGGGGTGGTGTTGATGACGCCGCGAGGCGGCCGACCTTCTTGTCTTTTCTAGTTACGGTGGTGCTTTTAGCCGATCTTCTCCAGCTTCAGACTGACGTCGGAAGAATTTATCCCATCCCTTTTTGGCGAGCTCTTCAATCTCGCCCTGAAGCTGAACGTATTCCTGAAGCTGAACGTATTCCTCAGTGTCGTGGCCGTGGTCGCGATGGTAGGGCTTTGCTTCGATCGCGCACGTTTGGGGAGGCCGTAGTCCTTCAGGTCTTGGGCGGCCGAACTTCATTTGGGTGATCTGCTGCGGAGTTCGGCCTCACTTATGCCGAACTTCGTTCGTGGGAGAACTTCGTTCCGGCACTGCTTGCACCGAACTTTACTGTGATGGTGGAGTTCGGCCTCACTTGCGCCGAACTTCATTGATGAGCTTCAAAGGGAGGGTTCGGCCTCGCCGAACTTCATTTCGATGATGACCTGTGGAGTTCGGCCTTCCGCCAAACTTCATTCCGCGGGAGAACTTTCCTCCGCCTTCGTTTATGCCGAACTCCATTCCGCTTTGGGGAGCTCGGCTTTTTCACGCCGAACTTCATTCGGCTTTGGAGAGATCGGCTTTCCTCCGTCGAACTTCATTCGGCTTTGGAGAGATCGGCTTTTTCACGCCGAACTTCATTCTGGTTTGTGGAGCTCGGCTTTTTCACGCCGAACTTCATTCGGCTTTGGAGAGATCGGCTCTCCTCCCGCTGAACTTCATTCCGCTTCTGCGGAAGAGCTTCTGCTCTTCGTTTTTCTCCTAAGGACAACTGGCATGCCCAAATGCTCTTCCTTAAGGAACGGTTCCTCGTGTTTTTCTGGCAAAGTCTCCGCCGAAGGTTGTCGCACGGCCTGTATCACCTCGGCGGGGCCACGAACCCATCCAGAACTGCTCTGCATCTGTGGTGGCTTCGGGTGGAGCCAGGGCTGCAACGGAGCCGTCATCGAGTCGAAGCTCTCGAGGCATTTTCTCTTCGGTGAGAAAAGGGAGATCTCCGAAGAGAGATCCGGAGAGAAGGAAATCGTCGCCGAGCACTCCTTTAAGAACAAGGGAACCTCGAAGGTTCAGGCCCTTCCTCTAGCGCCAATCTGTTGGTGCAGAAATCCATCTTCGCCGGAGGTCGCCGGAGTCGAGGCCGCTGAGGTCGCCGCCGGGGACCTGCAAAACGAAGTCCCGTCCGGAACCGGTGGGGGGTGGCTCCGGCAGGACCCTCCGACGGTCAAGTTAGTTTCCGGCCAACAGGTAATGGAGTGCTCGGAATGAGTTCCGGAGCTTAGAGATGAGGAGGAGAGCTTAGAGAGTCGAGAGTTCAGAGAGCTTAGCCTTGGCGTATCTGGAGGGGTCCTTTTATAGCGGAGCTTAGTTGATGGTGACGGCCATGCCGTCTGGCAGAGAGTCGTTGGGCAGCATGGAGTTCGGTACGGAGAGGATGGCGTCGTCCGGTGGATCGTGGGAGCCATACTGGCACGTCGTGGGCCGCATGGAGTCCGGTACGGAGAGGAAGGCGTCGTCCGGTGGATCGTGGGAGCCATACTGGCGAGTCGTGGGCCGCATGGAGTCCGGTACGGAGAGGAAGGCGTCGTCCGATCTTGTTGCAGGCGACAGTTCGTCCAGAGGAGTTCGGACTTGTAGGAGAGTTCGGCTGAAGGGGAAGCCCGGGAGGAGCTCGGATGGCCGAACAGGAGTCCGTCTCTTGAAGAAGTCTTGCCGCTTGGAGTCCAAGGAGCTCGGCCGCTAGGAAGTTCGGCCGGCTGAAGGAGTTCGGCCCGGAGCCTGGACGCTGGGGAGTTCGGCCTCTAGGCAGTTCGGCCGGCTGAAGAAGTCCGGCCAGACCAGTGCGCTGGAGCTCTTCAGTGGCTACTGTTTGCATTATGCTGAGCGTCGGGCCGGGCTTCGGCAGGAGCGGGATTTATCCCCAACAGTTCTCATTCTTGTTTTTCTTTATTACTTTAATTTATTCTTTTGGGTCTCATTAGGTTGCGTCTAGCATCCGAAAACCTTGATGCAATTACCCAGCAACACCACTCATTTATATTGGTAAACCAAACCGGTTGGGATACTAGTGCATTCATTATCATATTTATTTTATTTAATAAATATAAATATTATTTAGATATAAAAATTAATATTTATATTTATTTTAAATGTATATGGATGCAATCTGGATATTGAAAGTATAAATATAATTACGGACATACTTAGATAATTTAAATTTATGATGATAGAATAAAAAATATTATTAAATAAATGATAAATTAAATTAATAACATATTAATATAGTTGTATGTTTTTTAAAAAAATTAATAAGTATTATATAAAATTATGTAGGACTATATTTAGATTCGGATATTCGGATACGGATCGAATAGTTGTTTATCCATATTCATAACTATTTTTTTTTTATGGATATGAATACATATATAGATATTAGTCGGATCTTCAAATTTCTATCCATATCTGGATTGATTCAAATATGAAAATGGATCCAGATGGATAATATTTATACCACTTTTATTCCTATATATAGGATATATTGCATGTATGGGACAACTCAACATTCATGTGAGGAAGCAGCTTTTTTTAAAATATATATATATTTACCATATATCCCCAAAGAACAAACTGCTCTAGATTTGCTTTGCATCATTTATTACAGAAATTATTGCTTTTTTTTTTCCTTTCGTCCATGCAGCCATGTACGCGCTTTATGTACCGTATAAAGGTTGTTATAATAACTACCGTAAAAGATGATACCAAGAAAATGATTCAATAAATTAAAAAATAACTAATGAAATATAAAACTAGAATAATCACGAAAATGCCAAATAGCATAAATTGTTTCTGTTTTGTAACGTTAAACATAATATAATGACAGCTATTTCTTCAAAAAAGAAAGAACTAATGATGGCAAGATAAAAGATATTATTAATGTTTTACTATTCATATTATTATTGTCAAAACATTGGGATGGTGTAATTTACGTTCAACCTTGGGTAACTATGAGGAATAATATCCCTATGGATTGACCATACTGGTAAACAGTCGAAAGGTTTATTTTGAGGCCTCCAATTTCCGGCTAAATCTGATGCCTGAGATTTCTACATCATCCCAAAAGGGCTTAAATGAACGCCCTTTCATCAGAGTTCTATACAAGGCACTGCAAATTTCCTTGGCAGTTTGGACTTGACTCTTTGAGTTGCTCGTTTCACTTGTTCACGTGAGAAACAAGCCACAATATAAAATTCAGCTCACTGATTCAACCGTGCACGGGAAAATACGACTCGACTCAACAATTTGCTTGTTTTAGCGGTCCACAAGCAAAACCTAACAAGATTAATTAAGCCGGACTAGGGCACCTTCTTTAGATAACTAAGCAAACCTAATTAGGACCATGACCTTAGCTCGACTCTGCTGGTTAACTCAAAGAGAGAGAGAGAGAGAGAGAGAGAGAAATCTTGTTAACTATTAAAATAATATACTACAGTAAACGATAAAATTAATGACTATTTTCTATCAATGCTTTTTAAAAGCGTTATCAGGTTATGCTGACCTACCGATGTTTTCAAAAAGCATCGTGAATTTAACGATGCTTACAAGTGTCGTCAAATTCTAAGATAGCCAACGCCGACGCTTTTTAAAAAAATATCATTAAATTTCAAAATTTTCGATGCTTTTAAGTATCATTAATTAACGATGCTAAAAAGCATTGTTAGATTCGCTTAATCCTCCGTCCATCATCCTCCTGTGCCTTAACCTATCTACCGCCGCCCCTCCCGTCCTTTCCTCCCATGCCCCCATGCCCTAATCCCCTTCCCACCCCCGGCCCCCATCTTCGCTGATTCTCCATCACCGACGCACCAGCCGTCCATCCCTCCCCTCCGCTGTCGCATCCGTCCATGCCACACTCGTGCCATCCATGCCGCACGCCATCCACCCTCCTTAAGACCATCCCACCGGTCTTTCTCCCCTCCCCCTCCTGGCGGCCACCTGCGCAAGCCAAAATACCCCTGGTCCCCTCCCGATGACGCACCCCACCGTCCCTCCCGATGCTGCCCCTCCCCGACGCCGCACCCACTGCCCCCTCTCCGACACCAAACCCCACTACCCCCTGGCCCGGCCATCGACCCAACCGACAGGTGGCCCTCCTATCCTCCCTCCCTGACCCTCACAGCAGGTCGTGCTCCTCGGCCTCTTGCTCCCTGACCGCACCACCTTCCTTTCAGCCATTGGTACTCCTCCGCACCCCTCACTCTCCGACCTTTGATATATTATTTAAAAAAATATTTTTAAAATATATTTAGATAATTTAAAATAGATAAATTATATATTCATTATTGACTTTCATATTTTTTTATTGAATGCAGGTATTTAATGAAAACAATATCTACTAGTCTTTTTTCGTATCATTATCCATTATAAGTAATTTATTTCTTTGATAATATTTTATTTTATAGATTGAAAGATTATTCTCGTGTATATATGACATTATTTGAAAGTATACGTAGTAGTTAGAGGATTTAAATAATATTTTAATTATTTTTATTAATTATTTCTAGATTTGATTGTGATGTCTTAGCTTTTGATGGCTAGAGTAGCTTTAGGAAGGAGATTGTTTGTTTTCTTGTACATGAGAATTTTGAATGACTTAGAAAGATTAATTTTATTGATTCTTTGAGCCCTTAGTGAGGGTTTATTTGAAAATACTTTGGTTAGGATGCATGCTAATCCTAAGGGTTTATTTTGTTGATCCTTTATTATTTGGTTGCCATCAGATCATTATCTAATTGAGTTATTAAAAATTTATGACATAGTCTATAATTTTTAATTAACATGCATGACTTGCATGCTTGGGTCTCTTATCCCAGCTGGCGTCGAAGGCATCCATCCCTCGTGCACCCTATGTACTCAGGTCGATGGAAGATGTTTGACAACGTTAATTATAAATTAATTTTAATAAAATTTGTATTGCATGAAATCATAGACCCATTTTTTGATTAATTACATATTCTATTATATCCGTACATTTATTTATTTTTGTACATGTAAAAAAATTATATACATTGATCAATTGATTATCCAGTATGGACAGTTTGAAAAATGCGAGTAATTCTATAGGTCATCATAATAATCAAACGGTATGCTGAGGGTTTGAAAAAAATTTTGGACGATATTTTTCTTTTATTCTTCTTATACGGAAGAACTAAGAAAAAATGATGTCAAAATTTATTTTGACTTTTGTTGCATATCGTTTGATTACTATAATTGACCTATAGAATTAATGCATTTTCTAAATGGAATAGGACCTTCTTTACCTATTAGTTGATGATAGCAAGCATTTACTATATAAATCATATCATATCTAGATGTATTTTTGAGTCTTCAGTTTTTATAATGAACTGCCGTTATTTTTTGAATTTTATGAAATGACTGATATTTTTTACTCATTGCATTAATATAGATCGTATAATTTTTCTTATTTTTAGATAGGTTGCAAGTTCGATCATTTTTATCCTACAATGAATAAAAGTTAGATAAATAAACTAAGAAATAATAAAAAATATTTAGATGGAGTTCATGACTTCATTAAATTTGGTTTGAAGAAAAGTAGTTTGAATGGAAAGATTTTATGTCCATATCAAAAATGTATAAATAGTTCTTCTCTAGATCCATAATTTATTGAAGAACATTAGGTATGGAATAATTTTTTAAGAGATTATACCGACTGGATTTTTCATGGAGAATCTATGTTGCCATCATCATGCAACCAACCCCTGACTCATTTTGGATCTACTAGCCTACAAGACAATCCTGTAAGAGATGATGATATAAGGAGTTTGATCATAGATGCTTTTAGACTTGGTATTCAAAATTTAGGAGAATCCAGTAGTATACATGAAATAGTTGAAATGTTTGATGGATGTATGCATACGGAATACATGCATGTTAAGGAGCCTATACATACATCTAATGATGAGACAGCTCATTATCACATCTTAATGAAAGATGCAGATAAAAAATTATATCCGAATTGCACAAAATTTTGTAAAATTTTTTTCTTATATATTTATTTCATTTAAAATATTTGAATGGATGGTCTGAAAAGAGTTTTACCATACTGCTTAAATTATTAAAAAATGTATTTCCAAAAGATACTGGTTTACCATCATCGTATTATGAAGCTAAGAAAGTAGTAAAGAAATTGGATCTTGGATACGAAAAAATTCATAATTGTCTGAAAAATTGTATGTTATATCGAGGTGAAAATGCTAATCAAAAGTCATCCAATGTATGTGGATCTTCACGATGGGTAATACAAAAAAAAGATTGAGATGATGTACTAAATAAATTGGATGCAATGCAGAGTAAAAAAAAAATTGGTAAAGGCATTGCGTTACTTTCTTCTTATACTTAAATTGAAAAAAATTTATATATCATAAAAAATAGTTTTATCAATGAGATGGCATGATGAAGGACGTACAAAAAATAAAATGTTGAGACATCCAACAGATAGTCTTTCATGGAAAGCATTTGATGTTCCCAATGTTAGATTGGGTTTAGCTTCTGATAGCTTCAATTCATTTTGGATCCTGAGTTCTACGTACAGCACTTGGCTAGTCGTTTTGATACCTTATAATTTACCACCTTGGATGTACATGAAATAATCATCACTTATCTTATCAATGGTTATTTCAGGTGATAAGAGTCCAAGAAACGATATTGATATTTTCCTATAGCCTTTAATAAAAGAATTGCAATAGTTGTGGAAGGGTATTGATGTATTTGATGCTTCCAATGGCCAAACATTTAAACTAGAATAGCTTTATTATGGACTATTAATGATTTTTCAGCATATGCCAATTTATCTAGCTGGAGTACAAAGAGATGAGTTGCATGTCCTTATTATGGAGATTCAATATATTCAATTTGGTTAAAACACGAAGGTAAATTTTGTTACATAGGACATTGTCGATGGTTAGAAGCAAATCATCCATTTCGATTTCAAAAAGATTTATTTGATAGTACTATAGAATTGGAATGTACCCCTATTCCACCTTCTGAAACTGATGTTCATAGACAAATGGATGGCATCAATTATAGCTATGGTAAGCACTCAAAGTCCTCTAAAAAACGAGGAAGGGAGGATGTTGAAAGCTCAATGCACGAAGGGTTACTAGGAAGTCAGTATCGGTACTATAGATGTAGAGGTGTTTCAAAATCCTGATAATTTTTTTGAGGATAAAAATGAGGAAGATACATAGATAGCATTTACACAACAGTCTAGTAAATATTTATGAAAAAAATGAAGTATCTTTTTTGACTTACCTTATTGGAAACATAATCTTATTCGGCATAATCTTGATGTCATGCATATAGAAAAAAATGTTTGTGATAATTTACTTGAAATATTTTTAAACCTTGATGGAAAGAGCAAAGATAACATGAAGGCACGTCTTGATTTAAAATAAATGGGTATCCGACGGGAGCTTCATCCTAAAATGCTTTCTAATGATAGAATTTATGTACTTCCTGCATGTTACATAATGTCTGCTCGAGAAAAGAATAATTTTTTGATAATTTTGAAAAATATCAAGATACCTAATGGATATGCATCAAATATTTTACGATGTGTGCATCTAAAGGATTGAAAAATTTCAAATCTTAAAAATCATGATGGTTACATATTGATGCAAAATATCTTTTCGATAGCTTTAAGATCGTCATTATCGAAATAAGTTATTGCAGTTATACTTCGATTATCGTCATTCTTTAAGGCATTATATTCAAAAGTTATTGATCCTCGGAAACTTGATCAAATAGAGTTCGATATTGCAATTACATTTTGAAAAAAAAATTTCTCCTAAATTTTTTACTATTATGGTACATCTGTTCATTCACCTAACTTTAGAAGTTAAAGTTAGTAGACCGATACATTATAGATGGATGTATCCTATTAAGAGATATTATTACAAATCTTAAATCTTTTAATAATTTTATTAAAAATAATATCATACTGATATTTTAATAAATATTTAATTTTTGAAGGTATTTTGTACGTTTTAAAGATTATGTGCGAAATAGAGCCTATCCCAAGGGCTCAATTGCTGAAGGATATATTGCTGATGAGTGTTTGATATTTTGTTGAAAATATCTTCAAGGTGTAGAAATTTTTTTTAGTTGATCTTAACGGCATAATGACTTTTTGGAGAATGCAGAATTGTATAAGTTTTCAACTGCTGAAAAATTCTTGAAAAAAGTTGAAAGTATTATACTTGATTAAAAATCCTTTGCACAAGTACATCGTTATGTATTACTTCATAGTGATATAATATGTGCTAGAAATTATCCTCTTGATGTACCCTCTCATCAATAGATGGAGTTAGTTCATTATCGATTCTCCGAGAGGGCACAGGTATATTATTGATTCATTATCCTTTTTTAAATATTTTATAAAAATATTAATTTATATTATATATTATATATTATACATATAATAAGTTTACTTTATTTTATAGACTTATTCTGCTATTGGTAGAGTTGCATGAGCAGCTCAGTCTGTTCCTCGTACATCAGGATCAAAGAGTAGTTATGCACGACTCCAACATGAGTTTGCATATTCCTTAAACTTTCATAATTAACTTATAATTTTTATGTTGAAATATTTATATAATTAACATCATTATGTATCATGGACCATGCATATATCATGATACGCATATGTTTATTTAAATTATTATAATTATTTGCTTAAAATTTAAATTATTTATATAGGTGGATGAGCATGGAAGGAAATCCGGTAAAGTGGAGTTTTATCGGATGACTCATGCTCATCGTGATGGTACTTTTATTTGAAATGAGTCGAGAGATTTTTATGTATGGTATTATTTATATTCTATTTTATGCAATAATTTTAGTTTGATTTTATTAGCTATTAATATATAATCCTTATTTTTAAAATAAATATAGAAGGGCCACATCTCTCATTATGGAGCGCGAGGATGAGTCTGCAGTATCTACGCAGCAGAGCCATATCGAGGCCAAAATATTCATAGAGTTGATGGGACTAGAACGCTATGGCCGAGTGAAGAGTTATGAAATAGGAGTCACCCCTACTCAGTTATCTAAGATGAATAGATATACGCAGGATGCCGCAGTAGATGCTCAGAATTCATGCATCCGCAGACTCGAGATGAAGATACAGGAGATTAGACAGAATCGTGCCACTGAGATAGAGGAGATGCGATAGAGACGTGCCGAGATGGAGGCCATGAGGGGGCAGATTGATCGACTTACATCTTTGTTAGAGATGTATGAACCATCTCAAGTAAACATTATTATTAAATATATATTTTTTATATTAATTTAATGATCTATATATTTTTATATATAGATTTGCAAATTAAGCTTCTCATATATTTTTTATAAGCTCCTGGCACATCAGGCATCCGTCGAGACGGCGGCACGTCACGTGAAAACAACGATGACCATTTGTCTATAGATTGACATCATTTTATTTTTATTGTAGCCTTATATTTTCTGTATATTTTTAGTTTGTTGAACTCTAAATTGCAATGGACCGTTAGTATTTTATTTTTATTTATATAAAATAATATTTTTTAGTTAAATTTGCTATTGATGTTTGCTTTTGGTGTGAATGGTGGTGATTGTACAAGTTTATATTTTAATAATTAAAATAATTTTATATAAAAATTTTTATATTTATATTTTTATTAAAAAAATTGATAATGCTTAATGATGCTTATAAGCGTCATTAATAGACTGATTAACGATGCTTATAAGCGTCGCTTGTATGTTATTTGGCAATGCTTCTAAAAAGCATCTCGATAAAGTACAGGAGTCGTCGTCATTAACGATGCTAAAAAATATCGATAAATTTTAAATTTACGATGCTTTAAAATATTATCATAAAATATTACGATACTTTTTAAAAGCGTCGGCACTTTTTGTCTTCACTCTTACATACGCGATGCCTTTTGAAGCATCGTGATTAATATTGCCGATATTTATTAGCATAATAAAAAATATTTTTAGCGTCATCTATTATCATTTTCACAGTAATGATATCCTACAACTGCAACAATAAAATCTAAAAGTGAGAAAAAACTAAATTATATAAACTTAATTAGCTGCTAATGAAATTTCCTTTTAGATGTGCAAGTGCACCGTGATACAAGTGGGGAAGAATAACCTAACCATGCAGTGGTGAGAAATTTACGCGCATGCACGCTCGTACAAATGCATGTGATTTGAAGCCTTGGGCCCTCTGGGACTAGCTGGGCAGTTTCAGGGCATATTGTGTAGATTCTAATTGAGAAGACGAATGCTACCGAAAGACACGCTACAAAGTGGAAGTTCGGAATTTCTTGCAGGCGTGCTGGCCGCAGCGACCCACTAGCTTAGATATTTACGTTGGATGGCAAATGCACGAACAAGAATTATCCTTCCAATGGAGTATCAGGGAAATAAGGAAGAGAGGTGGAGCGCATTGAATCTGTAGGGAGAGAGAGGGCTGAGGAGCGACAATGGGTTAGGCATCGGTCAGGCAGGCTATCATCCAAAACCGCCTGGGAAGGGGTGGGATGGGATGGAGTCTCGGAGTGGAACGGGTGGGTAAAGTTAAGATGGGATGGATACGATGGATCGAGTTGGATAAAATTAAAAAAATCTTTCTTTTTTTTTTTTTTTTGTTCTTTAGGAAAAAAATTTATGAAAAATTATATATATTCAAATTAGATTAGCACCGTACAAAACCTATTCCATTGGAATCAAATCTGATCCTAATAGGGCAAATTTTACCTAACCCGATTAAGAGGGAAGACGGGTATAGATTTTGAAAAATTATCTGAAATGGATTCCGATTGAATATGGATAATGATATGTCCTATCTCGAACCCACCCCGATAATATCTCTTTCGTTAAATAAAATCCAATGACCCAAACACACCCAGCTCGGATCTCCACTCTATCCCACCCCAACACTAGTGGTGGCCTAGTGGATCCCCACTGCCCCCCATCGCAACACCCAAATCATAATGGCCATTTGATAGGAGCTTGGTGGTAGACCAAGAGGATGCTGGCAATGGAGAGAAAGTAACAAGAGCTTACTTGTGCCAACAAAAAACTTGGTGGTGGATGAGAAGGGTGCCGATGGTGGAGACGAAGCAGAATCAAGAATTCAGGACCGTTTGCTCAGAAAAGAGAGCAGCTAGGATTCCATTTGCTACTTCAGTGAATCAAATGTCATCCTTATCAACTGGAGGTATCAATCTAAAAGCCCAGACGAGTGCCAACCAGGCAACGAAGGAGTAAGAGAGCATGGCGTCCATGGCTCCAATGAAATCCTAGTCATTGTCTAAGCTTTCCTATTTAGCCACTCTAAATTAGGGTAAAATATTTCCTATTTAGCCACTCTAAGCCTCTGGCTTCCCACCAAATTAGGATAAGACATTTCACATAGATTGATCTTCTTTTTAATTTTTTAATTTTTATATTTTATTTTATTTTATTTTTGCTTTTCACTTCTTTTTCATTTGGGATCAGAGGGGCTTAAGATTTTTAATTAGAATGTTGGAATAAAAATTTCGGGCATACCCAACCCGTTCTTGTATTTCTATTTTGCATTTGGAATAAAAATCCTAACCATTATAAGACATTTCACATAGATTGATCTTCTTTTATGTTTTTTTAATTTTTTAATTTTATATTTTATTTTATTTTATTTTTGCTTTTTACTTCTTCTTTACCGGAGATCCGAGGGGCTTAAGATTTTTAATTGGAATGTTGGAATAAGAATTTCAAGTATACCCAACCCAACCTATTCTTGTATTTCTATTTTGCCCAATGCAACCCAACCAAGACTCGAGACGAGTATGGGCAGAAATAGATATGAATTTTTTTCTGATGGATATGGATATTGATCGATCCAACTAATATCCAACCTATCGGCACCTTTATTTCATCCATCAACATTTAATTGTCACAAATCAACACTAAAAAATAGGACAACAAAATCCCTGGACAATCGTTTGTCAACATACTTCTGAGTGAAGATAAATCTGCAAGCCAGCTGAACGGACCAGCAAGACCAATCGATTATCTAAAATTGATAAGCCGTAGCATTCTCCGTGGGATATATTCCCCATATTTTAGCTTCCTACAACCACGTTACGTTATAGGAACTAAAAGCGCGCCTGGAGATGCTCCATGGCTTTCTCAAATTCAACCGTTCGGCTAGCTTTTGTCATCTCCGATTTCTTCTAATGCATCAGGTTACACGAGGCAGGAAATTGCTTCGAGGATCTGGAGTCTCAGAAATAAGGCGAATAATATATGAAATCAAACTTTAACCATTCTAACCACGAAATAATAGGGCTGGTATTTTTACCGGAAATCTCTAGCCAATCTTCCCAGAGGTTTTTTTTCCCACTCCTAGTTCACTATTGATTGATGATGATAAGCAACTCTTTTGCCCTGAATGCCATCTACTTCTAGGAATTGCTCGGTTTAACGAGTGCTGATGATGGTTTTCAAAGCACAAACAAGGCCACCTCTGATTTGAAATAAATAGCATGCAGAGTATGATGGACAAAACTACAGCTACATGCAAAAATAAATCTTGCCATTCAACAACAAGATTCTATTAGCTGACATGAGAAAAGAAAAAGATTGATGTCATTCACATACGGGCAAACAGGGTACCTGCCTGAAAAGCAAAGATGAACCCAATTCAAAAATCTTGGAGAAGTTCGAGGCATTACCTTGTAACCTCTGTTCCCAGTGGATGCTACCATGAATTGTTCTATTGGGGCCTATTTACCCAAGAAGGATAAATAGAAGAAAAAGAAGGAAGCCTTGCCCTTAGGCTGAAAGGTGATGCACGTAGAATGTTCGGCAGCATTGCTACAAATTGGAGCAACAGATTTTCAAATACTTGAATACTCCGAGCAAGTCACCTAAAATGTACTCAACATGTAGATACAGAAAATACATAGAGAAAAGTATCGGCACAAATAACTTTAAAGGTATGCGCCAAACAAAGCTCAGCATTGTTACGGACCGGAAACAGAAGATCGTCAAGTAACTGAATACTCCGAGCATGTCATCCTTTTTTTTTTTTTTTTGGGGTGGTGGGGGGTGACACAAATACATGCATGAAAGCATTAAAAAAAATAATTTTGAAGATGTCCAAAGGAAATGCTGCAGTATATAAGGGCACGGCCTCACTAATCAATTTCCGGCCATATGACAGAACCTAAAACATGGCAGGCATCTCAATGTCTCATGTCTTTGAATCTTAGGGTGAATCAACCCTTAACAGATTCTGAAAATTTGTAAATGTCTACTCATAGCAACTGTCACTTTGTATGGGTGCATGGGATGGATCCACGCTAGCTTCTGGTTGAACCCTGTGACCATTTGCCAGTTTTACCTTCAAATTTTTCCTCAAGACATTGAAATTTTCTTTTTTGTTCAAGATAGAGAGTTTGTTCTTTCTTCTGTATAGAAATTTAAAATCACCAGCTTCTTATCCCAGTTTTTGTGCCAGGCAATTCATGCAGCTATCTGAAACAACTGGTTTCTCAATGTACGAACAAACTCATCTACTACAGCAGTATTTTTCTCTAGAAATAGTTCAGCTTCTTGCTGGTCTTTGAGAAACTCTCCTTCTATCCAGTATCCATTTCCTTCTCTCAAAACAAGTCCATGCTTGGTGGCCATCTCCAAAACCTCAGCTTCATGAAAAATGCCCCTGCCAAATTCTAAATCCAGAGTAGCTTTCTTCATTGCAGGTGCTAGTTTATTTTTCATGACTTGCACTAATAAGCCAATGCCAGTGATCTAAAACAGAGAAAGTTGTTTTAAGATAAAAAGACAACCGGTAAGATAGATAAGCATGAACTACATTTATTAATTTAGTGGACACACTAAAAGAAAGAAGTAATTACACTATCATTGTATAAGTCACTGATTCTAAAGGGATGTCGTGTACTCAGTTCTTTTAATTGAATGGAAACATATGTGCAATAGCATGCTTTACTAAGTGGTTTTGTTTTAATGATTGTACTTAATCTGACTACACACAGACTAAGTTGCTTTCTAAAATCAAACAATTCTCTTAAAATGTATGGATTGCAATGTCTAAATAATTTTGACTAGTCAAACAACTAGCAGCCGTTCTTCATGATTTATGACAAAGTTCAATCATTATGATAGATCATAGTGGGTTTTCAGAAAACAATGCTAGAGAAAATAATTTTTTCCCTTTCAATATATAACCTTGTTTCTGCTATTAGAAAACCCACTTCACAGTGAAAATCTCTTAGATCTAACATAAAATTAAATCTGTTTCCAAAAAATATTCCTAGTTTAATATGTACTATTAAATTACAGAAGGTTGTTTAAGTTTTTTCAGTAGAGGTAGGAAGATAAACTGAATTTGAGACATGCAGATTTGTCGAGGATACCTTATCTTCATTGTGGAGTAAGCCTTGTCTTGTAATTCTCATTCGCACTGCTGCGTAGAATTTTAAGGCATTTCCACCACAAGTTACCTCATTAATCTCTCCAAAGCCACGATTTGATCTTAAATTTGTCCTAACCTGGACACATGCATGTCATTTGAGCTTATGAGAACAAAAAGAGGGGAAATAGATTACACAATACAGTTTACATATCTGGAAAAAATAATAGCAATCCAAGTAATACGGTAAAAAGAATCAGGTATCACAATAACCAACACTAATTATTTTAGTTTCATTTTTGTTATCTCATGAATCACGTTATAGCAAATTGAAATTCCTAAAATACCTTAATGAGTAAATTATCCAGAGGTCCTGATTGAAGTTGATTCACAATTGCATGCTTGACTAAGAAACTACGAACTATAGATATGATCCTTTCCTAGATAGATTTTGCTCATAAAGTAATACTATATTATATCGTGTGGCTCACTTAGAAATATAAGATTCGATCAATAATTTCTTATAACATAAAAACCATCATCGTGAAATAAACTAAGTTCTTAAGGACCAACAATAAAGCGAGACGTTTATGAATTTGAAGTACTGTCTTGCATGGAGTGATGTGGAGACACCACAGGCAAGCATCAAATATAGTACCATGAATAGATCAGAACTAGTTAAGCCAGTGTCAATGCCTGTCTTCATAGAAGACTACCTTCTGATATCTGATGCAAATTGTGCAGGACAAGAAGCGACAAAGTTGAAGCTAAAGCATAAGCCCCAAAGAAAGACTAGCAAGCTCTTGGAAACATACTTGGACAAGAACAAGAACCATCTGATGACTGGACTGAATGGAGGTAGGTGCCCAAAGCCATTCATGGTGGTCAGGATCAAGTGGTTTTGGCTCTCTGTTGGCATGTGAGGAGAGAAAGAAACAACCACACATTTCTGAAAAGGTCTGCACCATAATCTGTGATCCTAGGTTGTATTATAAATCCTGTACAAGAGTGTTTTTTAATGCTAGAAATTCTCAGAGCTGTTGGAAGGCTGTCAGGCTTCTTTATCTGTTATTTCTTCCTTTGTTATCTCCTCTTGAAGGAGGATTCCTCTTTCCCCCAAAAAGTAGCAGCAGCTCATAAAAGATCATGGTTCTCTAGTGTTGTGATTAATGCTGTTCTTGGTAGCATCAGTGTGACTCCAAGTATACCCAACAATAAAACGCCTATTTTGTATAATGATTGCAACTATTTCAGGCCAAATGTCTCCACATGACTCCTAGTAGCATCGACCAGTTGCAGTATTTTTGGGTGGTGCTGCAACTAGAATTTGGGTGATATAACAGTTTTAGAGCCTAATTTGGGTTTTTCACGTAAAGACTGTTCCTTGAGCTTGTGGGCAATATTTAGAAACACCAGTAAGGATTATTAGTTTTCCAGAAAGCCTAAAACCAGTGGTCAGAATTAATTTCAGGATTGGGTTAAGCTAATGGTTTCTCTACAAATAGAACTCCTGATTGTAGTTTACAATACTAAATAAAACTTGAAACCTTTAAATGAAATTCTGTCTGTGTTTCACAAGTCCTGCATCATCTTCTTACCCCCCCTTCTTTTGATTCTCTTCTTCTTTTCCTTTTTTCCACCTCATTTTTAAAACCAATGTCCTGGCTTGACATTATGCTTCCTTCCAACCTTCCAATATAGACAATTCATCATTTGTACGAGAATCATCCAGCAACTTGTTTCTTTCTATCGCTGCATCTCAAAGTCATTCTTGTTTGGACTTTCTCTGGCTTCCTTTAGAAACATAAATATTTTTGTACTAATATCACGCGATAATTCCACAGGAAGGGTTCATGATGTGTCCAGTCTGTGAATTAGGCTAAGGGCTAAGTTATGTATGCCAATTGCCAGTAAATTATTGTTGATGGTATAGAATTTATCCAATAAAAGGCACCAGCTTCACTTAAAATTATAAAATAACTAATGAATGAAATTAAATGGAAAACTAATAAATCATGCCAGCCCATCCTTCTGTCTGGTCTCTAGCAACACAACAAGAATCAAAACTAAGTCATCAGTCAAAAGAAGGTAAGCTACATTCCACTGATATATTTGGTTAGCCTCCTATACTTAGTCAAATCTAGTTTCTTTTCTTTTCCTCTAAATTCTGAAGTCAAAAGAAGCTCAGCTAGACTCAACTGCTACTTTTGTTTAAACTCCTCTGCAGTCAAATCTAGTTTCTTTCCCTTTCATCGAGATTAAAATGTCCAGTTTCCTTCTAACCAAACTTTGCATGTGTCAATGATTTCAAATGAGCAAAATTTGACCCGATGGATTTGGGAATCTCAAGCCTCATTCCACTATCTGTAGCCATCTTAAAGAACAGGCAATCCAAATAGACTTGCTTGCACAGCCTGTCACAGGCACTATTGCAAATACTGTGACATATTATATAAAATCCTAGGAAAAATAATAGAGAAACAAAAAAATTTACATGATAATGATTTGCTTAGCAGTTGTCTTTAATTGAGACAGAAAGACTGAATATAGAGAAAGAAGGCTCATAGCAAACATTTTTAAGTCCTAGTACTGGGTCTGTACTGATACCTTAGTGGTATAGCATACTATACCCTGGTACAATAAAATATGCCCCATATCGGCACAAGGTACACTATTGAATTCAGCCAAGTGAATATAGTAACATGTCAATACAGGAGGCTATACCATACGCTACTGAGTCAGTAGGTTGCAACCAGTACCCGCCTAGCATGGGATGGTACTCAAAATATTGTTACATATAATAGTAGAAAATACCTAAAATAGCAGCCCTACTTGTATGAACCTTCAAAGCATTTCAACAAAAACATAGAAACACCTTACTTTCTAGCACTTCAGGCCCCAACATAACCCAGTAAACTTTCCCGCTAAGAAGCCTTCTCACGCAACCACCATCCCTTGGTTTCCAAGTAAAGTTTCCATCTTGAGAAACCCTCTGCTTGCAACCATCAGCCAATTACCTATAAGCCACCTTTTTCTTTTACTTAGGTCTAGAATGCTAAGATAACTCCAACAATTGGATTAGATGCAGCCAAAATAGTGGAAATACACTTCTCTTTTGACATAGCAAAGAAGTAGAGAAAGACAAAAAGTGAGCAGGAGAAAAGGTCTAGGAAACCCTCTAGCATGCAAGAAAGAAAGCACATGGACTAGCTCAACAGGTACAAAAAACAACTTAATTTACATGATAATTTTGAGGGATTTGACATCGAGATGGCCCATAAAGAAGGATAAGTAAATCAGATAACAGTAGAAAAAGGTGAATGCAGAGATTAGTAAGAACTATTTATGAACAGACTAATTTGAACCAAGGTTAGAATGTGAGAAAAGGCAAATATTCAAACACTATATAAACAATTAAATGGTTTATAAATATTTGGAAGGCAGAATTCTGATTTCTATTGGCCTGAAATTGGCATCATTCTATATGCATACATAAACCAATAGTCTTACAGAACGATAGAATTAAAATTTATTTATTTAAATTGATCTTAGTATTCTATTGTCAAGACAGGTTCCAAGGGCACATGCCGCACACAAGACTCTTCTAGACAAACAGATTGAGTGTAAGCCTATCAACGTCTTGAAGATACCAAACCAATACATGCATTGTCACTTGTAGTGTATTAGACATCCAATAACTGATTGACTCGAACCATCATATAAAATAATAAGAAGACTACGCCTTTTTTAGTACAAATAGTGAGCAATAAAGAGGGCATGAAAACATAATATACCAACTACCAAGGCAATGGGGCACCAGATGCATCCAATCTAAGAGTAGGTACATTCTGAGCCAGATTTTGTTGGGATCCATGATGGATTCAGAACAGGTTGGCTTAGGCGCTCAGCAGTTCTAATAAATGGACTGGATTTCATGGACTGTTTAAAGGCGACATTGAGCAGTGCAGTTATGTTGGGCTAGGTATGGATCAAGATTTAAACAACTTAAGGAATAAGAGCTATAGATAATACCCAGAATAACCTGAAAGCAGTAAATTAGAATTTCAATCTTGCCACAATCAAGTAAATCAGAGCAAGAGTATCAAATCAATTCTCATCAGCATAAGACAGATGTGAATCATTGTAAAGTATAGAAATTTCACACTAGAGAACACTTGAAAGTTTCAATATCTCATGATGCATCAGATACCTGAAAAGGTGGATTTGAAGATCTGAGGAAGCCTAAAAGTGTTTGGGAAAGGATTAAAGGAAAAACACATTCAGTAATAAAATACTTATTAGTTTCCATATAGATAGTTAAGATCCATCAGTTATAGCAATGTTATATAAAAAACTGTTGTGTAAGATCATATATGAACTAATATTGTAATCAAACACCTAGGTTTCTAGCCAGTATGTGCTCTCCCTCTCTCTCTGTAGTCTAATTGTCATTTGGTAAATATCCTTTTTTTTCTTGAGAATATTGTGGTTATTCACCATTAGTCAGGATTGCACCTGAGAGGTACCAACCAACGAATCTAACAGCTATTCAAAAGATCAGGCTATCATGTTGCAAATAATAGTCCCAAGTCTTATAGATGTAGATGTTAAAATAGGCCAAGCTCTGTTTGAAGATGGCGAAGACTCTAATTGATATAAATATTAAAGTAGAACAAGGTGCTTTAAACTATCTACCATCATCACAGCTATTAGACTTGCCAATACTTTCAAAAGGAGAGTCTCCATGTTATTAACAAATTTCAATAAAATGTCACAAGAATAAAGTCTACCTGGTTAATAAAAATAACAAGAGTTTGGGACCGGCTTAGTGAGTACTGAATTTTTCTAAGTGCTTGGGTCATGAATCGTGATTGGACTTCTTGAGAATTGATATCTATCAAGCCATCAAGTTCACATCGGGGAACAAGGGCTGCCACCTATCATAATACAAGGCAATTTAAGTAAGAAGTCTATGAATTTGAATCCAAAATTAAGAATCCAATCATTCTATGGCACTAAGCAAGGATAAATAATGTGTATCATATCCACATATTTTAGCCACAAAATCTGTAGTATTGTTGCGATGACATGACATTTCAAATTTACAAACTAGTCAACAAATGATTAGTATCATATTATGGAGCAGAATATGACATCTAGTTACATGCTCGCACATGTGAACATGGAAATATAAGCATATATACAAGTAATATGGAACTCCCAAATCAAACCATCTTTCTTTTGTTCCATGTGTAAAACTGCAAACTCAAACAAATCAGATAGCAACTGGTATTGAAACAGGATGAAGCTAACACAGATGCAATTTAAGATGCAGAGAGACGATGGCTCAATATCTGATCCTGAAATCTTGAATTTGCATTTACAACTTGCGAAAAATCATAGGCATGCAGAGATTGCAGGAAGGCATCATTTTAGCTTCAATTAAGTGGATTATTTCAAGGTTCTGCACAAATAGTTTCTTTGTAGCAAATAATCTTATTCTATCAAATAGGTTCTGCAAATTAACTGGATCATTTCAGTCCAGAATTAGTTGATGTCTGAGTTCAGACTTTGAGAATTTTAATGGTAAAGGAACTTCCACAAGAGAGAAAAGAGACAAAAAGAACATCAAGGGAAAAAAAATAAAACTTGATCAACAGATCCAAATAAATCTTATTCTATGGAATAAGTTGAATAAATATTAAATAGCCATCCAGAGGAGCAATTTTGAGCAAGATGAAATATTCCCATACTCCCCCTGTTCTTGTTTGATGAACACCTAGATGCTAAATTTTCATGTAACTATCAGAATAATACTGAAGAGATAAGCTCAGAGAAAAACACTTGCACATTATACCTTCATGCAAGGATATCAATCAAATCAGAAATTAAAATAAAATAACCCATAGCTCTTTACATTTGCAAAATTTTATGATCTTTATGTACTTTTTTGATCATTCTGTTTCCTTGTTACTTAAGCTATATCAAAATCATATTCACAATTAATACAGCAACATAATTTTGTATCTTAAAAGTTCACCACATAATCAAGTTGTCATGTCTGATAAGAAAATACATATCTAATTATTCCATGATAGAAATTCAAGCAAAGATTATTTTCAATAAATATCAAAAATTTTACTGCTCACAAACATAAGGATAATAAGGTGCTACAAAATAAGGAAAAAGAACAATGATAAATGGATCTGTCTGAATGGATAAACATCTAAAAGCAGAATGTTATGCTTACGTACACTATCCACAACAACAACATCAACCGAGCCGCTATTAACTAGAGTATTCACTATGCTCAAGGAATTTTCAGCACAATTAGGATGTGAAATAAGAAGATTTTCTGTGTTTACACCCATTGCTTCTGCAAGAGATGGATCCAAAGCATTCTCTACATCAAGATAAGCACAATATCCTGCAAATGAGACAATTTTATAATTATGCATAGAATTAAAGCAACCATTGTTATGAATGATGTCATGGCAGAATGAAGTGCATAATACAGTTTCAAGAGGAAAGAAATGCAGGTGCGAAGCCTAAAAGAAGGCAAAGAAAAATAATATGGATAAAGGAATTATAGAAATAAGGAATCAAAATATTGTATCAAGGTGAGTGTAAGAGTTAAATGTGATGAACAATTTTGAGGATTTAGTCGCATTGACGGATGAAACTGAAAATACAGTTCTAGCAAAACAATTCTAAGCATTTTAAATATTTGACCTAGGACAAAAGTTTTCATACATGATTCCTACAGAACTCTACATGAAAATTGTAGTTAACTATTATTGAATAAAGAATTCCTATTAGAACCATTTATGAAATTTAAATATATAGATAAAGCTAAAACATGTTATGACACTTAAATTTAGCACGTTACACAAACAAGTTCATTAGCACGTGAAAATGTAAAACCACTAGTATTTTTGGAATTAACAATTAGAGATTTTATAAGCCAATATACCGCCAAGGAAGACCATGATGGAATACAGCAATTACTTGTGGACAAGTCTATTCCTCAAGGGATTGGCCTTGGCACCATTGGCAACTTAGGATATATAATGCTGAGGCTGCTGAACATTAGACTGATGGAAAAGGCCAAATGCTTATGATTATTTGTATGTTTGGTAGAAATTTCAGCTACAATGATGTTGCAAGATTATCAGAATCAGCTTCATTCCTTTGAGTATGACTTATAAGAAAGACAGCTTATGCAAATTAAGAAGTGATTTTTCTTTCATATGGCATTCTCTTGCTGCAGCTAATGCTGTCAATTTTAGGAAAAGGAAAAACAAATACAAGCATAGTTCATATTAAATGGTAGAAGGTAGAACATTCAATGGATCGAAATCAGCAAAACAAGAGATTTTGAGCTTTGTTGACAATATCATTCCCCTTAAAGGCATTAAATACAACCCACAAATCAACAGTCTCAATTATTCATGGGAAGATCCACAAGGACACTGATAAATCATAGCAGAATAACATTAACTCATTAATTCAATGATAAGAAAATTAGCATAGAGAAAGAAGAACCTCCAAGCTTTTGTGCTTCCTTCACTATATGAAGTGCAAGTGTTGTTTTCCCAGATGCCTCTCTTCCATAGATTTCAATCATTCTCCCCTGCACAACAAACTTAAAGTCATAAATTTAGAATCTATGGAGTTTGCCGTACAAGATTGACACAAATTCAAGAGTGATAGCTCCATAAATTTAAGAATTGGTTCCATATTGCAAGAACATAAAGTAAGAAGCAGCAGATGAAATTAACAACATGTAATCATCAGATACAATAAAAAAAATCAACCTGCTATCATAATCAACATATCCAACACAATGCAAGCAGTTAAAATGAAAAATTACAGGTACTGAAAAACAAAGGAAGCTAACTGACAGAACTCTTTCAGTTAAAAATATTTGGAGCAACTAAAATATTTTCTTGGATCAATATATGATTCACAATGACAAGCCAACTTCATACATGACTAAAGTTTATATGCATATTCAACTCATCTAAGCCTTAATCCCAGACTAGTTGGGGTCGCCTACATGAATCCTATTTCTCCACTCCACTCGGTTTAGAACCATACTTTTTAAAAGATGTTGAGATATCCAATCCTTACTAACTACTTCATCCCTTGTGAATTTTGTTCTATCTCTACACCTCTTCATTCCTTCTACATATATCAAATCACTCCTTCCTACTGGTGCATCACTCGACCTACATTGTACATGTCCAAATTATCTATGCCATCCTTCTCTTACTTCTACCTCCACCATTTTACAAATGGCTTCATTTCCTATTCTACATGTTCTTGTATTACGAATGAGTAAAGTTTATAGACATGATAAATCAAAATCATACTTTGAATTTGCACAAAAAGAAGGCTAGCCAACATTGTCTAAACTTGAATATTTTCAAGAACATCATATAGAAGCCATATTAGACATACAATACTAGTACCTTTTTAAGGATAAGATATGTCAAAAATGCAAAGTCTGGAATTATATTTAGTTAGTATTATGAGCAGACCCACACTTTCATTAATCTGGTTTCTTTTTTCTTTCAAATGATAATTGATTGGATGACTCACACAAGTAGAGTAAAAAGAGCCCTTTTCTTACTGAATCTATAAAAGTTATCATTTAAAAATATGCATATCAGGCTATCAGCTGTAATCATTTAATAGATTGACAGAAAAAGATGTTATTAACTTAAGCTTATTAAAAGGATTCAGGAAGGACATGGATAAGAAATGTTCACACAACATTCCAAGTGAAAAATAAACCTACAGAATGGCTGCTCCCAATGGAAGACAGAGATTGCTTCATCAAGTAACATGGTAGGTACCTAGATTATATTAAGAAGAAGAAAAAGATCTAGGTAGACATTCGAGAAGGAGATGAGCAAATTATCATTAAAATCACACAGACATAAGATTCTGGGTTATGTCCACTGACAAAAACAAAGTTGGATATATTAAACAAAAAGATGCTTAATCAAGAATAAGTTTTCTTGTGAAGCAAGACATACACAAGTAGACAGAAAATGTCTACTTTTTGCTTAGAATGAACTAATAAGTCTTTATATTATTTCACATGACAAGAAAGTTATCACAACTCATTCAAAATAGATATGCCATGAATTGATAAAATAAAGATATTATTTTCATGCACATACTGTCAAACATTATCACCTTTGGCAGCCCTCCAATCCCAAGAGCCAAATCAAGCTTCAGAGAGCCTGTAGAGATCACATGTGTGTACCTTGTACAAAAGAACCGGCTCAAAGATAAATTGGATTCTACATCGAAATCAGCTGCAAGCTGAGAGAGAGCAAGATTAAGTGTTGAGTCTTTCTCAATCACTTTTTGATCATCAAAAGGTTGATCTCTTTCATACTCCAACAGTGTCTCAACTGAAAATTAGAATATTTTATTGAGTAACATTGAAATGCAATGCTGAATACCAATCTATGGGTTATTTCATCAATTAAGTCCTAAAGAAATTACGCATTAGAACTGCACCTTGTATTATATTGATGACAGATATACACATGTATAATAAAAATAGACACATATATTGAAGGTAACTTACATGAAAACAGCCTCTTGTAAAATAAAATGAACATTTGTGATAAAGTAAGGAACTAAGTGTTAAGTTTTCATTGTAACAATAGCTACAGTGTCATTATTTAAATGGCACACACCTACAGTTAGTATCAAGATAACAAAGTGTGAGAGAAACTAGCACTATATGTTCTAGTCAATAGAAAGAAATAAAGTAAATTTTTCCACCAACCCAATCATGTTGCAAAATAAAGGTAATACTTTAAAAAAAATGTTTAATTGAAAGCATGCCCTTGCAACCAGGACACACCTTTTAAGTAGTTACATGCATTAGTGCAGCAAGATCAACAATGATAATATCTTGATTCACAGCATCTCATGGCACTTTTTACATTTGGTGTTCATTTGGCACCATGTTAACTTCTTCCATTACAAATGTGGTGCCTAACAGCCTTCCCACCAACAACATTCAGCTCATAGATGCAAGCAACCAAGTCATGTGGTGTGACACTGTCACCATTTGCACACACCTAAAGAGATGATAAATTAGGTATTTCAACAGTTCTTTCCAGTCTGTTATGTCCCCTTTGCTTCCTGACCATCACTTTGTATCCATCAAGTGATACAAGAAGAAAACTCATGCACCCACTTTTTTAAAATAAGATAATTTTTGCAAGACCATTACAGTAAAGATAGAATCGATAATATTCCTTGCACCTATAGAATCAAGACTAGCATACATTTGAACCAATAATAATCAAAATAGCAAGTGAAACTAAGGATTCTAGCACCTCCAGATGACAAACTAGTTTAAACCAGTCTACATAGTTTGCTACATATAATAATCCCAAACAAGTTCCAAGCAAAGAAGTGTTAAGAACAACAGCCTAATTAATCACACACCTAAAGAGATGATAAACGGGTTATTTCAGCAGTTCTATCCATTCTGTTAAGTCTCCTTTGCTTCCTGACCATCACTTTGAATCTAGCCAGTGATACAGGCAGAGCACTCATGCATCCAATTTTTTAAAACAATATAATTTTTGCAGTAGAATTACAAAAAGATGGAATTTAATAATATTCCTTGCTCCTATAGCGTCAGGACCAGCATACGTTTGAACATCTAATAATCAAAATACCAAGTGAAACTAAGGATTCTACTATCTCCAAATGACAAACTAGTTTAGGCCAATCTACAAAGTTTGCTACATGTAAGAATCCCAAACGAGTTTCAAGCAAAGTAGTGTTCAGAACAACAGCCTCATTAATCAAATACTACAAAGGACCGAAGGAAAAAGAATGTAAGCTGTGTGGAGCATAAAACAGGCAAAAATCAAAGGTTTCTAGCTCGCTAGAACACTAAAAGTAGAAGGAGATGGAGAAAGGTATAAACACAACTATATAAGAGTGGTAAGATGAGGAGGATACGAGTATGATTAAAGAAAAATCAAGGATAAATTAAAATGGAATGGATGATCTTATCATTTGAAGGGAACTATGCACATCTACCAATATACCAATGCACCTTGTGAGGAAAAGAAAACTGTAAAGAAGGTGATAAACAAAAAGTCATGGAATTTTAATGATCAAATATTTAGCTTGCTATCTAGTTCAGAAACAAAACAAAAGAGGAATTTTTGACTTTCAAGATGAAATAAGAAATTAAATAAAGCAGCCCTAGTGTTCACATAATGGCAAGTGAAACTCAGAAATACACCATATGGGTTCTAGAGGTTAAAGAATCTTAGCAGAAGATAAAGAAAGCAAAATCTGATGACCATAATATGAAATCAAGATTTAACCATTATAGAATATCAATAGGATCAAATAAGGTCAATTTTCAGATAGAACTGAAAGTAAGATAAGAGATATGATTGCAGCAATATGTTTTGCACTACAGCAGAAACAGTGAAAAATGATTGTAGGTTTAATAGGAAAAGATAAAGAAGAAGAGAACAGAAGTTTGAGAGTGAGTTAGAGGAAGAAGAGCTGGACCTGGAATGAACATCTTTGTTCGTATTCTCAAAAGTAAACAGCAAATGTGGATCTTTGACCAGCTACTTAGGTTCTTTAGAGAGTTCACTGCCTAATTTGGGCCTCACAATGTCTCTTCATGGCTAAGCAATATATTTCCTACATGGGGTGCATTAAATCCCCTTCCTAAATCTACAATCAAAAGGCCCATATCATCGGCCCTTTTTACATAATAAGAATGCCCATATCAATCAGCAAGTTTAGGTTTGAGTTTAAAAGAAATACTGTGTAACTCTTAGCTAGCTGAAATATCATGCATTAAGAATTGGCTGTATTACACATATTTAACCTACATATGGGGCCATATTGTCCATGTGCAATTGTGAGAAAAATTCTAGAAGTCAGTTCTGGGACACAAAACCTAAGTCCTATTTCCTAGTCATTAGAAAGATAAAAGTAGCCTTCTTCTAGGAGTGTAGCATATATTGTCAATGTAGTCATGGCTCAAACAAGGAAAGAAAAAGCATGAACATGGTTGCTTTAAACTTTCCAAAAATAACTTTGCAATTCTTTTGAGAATTGTCACTTCCCAAAAGTAGGAGGAAAATATGTAACTGAGATAGAGCACACTCAAGCTACACAATACTCAGTTGTCTAGAAGTGAACTACTACCACAACCTAAGTTTCACATCCATGTTCCAAGTACATTATTAAGCTTACATGAAGTTCAATCATTTATAAATTTTAGAAACAAGGGATAGAAGCAAGTCTAGCTCAAAAAAAAAAAAAAAATTTGCAGTCCATGTATAAGTTCCTTATCCCTGGTTTTCAACTTATGGGGTCTTTTCAGGGCCTAAGAAAACCCTTAGAAAAATCTCTCCAAGCATATAAGCTGAACAGGTTCAACTTTGCATTCATGGTGGCAAATTGTTCATAACTTACTCTATCTACCAAAAAGACCTATATACAACTTGGAATTTCATACTTCTTGAAGCAGCCATGAATCTCGTTTGTTTTGTCCTCTTGGCTTCTTTTTTTTGATCAATCAAAATAAGGTGAGGAAACATTGCCCTAAATGAACCAGCATATACAAATTAACACCTTAAATCAAGTGAATAATACTGTATAACCATACAAGATAATAATGTAAAATAAGAGTTGATTAAAGAATGGAAACAAGTATCACCATCATTTGCTTCCATATCTAATTTAAAATTTCCAAAAAAGAAGCAGTGGCATTTGATATAACAAAGAATGGCATAAGGCAGGTACTAGATCAAAGAATTTTTAGGAAAAAGGTACAGTCCATAATACAGGTGTCCAGTGAAAGAGTTCTACATGAAATTAGTAACAGTGTTTTACAAAACAAAAAGATGACATAGAGATACAGAGAGAGAAAGAGAGGCTAACAATAATACCTGTTGATGATAGTAAACGGCCCTTTATCCTAGAAAAAGATAAAACCTGGCTTCCTCCATTCTAGCAGGAAAAAGAAAATTCAATAAAAATCATAGTTTAAAAGCATTTGGAAGTGAATTTTTTTTTGACGTTCCATAATTCATATAAATGTACCAAGCCCTCACTATGCAAACGATAAAAATGCCTCACATGGGCCAAAATTTTAAAATCACATCCAACTAATGCACATATAACCAACCTCCAAATCATGACAAGAATCGATCTAAGGAGAAAAATAAATTAGTGTAGCATAAAAGATGAGCAAAATCATAGTGTGGGACCTTTTGTCATAACCCAAAATCACTAACCACAAACACCGGAACAACTCGAGCACATATGTCATGATCTCCGTCAAGACGAAACCTTTTCTAACAAACCTGAAACTACTATTCTAAATGAAGAAAAAAGAAGGAACCTTTTTAGCTAAATATGGAAGACTATTACCACTCCATAAGATAAAACTCGAAGTAGAGAATATTAGTGTTCGAGTTCAAAAATCCGATCAAGAAAAAAAGTGAAGAACCTGGAGAAGAGAGCAGAGAGGAGAGAGACCACCCGAAGGCCGTCCTCCAGCGCCGGCAGAGTAAATCGCTCGCAGAAGTGAGGAGGAGAGCGAGAGAGGCCTCAGGGCTCTCATGGCCAAGGGCTTTGATTTCCCTCGTTTCGGAATTCGAGGGAGGCTTTGGGGTTCTAATTTTTAGGCCTAGGCGCCGCATTCCGGATGCATGTAATGGATCGGGCTTGGGCCGAGTATACTGTAGGGTTCGACCATGTATATAACCCATCCTCAAGCCCGGCTTAAAATTCCAAAAGCAACCTCAATCCAAGAACCCGCAAAGCTTGAAGAGGTGCTTCGTTGGAAGAAGCAGAAGCCTAGAATCAGAATGAAAATAAATGACTTTCATTCTAACTACTTAATTGGAGAGAGTTTCATTCTGATTTTGATTTCAGAGTGGAATAAGTATGGTCCAATCTATCTAAAACTTAATCCCTCACTCTTTTTTATGGATTTAAATTTTCATTCTAATTTCGATTTCGATTTTAATTTTCATCACGAACCAAATACTTTAGAGGATTAGGCTATTCCAATTTCGATTCTAATCTATTTCAATTCACATTCCGATTTTGATCGTGAACCAAGTACTTCCTAAGATTCCATCGAAGTCCAATAAGATAGATCAAGAGAGTTGGCATGCACCTCTCTCTATAGGATATTTGGGAGCTAGCAAAAGAAAATACATCCTTTCTTGCAAGACATATCTATGAGATGAATGGAGCTACTGAAGTACTGATTGAGTAGCCTCTTTTATCGTTGAGCATTCGGACCGATCTTACATCTATTTCAAGGATTCTCATAAGTATTTTATTTTTTAAATTTTTTATTTAAATATATTTGTATCAGAATGGTGCAAACTATCCACTTCAGCCAAAAAAAAAAGGAAAAAAACCAACAAAATTTTATAAAAAAGAAATTTAGGTCATTTGATCATGATATATTTATCTAGAAAATATAAATGTGGGAACTAAGCACAGATTGCATGTCTCTATGATTAGAATTAACCTGAACTTAATTAACATTTATACATGTAGAGATGCAATGTCATTCTTTTATGAGCTGACCATCCATTAACCCTAGAGCATTGAACTTAAGTAACATCTTTTGGACATTGTGATTGTCATGTTAAATTCTATTTTGCTAATCTTGAGCATTATTTCTGTTCGGTCGGCTGATTGCCTTATTCCTAGTGGCACATGTTGCAAGGTGAGTTGGTGAACAGAGAAATCCGAATAGGATGAATTGCCTGCCACAATGAATTTATAAGGAATAGTAAAAAGAGCTCACGGTCAGATTTCGTTATCAGGAAGGAGTTGGTATATCTTGACTTGATAAATAACATTCATACCTTCTTTTTATTTCTTTTCTTTGCCGGAATGAACACTTTCTTAGAGAGAGAGAGAGAGAGAGAAGTACAACAACAAAAGAAAAATGAAAGAGATCGGTGATTGAGGAGAACCATGGATTACTTCTTCCTCTTGGATTAGTTCTATACCTCAGATGAGGAATGCGACTAAAAGATAACACTACCCTCATAATGCATGGATAGGTCCATAAGCAATAAGTAATCCATTATAGATGGGCATGTGCAATACACGTGAGTTGATGCATGGATGAATATGCTGACAAGGGTGGAAACATACCTATTCATGGTCTTTTACAATACATACGCTCACTTTTAAACAATGTTTTCTCTCCCCTCTCCATTAAGCAAAAGCCGAACTAAGTAAGGATTAAATTTTAATAATAAAGGAGTATGCATATGTGACATGCTTAGCGTATCGAGCCAATTTGGACAGCATCGCAAAGCATGACGTAAGCTTCTCCAAGACCAACGACAACATTTTTAAGACCATTGGGCTTTTGCATACACCATATCCTCGTGTACGAAACATCAAACTTTAAAATCAATGGTTGATGATCTGAGCAGTCTCTAAATCATCAAGGCAACAATCCAATATGCAAATACCACAGTAAGTATCTGCCCATGCTACAAACCTACAAAACGGAGCTTCTATCATGAAGGCCAGAGAGCAAGTTCGTGACACGCGGACATTGAAATGCTTAAGCCAACAAAAATTAAAGGCGTGATTGGAATGGCAAAAGATTATTAGAAAATTTCCTTTCTATGCTTCTATGCTAGAATTCTAAGAAGCCTCAATCACAAGATTATTTTGTATAATTTTAATCAGATTTAATTGTGCCAAAATGTGAACATTGATTCGTTGCTGCACACGTCACTCCTACAACAAGAATGCAAGAGTATCTGATTTCTTAATATGATGCCAAACAAAATGTTACAGAGGCATGGATTTCTGCTCTGTAAGTCCAACAGATTGGAAGTTTTTGGATTCATTAATCATTATGCCAGATTCTGTTTAGTGCCAAGATCTAGAGAGACCAAAATTTTACACAAATACTAACATTTGAAAAAATAATATTAGACTCAGCTATACAGCATAGAGCTATAAATAGTTCCAGTACTTAATGAGCACTTATCGCTACGCTTACAATGCTTATTTACACAGCAGCCTCACCATGGCGTTCTCTACCATCTGGCAATATCGATGGCCTTCGCTGTAAGAAAACCAAAACTTTGAATTTAACACCAAAAGAATATTAAGATACAACCAACGATACACTAGATATCTCCCTCATCTGAGCATCCACTAAGCGGAAGATTCCACCCTGCCCATAACCATTTGCTGTGCCGATGACAACTGCATCCTGATTGTTTTCCTGATTCTAGATGATCATAGGCAAGCTCGTACAGCTCCAAAGCTCGCGATGCTTACTCTCCATAATCGAGCACATGCACTCGTCACCTATAGAGCCTCTGGCCCAGACATACTGCTAGGAATGCATGATTACTTGTAGGTCTCCATGTCGATCCTTAGGGCTAACCTAAGACTGATTAATGATTTGAATCTTCCATCAAAAATTTCTGTGCAGCTCGAGAACGAGCATGAGATGGCATTCCTTCCTCTACACCACCACTATAGTCACCAGGGCAGGTCATATGATGGCGGCTGATACTTTGGTAGAGTTTGTGGTCAGCATGTTGGCAGTGGAGTTGAATGCAGGTTCAAGGTTCTCATTCACACTCTTTGTTGGCCTCTTCAGTCTTTTTGGCCTCTGTTGCATGATCTGATCTTCCTCGTATCCATTTGGGCTAGGTTCGTCCAACTCCAAAGGCAGATCTGCATTCTTGGCAATTTTCTGAGGATTCCATGGCTTTGGAGGATTTTTCTTCTGAGAATCTGACTTCCTCTGAGCAAAAGTCACATAAAGAGCCACTAAATCAAACATATGCAGTTACATCAATAACTTACTATATTTTCATACTGGGTGTGTGCAAGGATTTGTTTGTGCTGTGATAGCTTTAATGGAAAGAACTGAGGATGGTTAGTGCACATCAAAAATTCAGGCTTCAATTCTTAATCAGCAGCTTGATGAAGGATCAACAGAAAAAGAGCATAATCACCATCCAGATGCTGGAATACCCACCTAGATGTGGTGGACCCAAACATAAATAGTAAAAACATCATCTAGAATCCTCATCAGTTTCCACATAATGGTTACAGAATTCAAATCCTTCAAGAGGTACCAAATTAACCATTGCTGATCCCAGGTGAAGATCAGGAAATATGGAAAAAACTTCAGAAGTAAAAAATTAAATTAAAAATACCTTTTTGTTAGTTCCATTCTCTGGTTCATGTTCTGCATCCTGCATCAAGTCTTCCAAAGACACATTCCCTTCTGCATCTACATGTATACCCTTTGTTACTCGTTTTCTCTTCTGCCGATCCTTGGCCTGACAAAGGATAATTAGGATCAGTCATATGCAGTGCTCAAACTCTACAAGACACAGCAACAGATATCTCGATGCATGGAATCTTTAATATGAAACCCAACAGAGAGGAACAATATGGACTTTCTCCCATGCTGCCAAATCCAATTTTAAGATCATGATGTAAAATGTAGAGAGATTGATCTATTTCAGAAAATGAGGGAAGGCCTCTGATCAAGAGGAAAAAAACATTATACATAACACTTTTCAGCGAATTTTCTCTGATACATGAGGGTGATCAAAACCATATCTAAATATTGTTAATTATAGGCTCAAAAGGAATATTGAAAACAAATAAAAACAACAGAAGAACAAATGCTCACCTGCAGGGAAGTTTCTCTCGCTTTCTGATCTAACTGTGCATCATCAAGAAGTAGAGAAACAACATCCTCAGGCATCAAATCACCCCGGACATGGCCACCTGTCATGACCAGCTGTTGAACAGCATTCTTCTGGCTTGCTCTTTGCAAAATCTTTTCCTCAATTGTGTCCTTGCATATTAGCCTATATACAGTAACCTAAACCAAAAATTGAAAAAACACATCAAATGCAGGCATTTAATTACATGGTTAACATTATGAAAAATTAAGAAAAAAAGGCCATATAGCAGAGTTGAGCTTTAAAGATGTTGTATGCCCTATATGCCTGATGAATGACAAGCTAATGAAACCATCAAGCAATGATTTTCATATCTTGAGCTGCCATGCATATCTAACCAAATCACTGAGGTGAATTCAGAAGAGATGAAACATAAACTTGTATATGCAACATACACAGGTGTAAGATAAGCCAAGACATTACAATAACAGAATCTCCCACACAAATTTATAAACTAAATGAACTCCCACACAAATTTATAAACTAAATGAACTCATCAAACTTCTGATATGTATGTCATATCCATCCAATTCAAAGGAAGAAAACCACTGACACAGCACTACAAACACATGAAGGCAAATCTAGGCATGCTTATAAATGTAAGATTGCGACTTTTTCAGTCCATAATGTTCTTTACTTCTTCTCTTGAAGACAATTAAGCTACCAAGATTTTGAGCCTGTTTGGATGCCACAAAATTTATCCTGTGCATGATCTCCTGAGAGGAGTTGCTGAATTTAAGGAAGAGTGATAGGAAGGCAGGGAGTATTCAAATAAATTAATCCCAAAAAATTCTGGATAAAATAAACCAATTAAAAGTGATTCATGTTATGCCCAATTTTTCAGGATTCTGGAATTCATCAATTCTGCCCCTACCATATATCTCTCCATTTTACTGCTTTATTTCTTCAGCCCTCTGCATCTCTGCAGGTAATGTCTGACAGATATGTTGTGTTACATCCCAGTAAACCAAATATATGAGCACCTGATATTTGCATACTCTATTTTATTGTCCAACATAGAAAAATCTGGCATTGCTCAAACAACCTCTTTTTGAGGCAAAAGGCTGTGGATGATGAAGATGAATACATAAAAAACATCATTTATAAGGCAGATCAAAAGCAGAAATTAACCATGTAGAAAAAGATCATGCTGGCCAAGGAGCCAGCAGAGTTGAGATCTTCCTTTCATATGACAGAAAACTTGATTATCTAGTCGGTTTCTACAGAATCTACATGGTTCAAGCCCAAAAACCACTTTTGACGTGAAAGCTAGCTTAGTGAGCTTCAATTCTTTTATCAGTTGTATTGAACAAGTTTTGACTTGGACATCTTCTTGCATTTACATAAAAGCTGTATACACAAGTATGATTTACTCAACATGTGAACTGAAAACAGTGAAGGGACATGGACAACACCTCTCTCTCACTCATGCTTCTATCTCCATTCAGTTTGTATATATCTGCATGATATATTTAAATTATACATATATTTACATATTTTATGCGAATATGAAATGATGTAGGGAAATATCATGGGTTCAGGGATTTATAACACAAAATAGCCATCTGAAATCCAAAAATGTCTATGAGACACTGTCTTGCACTTCCCTCTAGTTTCTCTAAGTTAGCAATAAATGTTACAGGATGGAACTCGTGTTTGCTTTCATGGTAAGTATATGAGTTGATAAACATGGTTGAGTCTTTAAGTGGAAAATAAAAGATATGGACATGCCAACCAGCCAGTATTATGCGGCAAGCAGTAATTTTATATTAATATACTTAGGCATGTCAATGGGCCAGAACATGCCTGGTCTGGCCCAAGCCTGAGACAACATGGCACATAGCCAGCCCAAGGATGACAGGCCAAGACCTGACTGGAGTCTGGGTTTCTTGTCAAGTTGAGCCTGGTTTATGTCCTATTCATATTTTACAAAACCTTACAAGCCCAGACCCAGCTCGTTGGGCATCAAGGTTTCACGCCCAGGTCAGGATAAAGAGCATGAGATCTGAATCAGCACTTGAATTTTATTGGCTTAGCCTTCACCAATTAAAGGCCCATTGACAGCCCTAAACATAACAAGCATAAAAGAGCAAAGGCCTCATGCATATAATGGTAGAAATTGCCATATAACAAATCATAATAATTAAGATTTTGATAAATAGCCCATTTGATTAAAACCCTTTATCACACAAAACTCAAGAGTTCCAGTATAGATCAAATTCTAAATTGGAGGGAGGATTATCGATTTCACTGACCTCCCTTGTCTGACCCAGTCGATGTGCCCTATCCATTGCCTGTAGATCTAATGTTGGATTCCAGTCACTTTCATAGAAGATTACAGTATCAGCAGCTGTCAGATTGATTCCAAGTCCTCCAGCTCTAGTGCTCAGCAAGAAAACAAAAATGTCATTCCTGAAAAGGAAAGAGAATCTTAAGTCAGTCTGATCCATTGCGTTCAATGGCTCTCTGCCCATCAACAACAATACATGAACATAAATTGTGACAGTGAAAAATAAATAAATAAATGCCTACCGACGCTGGAAGTCTCTAACCATGTCACGGCGATCCATCAGATTGGACGATCCATCAAATCTTAAATATCTGTATTTTCTGTAATTCATATAGTCCTGCAAAATAATTACATTAAGTGTTTTTTTGGGGGGGGGCAAGATGGGAGATGTTAATTATTAGCATCAGCTTGTAATTCATTTATTAGTAGACAATTAAGATATACAAGTTGTGTTGTAATAGAAAGGGCAGTCAGAGGCTTGAGTTTTTTGAAAGCAAGCCAAACACCACAGAAGCCAAAATCAAAATTGGGAACAAGTGCAGGTGCAAAGACAGATATTCTAGAAATACTTCAAGTAAGAAAGCACTCAGGAGGCAGGTGCAGGTCAAGATTCCAGGGAGATTCAGAAGCAGCTACATTATTCTAGGCAGTATATTCCAGCTACTAAGAAATCAACTCTTGGATAGCTGGCTCAAGAATCTGCTCATACTTTACTATATAGAAGCAAATGACTCTCAATTGATAGTCTACAACTGTTAAATCTTTTTCCTTAATACCAACACAATGATATTTTAAGTTCCTCCTTTCGATTTCCACCCTCATACAAGAAAACATTTGAGCCTTTAACAGCCAAGCTGCAGAAAGGATTTCCACCCTCATAGAAGAAAATGAGCCTTTAACAGCCAAGTTGTAGAACCACAATAAATATAGAGTCTTTTCTCATCCAAACATTGGAATTTCATTTAAAAATCAACAAGTCCATGACAAAGATACTTGTACAGGACAGATAACTAGTTGTCATGAAGATAAGGGACAAGAAATACCTCAAGAATATTCAACATTTTTGTCATTTGTGCAAACAAAAGCACACGATGGTTTTCAGCTCGTAGACGTTTCAATAGTATATCCAGTGTCTGAAGCTTCCCAGAATCCTATGTATGAGATAATTTACATTATTAGCAAACAATAATCCTCAGAGAATATGCATGATGCTAGATCACCACCACAATAATGGCTAGATATAACAACTCAGTAGGAGAATCAAAAAGGCAAGGCCTTTATCAACATGAATACTTGACTTTGACATTGGTTTTAATTCTTGGACATTTTGAATATAATTTGGAGAGAAATATCTTTTCAATTTCTACCTAAAAAAACAAAAGTGTAGGTCTTATATACCGTAAGCATTTTTGCAGGATCGAAGCTTCGCATTGGCGGAGAGGAACCAAATATGCTGTATGGAAGCTCAAGCAAGGGCTCAACATATGATTCTGAGGGCATCTCTTGGATCAAATGATGAGGATCAATAGGTCTTCTGGGACCATTAAACTCAGACGTACGAGCAAACCCAACAAACAGTTTTTTCGTCCAAGGATGATGCAATTCCTCAACCATTTGGTAGGCAAAGCTCCTGTCAGGACACTGAGCATTCATCTGTGGAGAAGAAAGCAACCATCAATAGAGAAAAGATGAACATGCCATATATGTAAATATAAGAAAAACTTGAGACAGCAGATATCTAGTTTCAAGACCCGAAGAAACAGATCAGGGCAACAAAACCTAGCTGTACATTTCAATATAGTGACAATTTATTATACAGTGAAATAATAATAATAATGATAATAATAATAATATCAGATGTGGGGTGTTTAAGAAGCTGAAAGAAACAAATGAAACTTACCGGTGGGGCTCTGGCTTGTGGAATGAAAACATATGTTGCATGCAGAAGTCTGGTATTGGATATGAACCGATCCTGATGAGAGGAGACTAAAGCATCATTTGGGTCATCACCTGGACCAGTTGCAAGCCTTCTTCTGAGTAAACTTGCCTTAGATTTTGTTGGCAGCAGCAACATCCGTGCAACAGCCCTAACCATTCCTTTATCCAGATGGTTGTATTGAAGATCATCACCTTCTGAATCCATGAACAGGTCTAAAGTTTCATCAATAAACCGTCTATCCCACCTCATTACAGAAAATACCAACCTTTCAAGTACAGAACAATTAGCTAAAAAAGAAACTTCTGCCGGGGATAAATTTATTAAACGAGTAAACCCAAATGCTCCATCACTTATGCAATAATCATTTGAGCATCTGTACTGTGACACTGTGGACTGATAAATATTGTCTGGTGAAAATATATTAAAAAGTCTCTTCAAAGATTCGCACTGAATGCGACATCCAGAAACTGAAGAAGGCATTTCAGCATTTCGGATGATCTCATTATAGACCAGCTTTGGCACCTAAAATAAGAAAGCAAATCCAGTAATGGAAATGACTGAGAAAAGGGAGGGAAAAAGAAAAGAAGTGTATAGCCAGAAACCTCAAGAGACAGTGGATAAATGAAAGAAGATGATATAGAAAAAAAACCTTGTATGTTATAGGATTCCAATGTCCAGCATAGTGTATGTCTTCCAGTTCCCCAAATGGAGGAGGAAGAAGAGAATTTGGGATATCCGCAAAGTAAAAATATGAACTTCCCTCGTTACGCTCAAATAACTCTGGATGGTTGCAGACCTATCATTAGATAACAAAAGGAACATGACTGCTAGAGACTAGCAATATTTTTTTCCATAAAAAATGACTACTAGAGACTAACAAAACACCATATAGAAAGCTTTTTCCAATTAATGTTTTACAATGACACTGACCTACATCCTACCTAATTTTAGATGCAGTGCAAGAAATCAAAATCTAAGCAGATAACGAATAGCGTACAAAATGCAAGAAAGAGTTCAAAAAAATGTGGATGAAATCAGAAGAATACCTTTCTTAATTGAATAACTATGTTCATCAAATTAACTATTTTCTTTTCATTTAGATGGCCACGACTACCATTGAACAGCTCAGCGAGGGATATCTTGTCCTTTATAGCACAATAAAAAGCCTGTTGCCGAGAGCTCAATTTACAGTGGACTGTGACTTCTGTCTTCCCGGTCAACTCTGTTATGACATCTTTCTTGACCCGACGCAACATAAAAGGCTTTATAACTGCATGCTGTTAAAAGAAGAAGACAGATTGACATCCCATGAAGCTTTAGCAATTAAAAACAAACAAAATGGGTCATAAGCTTAAACATGGCTAATTAATGAGAACGAAACAAAATTAACTAGAACATATTTTTCTAACTATGCCAAGAGCTCTAGCAATTGTGCTTAACAAATTGCTTGTATTTTTAATAATATAAGGTAATTGGATCCATTTGAATTGTGCTTAGATTCCCAAACTTTCTCAGGTAACATTGTAGCTTGCTAGCTAGTAGTTCATTTTTTTTCAGTCTAAATGATTATTCAAATTGACTCCCAATAAAGAAAACCAGGCACTTACATACAAGCCCATCAGTCTCATCATATATAATTTGATTCAAATTGTGGAAAATTGTTGAGGTATGCGAAGTTCCATTTTTCAATTAATTATGCTTGCAGACTGATTTTAATTCACACACAAGATTTTTCAGTTTAAATTACAAAACTTGTTATGTTAGCAACATTGCTTACCAGTCTATTAAGCTGATGCTCATTCAGAGTGCCTCCATGTTCTGCATGGTTCTCGATGCTAACATAAACAACAAAATACATGAGCAAGAGAAATACGAAATTAAAATGCTCAAAGACTGAAAAGGAACATCTGGTGAAAAAAATACCCTTTTGAAAACCATTCATTGAACTGCTCATGGCTGTCAAATAAAGTTGGCATGATGAAATGAAGAAGGGCCCACAGTTCAGCCATGTTATTCTGTATGGGTGTTCCAGTCAGAAGCAAACGATTTCTACAGTTAAAGCTGAGTAACGTCTTCCATCGAATGCTACAATAAAAAATAAAATGGGAGAAAAAGTGTAAGTATATAAGTTAAAGCAAGATTGCAAGTCAAGTTGAAAAGAGATGGCAAATTACCTGTTCGAACTCTTTATCGCCTGGGCTTCATCTAGTACCATATATTGCCATTTCACACGCCGTAAGCACTTCTCATCAGTCACAAGTAACTGATAGCTAGTAATTAGTATGTGGAATCGAGCCTCCCTAAAAAAGAAAAAAAAATCCTTAATGGTCAGTACAATGAGAATATGAGGGAAAGATCAACTAAGAAAAAATATTTGAATGTGATAAAAACGAAAAACAGTCATACACAGCTTACCTTCGATATAGTCGCTTAGGGTTGATATTTTTTCTAAGTACCATTCTTTCTTGGAGCCCACCCCAATAAGGAAGTATTTTCAGATCAGGACAGAATCTATCAATTTCATCAGCCCAATTGTTCAAGACGGATGATGGTGCAACCACCAGAAAAGGGCCCCATATATTCTTCTCCTGCTCAAAACAATTATTTGCAGAAATTTGAAAAGCATGTAAGAGAAGCACCTGTAGACAACTTAAAAGAAAAAATCTTTGATAACTTTGCATTCTAATCAAAATTCATAAAATACCGAAGCTGAATATTCATCCTAGTGACAATATAGGAATGACAAATTAAAAGTGAACAACTTTATAACAACAGAATCAATTATGACTCGGCCAAGTCAAACATAGAACTCTAGTGACTAACTACAATGTTGAGAACTATTAATCTAACAATCATTTCCACAAACAAGAGGTGGATTGACCAACCTCAGCTAAATGAGCCAAGAATGCTATTGCTTGGATGGTCTTCCCAAGGCCCATTTCATCAGCAAGGATACCATTCAAACCCTGCAAGGAAAGATGATAAAATTAAAGAATAAATTATGGGGCAAAATCCCTACAGTAGCTTGTACAAACATCTCATAAAACCAATTATCATTGAAGAAGTTACACATGATGATCCCCCCAATAATTACCTGCTCATAACAATTAACGAGCCACTGCAATCCCCTCAACTGATATTCTTTAAGAGTGCCTTTGAACAACTCTGGTGTCTGCACAGTCGATTTTACAGGCATTGTCGAGCTGAAAATAACATTAAAAAAAAAAAAAAGAGTTCAATCATTTAAAATATGCAATCAAGCATCACCAGTTAATTCTACTAAGAATAAGAGACACTACGGCTGCTACAAAAGCATCCAGAATTCTATTTCCTCTTCCTCCCTTTTCTTCCCTTCTGTGCGGTAGGGTGGAGGGCTCTTACATATGCTTGCTTATGTGGCATTAATAAGGAGGAGTTAACTTACGGGTTCAGTAGGTCTATGTTACTAGACCCTGCAATAGATGAATCATCTGCTGGAACATTAGCTTCAGCAGCTTGGCGCAGCTTCAAACATTCATTGTCAAATGCATTTGTTATCTTCTTTTGCTGGGAGACAGCTTGTTGAGCTGCCCTCAAAGCTTCCCTTTTTAATTCAGCTTCCTCAGGATCTTCTTCCTCTCCCAGTTTGACATCTACAAGGATTGATCCCTCTTCTGGAGCTTTAGATTCACCTTCTGCCAGGGATAAGGTTTCAGCTGGTTGTGTAGTAGACTTATTCTGCATAAAATGACTGTACAGCTCTGTTTGTGACAAGAGAAAGTTAAGCCTCTGCTGGTGTCTCCTTGCTTCACGAAGCTCTTCCTCACGCTTCAAAGCTTCAGCTGCATCCCTTTCTTCTTTCTTCCTCAGTTCCGCCTGCCAAGGGAGAGAACAGAACTTTGTGTTAAAGTTTTCTTGAACTAGATCTCACCAGCAAATAGAAAAAATATAAGCCTCAAAATCCTAGCATGACATGTTTGGACACTTCAGAAGAAAATAACAGTGCAAACAAAATTGTAGAAAACTTCAACTTATTTAAGAATTGCACAACATACCTCACATTTATTCCTAATGGAGAAATATCCAAGCTCTCACAAAAGTCAAGCTATATGATTGAACAGTTTTACAATTAATACCAAATTGGAAAAATTCCAACCATTTATGAGTAGACATAGTAAACCTCATTTTCATGCCACATGGACTAATCCAGAAAGCCTGTTCACTGAATATATTTTCTCACATGAAGGAAGAAGTCTGAAATCAGCATCAATACATGTTAATTCCTTGTCTAAATGATTTTTCCTGTTTTTCCCTACTACCTAATTCCATTTTAATAGTTTAGCCAAAAGAAAAGCTGATAATTATAATACTTTGGGTTCTTAGAATACATTCCTTTGGGTAACGAACTTCACCCGCAGGATTTTAATGCCCAGCAAAATGACTTCAAAATAGTAAGTTGAAGGTATATAGTCTAATAAGAGGGGAAAAAGTGTCTGCATGTTGCAAGGGTGGACAAAATAATTGCATCAAGCTAGTTGGAAAGTTATCAATGATGATAAATTAGATGATATTGTCATCAAACAAAAACAGTAATATAAAATTTGAAATTGAAATAATGGCAAGACATTCACGATTCACCCTTAGATTTACTAACTTTGATGACTTTTAGTTTATACAAAACATTAGTGGTTTATTGACCAGTCTGGATTATCTTAAAGTTGGACTGATCACCTCACACTAATGATGAGGTCATGACATCCTTCTCTACATTACATGACTTCACACATCCACTAGATTAGATGGATGCTGAGCTAAATCCTTTAAAAAAAATTCTTTAAAAAAAATTACTACTTTTTTTAATCATCCATAAAACTAAACCCTTTAAAACCAAATCATACTCCCTAAATCATATTACAGTCATCCAAAAAAATATATGTATATATATATATATATATATATATATATATATATATATATATATATATATATATATATATATATATATATATATATATATATATATATATATGTATATGTATATATATATATATATATGTATATGTATATATATATATATATGTATATGTATATATATATATATATATATATATATATATATATATATGTATATATATATATATTATATATATATATATATTATATATATATATATATATATATATATATATATATATATATATATATATATATATATTACTTAGAAGCATCACCTAGATGGTTCATTTTGTTTCAAGATTAAGATCTGAACCAGAAATTGAAGCAAGCCATAGGTTGATTCATAGCATGCCAAACCCCATCGACTCTAACTTTTCAACATTTCTCTAAGTTGTGTTGCAAATTAATGATCAAGGTGCATGTCACATAAAATTCATATTTAAGTTGTTTGCCTTAACAATCTAAACCTAATCCTGGTTATCCAAAGATCACCTTTTGGGCATATTCTAAATATAAAACCTTACAAACCTGGGGTGCATAGCATGGTTCCATCTCTATAGGTATACAGAAAGAAAAATACATGGAATTATGATAACACTAATATAGAAACTTGCATTCTTATACCCAACCACAAAAGGCTTGAAATGCTGACATGTCAATTTTAGAACTGCAAAATGATGAACTAAACCATAAATTAAAGGATCAAACAAGGTTTTTATATACCGCAGGAATGGGACTGTACAACTGGTGCCATACTATTCCAGCCAAAAAGTACACCAAGGTATGCCTGCACAAACCCAGATTCAGCCAGTACAATGCACATTTCGGGTGTCCTGTCAAAATGGGTTGCAGTGACCAGTACCTACACGATTCAACTGGTTTGGTAGGTGTCCCTACGAACATTTTTTAGCAATTTACATGGGGTGGGGGATAGAGGGGTTTGAATAGGGTGTCCCTCCTCCCTTTTAGGAAGCTCGTGATAGACTATAACTCTCCTTTTGCGAAGCCTTGAGAGAAGGGGTGAGGGGGTGAGAGAGAGAGGCAAGAAGGAGGCTAGGAGGGTCTCAATGGGGAGAGGAAGCTAGCAGGTGGTTCATGAGGTCAGTGGCAGCTATGTTGCACAAGTGGTAATGAATAATGGGCCCACAATAGAAGAAGGCTGGGGAGGATTAGATAGATGAGATGCTACATTTTATTGGACACCCTTTGCAGCCCATTATATAAATTTGATGCTGAAGGGCATTAGAGACAAGCCACAGGTCAAGTCAATTGTGGAGATGGGGCAAGCTATCTCAAAGCACACATATATACTTGCCTCTATAAGGCAACATGTGGGAGAAAAGCTATTAAGGCTAGACTAACCCAGTTTGCTATGAACTATATAGCCTTGAAAAACCTACTTGACAACAAATCAGATCTCAAAACAATGTGAACCTCCTTGACAACAAATTAGATCTCAAAACAATGTGTACCTCCAATGATTGGATGAAGTCCAAGTTTGGCGAGTCATGCAAGGGACAAAGAATCAAGAATATTGCTCTAAGTCACAACTTCAAGGAGGAATGTGCAGATTAGAGAATGCAGTGGAGCCCTTATATGTGGTGTTGCGAATGGATGATGATGAGAAGTGGCCATAAATAGGCTTTTTTATCCAAAGATGCTGGAAGCCAAGCAATTGATTATCGATGCAATGGGTGAGAGGAAGGCTTTATTGCACCCAAGCATCATAGAAAACAGATGGGACTTGCAGATGAGCAAGGAGTTGCATCTATAAACGCTCTATTATAAATTGATTCATCATACATTTCCTTTTACAACACATGTTTTACTGTCATTTTTAATTATAAATGTTGCTAATTTATTGATCCATGTTGACTCAATTAGTGTCAGTGTTGCTATCGAAGCTCTAGTGTCACATAACTATTGAAAATGCAACCAAAACACAAATCACCCCAACAGATAACAAGCTTAGAAACAAAAAGAAAAAAGAAAAGTGGGATTTTTGGTGTCCTGGTATGATATTGAGATAAAGCCCCGTATCATGTGTCAGTACAGATGTATTGGTACCATATCGATCTGGCCAAAAACTGGTACCATCATCAACATCGGTTTTTAAAACCTTGGATCAAATTTCTTGAAGGTTCACCATCTTAAGACATGATCTATGTGCGAAATCTTCTGGCTAATCAAGTTTAGAGACAAATAGATAAATACCATTTTGCAAAAATTGGCATATGATATTGAACTTGTGCACTACAATGGTTCTTTCAGCCATCCCAAATACATGAATTGGATAGAGTCTACACATCAAATTTAGCCAAGATCATTGACAGAATGAAAGACTTAGACTAATACATATCTGACTGTCAATATGTGATTCCGGAAAAAATAAACAGAATATTATATTGGTAATTTTATAGTACCGACTTTGATGACTGCACTGTGAAGTTATGTACAAATAACATATATCTCCATATCTAAACTAAAGAATCTCCATTAACACCACTATGGGATTATGACCAAAATTTAAACTGATAAAATTGTTTATTACTTGGATAAAAAATATATATATACCTGCTCCTTATCTATCCTTTTCCAGAATATCAGCATGTCTCTAGCGAGCTTTCTAGTACGAATTGCAGCACCTCTCACCAATTTGAGTGATCTGCTCACCTTCAATTTTACCTGGATGTTGTAATGTGAAACTTGTTAAAGCAAAAAAATGATTAAAGATTACAGAAAATGAAAGATTTAATAAATGAGCAGAGAAAATCAGAAAAGATCTCAGTAACATGTAAAGCTGCAGGACTCAAAACAGAAAATAACCTCTCTTTGGCAAGTCTCTGAGAAGCGTTTGGCATCAGCAAGTTGTTTCTTATGAAAATTAGTAAATATCCTGTGATGCTTTGGAATATCTCTTCTTGTGATATTCATCCACAATCTCCCAATCTTCTCTGCCTGCTCTTTCTCAATTACCAAAGGGTCTTTCTTCGCTATTTGCTTCTTAGGCAAGCTGCGCTCAATAATCTGTAATAAAATATCAAAGATTTTTTTTTTTTAAAAAAAAAGCATGCATGCTACTAAAAAGGAATGTCCTCTGAATAAAAATTCTAATGATTAGAACTGACCTCATATGTATCCCCTTTTTCCAAGACTTTAACATAGTAGACCTGTAAGGTACCAGTTTCAGACATAATTGACCGCCGTATCCTCCCAGCTGCTCCTTCCGGAATTGAAAAGGGATCCAGACCAACATCACACACTTGGAGAGTGAACTTCTGATTTGAATTTCCAGATGGAAACGCCTTCAATCTGGCCTGAAGTGATTCATACTGTGGTTGAGGCTCACCCAACCCGCTTTGATTCCAAGCCTCAAATCTTCGATCTGCAGCCATCATAGCTGCCAGAGATGGTAAATTCAATGTGCCCTTCAGGAAATACTCCTCCACCCGAATGTCCGAAAAACTTGGCAGCTTCAAGGTAGTCACAAGCTTATCATAAGTTGGAGGTATCCTATATGTGATACCCTCCCCTATATCCAAATAAGCAGAATCAGTAGAGGAAGAAAACCTGCTACCCCCACCATATTCCAAATCAAAATCAGCCTCATAATGCTCTGGTGATCTTTCAATCTCCCATAATGCTACCTCTTCCTTAGCAGAAACTATAGGCTCACTACTGTACTTCCCCACCTTTGTACCATTACTGCGTTTCAGACCTGGCATTGCCATCCGAGCAGAAGCCAACCCTGATGAGGAATCTCTAAGCCTCACCCTCCTATACTTTTGTACATGCTCTCCGAGCATTGCACGGTACTGCTCCTCAGTGATTTGTGATTCATAGTCTTCGTCATCCTCATTGTTACTATCAGCATCTCTCCATAAGGACGAGTTCAATGCAGCCTCAGATCCAACTAAATGCCTCTTCCGCCTCCTACTCAATTCTGAAGACCTAACAGTGCTGGCTCCATTACAACGGTCCAGCATGGCTCCTTGGCCTGATTATCAATCAACCGAACGAGAACAACACTTAAGGGAAACTAGCAAAATTCTAATAACTACCATCATAGTAAGACAACATTAATTTGTGAGAAATTACATAATCAAATCATAATTGAAACTAGAACTTGGAAGTATAGCCATAAGTTCCACTAAATAATGAATAACAGAATGACAAATGGAAACAAACTGATAACAAAGATAAAAGTAATAACCTACCTTTGCTACTTCTGCTCTCATCCTGACTGTCACTGCCATAGTTATCAAAATCATCTTCCAGCCGGGGAACTTGAAAGCTCATCAAAGACTACACGCAAAACCCAAGAAGAACACAAACATGCATAATAAATAACCAATATAGTTAACAAATAAAGCCAAACTAAAGACCATAAACTAGCTCCCTCAGAACAATCAAAAAAAACAAAAAAGAAAAAAAGAACCCACAAGTGCCAATGAAAAACCGTTTAAGCAACACAATCTGTGTGAAAAGAATATTATCCCTCGAATCCATCAATAAACACAGCTATAGAGAAAGCCAACAAGAAAACGAATAACTGAATTTATGACCAAAAACACAACGACCAGCACCCAGAAATTTATCCTCATGAAATCGCAAGAACCCTAATTTCCCCACGAAACCCTGCATTACCTACTACAACCACATATCAAGACCAACACGAACATAAAAGCAGGCCCCGAGCATTGCCTCACGAAACCCTCAAGCAAAAAGCCCAAAAAAAAAAAATTCCCCAGAAAGACTGGATCATTGAGCCCGAAAACGCAGCAACATCCCAGAAGCAAATCAGAATTGGGGCAAAAAGCGAGAACAATCACCTCAAGATTGAAGAGATTGGAGTACGAAAGGCCGTTGCCGGCGTTCTTCTGGTGGCGCCGCGGGTCCATGGGGGCGGCTGGCGAGGTTTCAGACCGTTGTCGCCCGGACGCGAAGAAGACTCTGAAACAAAGCCCTAGAGCGGTCCAAGGTGGGCGGCGTATAAAGGGGCAAGGAGCCAAGCCCGGGGCGACTTCGCACGTGAGGAGGCACGTGAGAGGAGGAAGAGAGAGGGAGAGAGGACGAGGAGGGAGAGTCCGAGAGCCGAGAGGGACTGGGAGGGGTGCGAAAAGGCATGGCGAGCGTGTGACGGTAAAGAAGAGACGCAGAGGCGATTAGAGAGAGAAAGAAGAGAGAGACGGTAAGCAGGAAAGCGAAGGGTGGGGGCTAACGTGCGCCGGGGGTGTGAATAGTTTGGGAATTGTGCGGTTGTAGCTAGGGTTTTGGAATTTTGGGCAGGTGTTGGCTCTCCCAGTCCGGAGAGGATCCTTCCTTGCTCGTTGCTACGCGGCGGGGAGAAGGGTATGAAATTACAGAAATGCCCTGACCTGTTCAAGGAACGTACAAGTTACGCCATGCGAATATGTGCGCAACGTAAACGTAAACGTAAGACTTCTGAACATTTGAAAGCCCCTTCTTCTTCTTCTTCTTTCTTTTCTTTTCTGTTCTTTTCTTTTCTTTTTTATGATATATAATTTTATTATAATCATTTAACAAAGTCTCATAGAACAATAATTATAAACAAACATGTATAATATATATATATATATATATATATATATATATATATGTATGTATGTATATGTATATGTATATGTATATATACATACATATATATATATATATATATGTATATACATATGCATACATATACATACATATACATATATATATATATATATATATATATATATATATATATATATATATATATATATATATATATATATATATATATATATATATATGTTTGTATGTATGTATATACTTGTACATATCTTTATTTATATAGATGCTAATATAACCCATTGGTTGTTAGCTCGCAGAAAATCACCATTCATCTCTCAAAGGAGAGGTTGGCAATTGGATTCCTCTGTATCAGCTTAATAGATCTAATTTTATGAGATTAAACTTGGTTTGCTTAGAAGCCTAATATCGAAACTATATGAGATTGGATAGATATCATGGTCATGGCCTCTTTTATTTTGATAGAAAAAGAGGCTAGGATAGCTATACTTCAAATGTATTGTAGGTGAAGAAATAAAAAATTATTTAATAAATTTGCAAAAATTTAAAAATTAATTAACTAGGGATGGTTAAAAAAATCTCACATTCAAGGATAATTGATTGAATTTATTTTTTGATGGCATCTATTTACCAAATATTTTTACAAGTCAAAGAAAGATATTTAAAAGTGTGCCACACTGTTTTTGTTATGTATTTTTCTAGTTTTTGCAATCTCCACATAAAAGTAATAAACAATAGGAAGTAAGTTTAAAAATAAATGATTAAAAATAATTCAAAATTTTCTAAATCTTGCTATGGAAGAATATTTAATTGAAATTGTTCTTCAATTGGATCTCTTTTACTTGATACTTTTATAAGTCAAAAACAAAATTCTATAATCAAGTGCCATAATATTTTTCTTAAATAATATCTCTATTTTTATAATATACTTAATTAATAATGCAAAGAAAATTAAGTTATACAAATTCTACATACAAAATCTTGTTAGGGCATATTTGAATTAGACACTGCCCATAAAATTAATAACTATATAAAATTAATTTTACACTAAATTTTCTTCATTATTAAATATGAAATTTGCCATCTTTATTTAAAATTAATAATTGAGGGATTGAAAATAGATATAAGAAATTTTTTTTCAAAATATGTAATCAATATTTCTCTAAAATACATTTTGCATAGAGCACGTTACTTAATTGTAATCTCTATATGTATTTAATTAATATTCAATGACTATCATACAATATTCTAATTGCTTATAGATCGATAATATTTTTTTAGAGTATATCTGTAATCATTTATTATTCCTTATATCTTTATCTTTTATAAAAAATGAGCACCGCTTGAAGTCCCTATTTATCTCTAGATTTATAAAAATATCCTACTTATATTAACGTGCCAATGCAATACTTATTTTATTTATGTAATTAATTTTAAAAAATTGGTAATGGTTTTTATTATGAAGGGATGATATTTTTGGTCCCACATCAATTATGAGTTAGGAAAAAATATGTCTTATATAAATTGAAATCTTTTCTTTCGATGCTTTTTAAAGGATAAATCATGAGAACCTCGTACCATAAGTGCTAGAGGCCGAAATAGATAATATTTCACGAACATGAAGATAAATCCAATCATCCAAGCCATCCGATCTTTTGGCACTATCCCATATACACATACTCTCTCTTGGCTGGAGAGTTTTTTGGTTATTCTTTTTCTTTTTTGCCCTATCATGGGCTTTGACATAAAGAAGTCCATTTATCTTTTAATTTTTTAATGAAAAACAAAAAATAAGTTGATAGAAGAATTAAATTTATCTTATTATTTTAGTTACTTAAATTACTTTTTGATTAGTTTTTAATTAAATGAGTCTCTTGATCACAACCATTAATTTTTTATTTTATAAACATAGCAATGAATTGAGTATAAATCAGATGGATGAATATCTATACCTATTTTGTAATTAAAAATTTTATATCTATATATGCTTCATACTAACTTTGGATCAGATTGAGTAAAATAAATGGTATAAGTTGAGTTAGACTAGATAGACAAAATGAAACAAGCCGCATAAAAAACTTATCATGTAAAATCTTAAAGTAATTATAATTTTAAAAAAAATTAGATTAAAATCATATTGAATCAACGTAGAATAAGCCATTATCATTTCGAGATTTAAATGGGTTGGATAAAATCTATCGAATATCCCATGGATCTATTATAATTATCATCTCTATTTTTTTGATGGATAATTTTTGTATACTGCAAATGGTGCAGCCCTGCACGTATTATCTATAGTAATTAGCTCATGGGATAGAAAGAAATTTTTTTTTTTTTGTGTACTGCACTCTAACCCTCCGCGTGATCCAATCATCATGTGTAGGGCTGCAATGCTGTGCATTTTTCTTTTTGGGCTTTTCCAAATTAACATTCTCTTGACTGGAGCCCGACGAGGGTTTTTGATCTCCAGAGCCTACTCGTTTTATCCTCTCACATATTCCCTCTCCTCTTCTTCCTGTTCTAGCCCTGACCATAAGGACCACATCAGGCTCTTTCTTGACAAGGCCCAGCTCTCCTTTGGCAAAGACCGACCAAGCGTTGCGGCGTTCAGCCAACTTTGATGGCGATGGAACGCCAACAAGCCATGGTGGAGGGTCATCAAGTCCTAGGCATGAATTCGCATCGTCATTGTTTAGAATTCTAAACAGTTCATCATTGCAGTAAAAATGTTCACTTCACACGGTTATTCTGAAATGGAATTACCGTAAAAGATGTTAATTTGTTGTTATTTTGAATTAAGTTATACTTCATTGGTTCAAGATGGTATTTTTCATGACTTGCGGCTCATAAAATTCAGCCTAGGGACAAGTTTTCTGAATGAACCTTAATATAATTACTCCAGATAAAGTGAAGCTTCTTTGCATGGTGCATCATATGCAGCTAAGATTGTAAATTGGACATGCTGGTCACAGTATATGTCCTTTTTTTTTTTTTTTTTTTACAAAATATCAATCATTAATTTTAAATATATTTTGTTGGTGTAGAATTTGGTTGACGTCGGATCAAACTAGAGTCGAGAAAAATGAGGTCACCGCCGATGACCTGCAAAACAAAGTCCTCTCCGCAGTCGACATTAGTAGCTCCGATAGGATCCTCCGACGGTCAAATTAGCTCTGGCCAACAGAAGTGGAGTGCTCAGTGTGGAGTTCGGTAGAGTTTCGGAAAGAAGAAGAAAGCTTAGAGAAAACGTATCTGAAGGGTTCTTTTTTATAGACGAAGCTTGTTGTAACTGCCTTGATTAATGACTATCATAACCATCTTGATAAATGCCGATCATGATTGACTTGATAAATGCCGATCGTGTTATCTTGATAAATGACAATCATAATTATCGTGATAATTGTAACCTTTTAGTAGTGGGATCGCCTATAGGAATCTGTCTGAAGGAACAGTTTGTAAGGAGTTTGGCTTCCATAAAAGTCCGACTAGAGGAGTCCGAAAGAAGTTCGGCTCCCGTAGAAGTCCGGCTGCTGGAGGAGTCCGGAAGGAGTTCGACTTCCGTAGAAGCTCGGCTACTGGAAGAGTTCGGAAGGAGTTCGGCTTTCGTAGAAGCTCGGTTACTGGAGGAGTCCAGAAGAAGTTCAGCTTCCGTAGAAGCTCGATTGCTGGAGGATTCCAGAAGAAGTTCGGCTTCCGTAGAAGCTCGGCTGTTGGAGGAGTCCAGAAAAGGTTCGACTTTCATAGAAGCTTGGTTGCTGGAGGAGTTCGGAAGAAGTTCGACCGACTGAAAAGATTCGGCTGGGACTCGACTGCTGAGAAGTTTGGCTAGATTTGTCCGCTGAGTAGTTCGGCCACTAAATAAATCCGACTGCTAGGGAGAGAATTTTCGATTGAAGCTCTTTCGTGATTACCAGCTGCATTAGACTAAGCTTCAGACTCGACTTCTGTGGGAGTAGAATTTATCCTCAACAATAATTTTTCCACTCTCGAGTTCGAGACTCGAAGGACGGGAGTACAAAAATGCAACTGTCGAAGTCCTATTCAAGGCTCTGCACCTTGTCTCCAGCCGAGGTTGAAAGTGTAGTTGAAGCTCGGCGGAGATCTTGTCTTCTATTGTTGTCGAGCACAATGGGGCCATCTTCGGAGCCTTCATCCCATCTAAAATGACCGAGGCCTTCGACTTTGCTCACGTTAGGACGAGGTTCTCCTTCTATTCCTAACAGATATCTCTTGCAGCCGAGGTTGATGCGGGAGCTCGGGGGAGATCTTGTCTCCTGCAGTCGAGATTGGTCCGGACCCTCGGGGGAGATCTTATCTTCTGTAGCCGAGGTTGTTGCGGACTTTGAGGCTCAATCTTCGACTTTGCTCATATTAAGATGAGGTTCTCCTCCTGTTCCTAACGGACTGTGGGGGCCTTCGATTTGCTACATTAGGACGAGGTTCTCCTCCTGTTCCTAACGGACTGTAGGGGCACATCAGAGCCGTTGTCAGGGCCTCTCTCTCCATCTTATCCTAAATGAACGAGGCCTTCGACTTTGCTCACATTAGGATGAGGTTCTCCTCCTGTTTCTAACGGACTATAGGGACACATAAGGACCGTTGTCAAGGTCTCTCCCCCCATCTCGTCTAAAATGAACGAGGCCTTCGACTTTGCTCACGTTAGGACGAGATTCTCCTCCTATTTCTAACGAGCTGTGGGGGCTTTCGACTTTTGCTCACGTTAGGATGAGGTTCTCCTCCTATTCCTAATGGACTGTGGGGGCACATAAGGGCCGTTGTTTGCTCACGTTAGGATGAGCACATAAGGGTCATTGTCAGAGCATTTTCCTCCATCTCGTCTAAAATAAACGAGGCATTCAACTTTATTCACGTTAGGATGAAGTTTTTCTTCTATTCCTAACAGACTGTGGGGGCACATAAGGGCCGTTGTCTGAGCTCTCCCCCCATTTTATCTAAGATGAACGAGGCCTTCAACTTTGCTCGCATTAGGGCGAGGTTTTCCTCCCATTCCTAATGGACTGTGGGGGGGCACATAAGGGCCGTTGACAAGGCCTCTCCCCCATCTCGTCTAAAATGAATGAGGCCTTTGAAGCTCGAGAGAGATCTTATCTCTAGCCGAGGTTGAAGCTCGGCGCGCTCGAGAGAGATCTTATTTTTTAGCTGAGGTTGGCACGGTCGCTCGAGTGATCTTATCTCTAGCCGAGGTTGACACGATCGCTCGAAAGAGATCTTATCTCTCAAGGTTGAAGCTCTTGGAGAGTCTTGGCTCGGTCGCTTGAGAGATCTTATCTCTAGTCGAGTTGGCTCGGTCGCTCGGGAGAGATCTTATCTCTAGCCGAGATTGAAGCTCGGGCACTCGGAAGAGATCTTATCTCTAGCCGAGGTTGACACGATCGCTCGGGAGAGATCTTATCTCTAGTTGAGGCTGAAGCTTGGGGGCTCGGAAGAGATCTTATCTCTAGTTGAGGTTGGTGCAGTCATCCGAGAGAGATCTTATCTCTAGCCGAGGTTGAAGCTCGGGCGCTCAGAAGAGATCTTATCTCTAGCCAAGATTGGCACGATCGTTCGAAAGAGATCTTATCTCTAGCCGAGATTGAAGGACGTTGACCGGCTCATGTTAGGATGAGGTTCACCTTCTGTTTCTAACACGGCCACTATTGACTACTTTTTTCCTATCATCATAGTTTTTGCATAGTTTTTTGTATAGTTTTTACATAGTTTTTTCTGTCATCACATAATTTGGAGCAAGCTCCTCTTGGCTTTGATGCTGGAGATGACGGATTGCCGAAGTACCAAGCTCCTCCCAGATGTGGCATCGATGATTCGGAAGGTGACCGATCTTTCTGTTGTTCCTCCATCATTGGTGGTTCTGGCTATAGCAGCGCCCTCGGTCAATCTTCTCCTACTTCAGACTGGCTTCCGAGGAACCGACCCATCTGGCCTCTCCTGACAAGCTCTTCGATTTCATCTCGGAGCTGAACACATTTTTCAGTGTCATGGCCGTGGTCGCGATGATAGAGGTAGTACTTGCTTCGATCACGTTTGTTTGGAGGAGATCGTAATTCTTTTAGTCTTGGCAGCTGGTTCCGAATTTTCATCAGAACTTGAGCCTTAGAAGCACCGGGGGGGGGCGTAGTTGTGGAACCTTCCGGGAGGACTTCTTCATGCTCTTTTGTCGGGGCTTTCTTGATGACGAGCTCGAGGAGTTCGGGCTCGCTTGCGCCCGGGGGGAGTCCATGAGCGCGATCGAACTTCACTCGGCCCTCCATCCATGGTAGGTTTATTAGACTCATCCATCCACCACTCTCCTGAAACTTCTTCATCCTTTAATTTGAAGGCTTCTTCCACACGGGCATATCTCTCGGCTCGGACTAGCAGATCGACAAAGTTTTTGAGGTATTTTTTTTCTAGAAAAAATAGCAAATTGTTCTTCTGAAGGCCGCCCTTGAGCATGACCATTGCAACAGACTGATCCAAGTCCCGGACCTCCAATGCCGCAGCATTAAATCGAGTGACATAAGTCTGGATGGATTTCCCCTCCTGCTTGATATTCATCAAAAAATTCGAACTTCGGCGCGGACGTCGGCTGCTGACGAAGTGAGCCATAAACTAATGGCTCATCTGATCAAAAGAGAATATCGTACCCGACTTCAATGCTGAGTACCAATTTCTTACTGCTTTCTTTAAGGTAGATGAAAAAGTCCGACATAATATGGCATCTGGTACGCCATGAAGCAGCATCATGATTTGGAAGGTCTCCAGATGATTAACTGGATTAGAGGTTTCATCGTAGCTTTCAAGTTGAAGGAGCTTGAAGTTCGGTAGAACGGATTCTTGCATAATTCGAAAAGAGAAAGGAGGATCGGTGCGAACGTCGTCATGGTGAGCTGGTGCGACATGATCGAGCTCCTCAATCCGTTGGTCTATCTTTCATAGTTTGTAATTGAGAACGTCGTCTCGATCGTAGACCTTGGAGGACTTTCGACTACAGATGGAGAAGATTTCCTTCAGAGGAGAACTATGATCCGAACTTGGATCCTCTACTCTCTGTTTCTTCTTCCTAACGGTGACGGGCATGCTAGCTCAAATGCTCTTTCTTAGGATTGGTTCTTGACATCCTGATGATGGATTTCTTGGTGGAGTCATCGTCGGGGGCTGCCGCATGACCTGTACCATCTCGGTGAGGTCCTGAATCCGCTACATCAGTAGGTTAAACTGCTCTGAATCCACTATGACTGCAGGCGGGGCTTGAGTTATTAGAGCCGGAGCAGAAACTGATGTATCTAGATGGGATCTGGTTGCAGAGACCGTTGATCACCGGATTGAAGCTTTCATAGGAGGCATTTTTTTTCTGGGAAGAACTCTAGATCGCTGCTGAGCACTCCTTTAAGATCAAAGGAACCTCAAGAACAGAGGGCCCTTCCTCTAGCGCCAATTCTGTTGGTGCAGAATTTGGTTGACGCCGGATCAAGCTGGAGTCGAGGAAAACGAAGTCGCCGTCGATGATCTGCCAACGATAGGACCCTCCGACGGTCAAGTTAGCTCTAGCCAACAGAAGTGGAGTGCTCAGTGTGGAGTTCGATAGAGTTTCGGAAAGAAGAAGAAAGCTTAGAGAAAATGTATCTAGAGGGTTCCTTTTTATAGGCGGAGCTTGTTGTAACTACCTTGATTAATGACTGTCGTAACCATCCTGATAAATGTCGATCGTGATTGACTTGATAAATGCCGATCGTGTTGTCTTGATAAATGACAATCATAATTATCGTGATAATTGTAACCATTCAGTAGTGGGATCGTCTATAGAAATCCGTCTAAAGGAACAGCCTGTAAGAAGTTCGGCTTCCATAAAAGTTCGACTGGAGGAGGAGTCCGAAAGAAGTTCGGCTTCCGTAGAAGCCCGACTGCTGGAGGAGTTCGGAAGGGGTTCGACTTCCGTAGAAGCTCGATTGTTGGAGGAGTCCGGAAGGAGTTCGGCTTCCGTAGAAGCTCGGTTGCTAGAGGAGTTCAGAAGGAGTTCGGCTTTCGTAGAAGTTCGGCTGCTGAAGGAGTCCAGAAAGGGTTCGGCTTCCGTAGAAGCTCAGTTGCTGAAGGAGTTCGAAAGAAGTTCGGCTGTTGAGAAGTTCGGCCGACTGAAGAGATTCGGCTGGAGCTCGACCGTTGAGAAGTTTGGCTAGGTTTGTCTGCTGAGTAGTTCGGCCATTGAATAAATCCGGCTGCTAAGAAGAGAATTTCCAATTAAAGCTCTTCCGTGATTACCAGCTGCATTAGGCTAAGCTTCAGACTCGACTTCGACGGGAGCGGAATTTATCCCCAATATATTCTATATCCATCTAACGGCATTAAATATTTTCCTGTCGAGAATGAAATAACTTATCTCATCATATTCTAAATTTTGTAAATTCTATATCATAAATTCTTCAGATTGCCAACATATCAATGGGCATGCGCTATGTGCGTGCCGGTATTCCCTTGCAAAATTAATAACTCAGGTTTCAGTAAATAATGTAGTATCTATTTATGAACTCTTATTTAATTTTTTGAGGACCTATTTCTTGTGGTCTGTGAAGGTGTAATTAAAGCAATCTCCACAGAAATTAGATAAATCAGGTTAACCAAAGAAGAAATTAGATACTGCAAGAAAAGAAATTAGATAACCAAGTGCAGGTGTATAATTTCTCATCTACTTACAGATTTACGTATAGTTGTTCCGAATATATTTGATATAAAAATTGTAGATGGTCTATAAACTCATACAAAATTAATAATTCATGAACCACATTAATGCTTAATGCCCCACCTGAGGAAATACATCAAAATTATTACTGAATGATTTTATGATCTAAAGGATAAGGTGACTAGTGCTGGTTTTGTTTTGAGGTTTAACATAGGCTAGTGCTATTCGGTTTTAATGTAAATTAGATCGATTTTGTTCTTTTTAAGTTTCTTCTAAATTTTATATTTTGATGCATCTGGAGTACAAGAGCTTTTTGAGTTTCAAGATTTTTTTGTTCTTTATGGGTTTCAAACCCAATGTCAACCCTTCCTCCTCCCACACAAACCCAAATTCTATCTTTCTCCAGCAAACCCAAACAGAAGCCGGCCACTGCTTCACAGTGGCACTCCAAAATCTGAGGGGGTACTGCTCTTGGATGCTGGATACTCTTTCTTTGTGTCTCCCACTCCTTCCACTCTGGTTGCACGAGATATCCTTGTGATGCTTTGCTTCTCTTCCACGTAGTCCACCGGATGTGAAATGTGCATCCCAATGCTATGCTTGACCTTTATAACGTTAGCTTTTGTGCTAACATAAAATAATCCATCTTATATTTATCATATATTTAGTTGAAATCACGAGAGAAAGGATGGATGGGATTAGAATGATGGATGGCCTTGGCTCAAAAAATTATAGAAAGGATGAATGAAAAAGTAAGATTCTTCATCCATTCTGGTTCATCAATTTGCATCCTTCCAAATTGGAAGGATGAAGAAAGAATGGATGAAACATTGATGGGTGAATTTTTGCATAGACAAAATTATCCCTCATTAAATTTTTTGATAAAACTATAATATTTCTTCACTTTTTCATTCATATTATTTTTATATATTTTAATATATACTATTAATAATATACTATTAAATTTTATTACTAATTATTTTAATTTGAATACATAATTTTGATAATTATAATTAAATAACTAAAATTATCTTCAATTTTTTTATTTTACTTACTATTTTTAATTAATTATTTATATAATAGTAATTAATTATTAAATTAGATTATAAATTATCTGATTATTTATATTATTAATGAAATTAATTATTAAATTAAATTATAAATTAACTAATTATTTATATAATTAACTCATTAATAATTTAATTATAAAATTATTTATTAAATTAAATTAAATTAAAATTAAATATTTATATAATTATAAATTATAATGATTATAAGTTTATATATTGTTTACTTATTTAGTATAAATTAATGTTATAAATTGATAATAATAATAATTTTTTAAAAGATAGTTTGGTAAAAATATTATATAAATATCATCCATCCTTCCTTCCATTCCTTCTACATCAAACAGTGGAAGGAATCACTTTTATCTATTATTTCATGTTTCCCCAAATATATAAAAGGATGGATGAATCTTTCATCCATCCTCTCTCTCATCCATCCATCCTTAGATTCATCCATCCTCTCTCTCATCCATCCTTTCTCATCCATCCATCCTTTCTTCAATCCATCTTTCATACCAACCAAAGCATTAGTTAGAAGGTTGTGCGTCCATTTTACATTGGGTTAGATTAGCATTTGCATGGAAGTACTGTTCTCACCGGTGTGGGCATGCTTTGACCTGTTAAGAATTCAGGTGAATTAAGGGAAGAAACACTGCAAAAAGAGGCTGAGAACAAACTACTTGGTCTGATAGAACTGGCAAGCTGTTTGCTTCCAGTCTCATGAAAGAGAGTTGATGCAACTGCAAGGGATGCTGAGAGCTATGTAACACGAGACATGTCAATGTAAACTATCAGCAGACAGGTCCTCAGCCATACTGAGGCAAGTGTTGGGGTTTCAAAGGAAATCTATCCTGCCTTTGGTTAGAGGACATCTAGTTTTAGCTGCCAGCCTGGGATTGATGCAAGACCTATTGGAATTGCAGTTCTTTAGGGTCAGCGTATAGCAGCGCTTGAGGCTTACTTTTGAGAGTATGTCAGTAAAGCCTGCTGAGGTACTGTTATGCAAGGGGCAGATTTTTTTTTTTTTTTTGGTTGAAATGGTGCAATTGATAAGGTGACATTTTCACTTGCCCATACAGAGCATTTGATCTTAGCCAACTATGATTTTTTTGGCGCAAGGTTTTGTTCATTGTTTTCCAGAAAGATAGAGTAGTGTGCCCCCAACCCCCACCCCCTTCCACCACTGTTTTTACTCATGGAGCTCTGCTCAATCGCCGGAAGGATGAATCCTAGAACTGCTCTAGATATGAATCATCCCTTCATGCTTTGATAAAACTCGGATATGGTTATTATGGTTATGGTTATGCAGAGGGCACGATTTAGTTACAACATAATGTGTATCTTGATGGTTTCTCTCTTTTTCTAGTTTTAGGTACTCATCAGTGTGGCATGTATATAGAATATCTGTTCCTTTTTTTTCTTGCTCAAATTGATATGTATCTAGAGTTGGCAGACATAATATTCATATTTCAGTCGAGATCTGTTCATCTTATTTTCACTATCATATTATTAGTTTTTTTTTTTTTTACTTTCAAAAAATATATAGTTTTTAGTAAATAATATTAAATTAATGTGTAACCAATGGTTAATGGTGTTTGTTGGTGCGGTCATTCATCACCGGACACATGGCATCATCAGAAAGACCACGATCCTAAGCTGCTGCCAAAAATGACAAAGTTTTCGATCGCAGATCAGTAATTAACTGATCTGAAAGGTGGATCAACCTTCACCTTGGCCAAGTGACCAAACTAGATGAACAGAATCAGATTGGTAATCTACCGGCCTACACAATATTTGATCACTATCCTCCAAAATCATTCAAAAAATAGGTCCAAATTGGTACTTGACCGATCTTGTCGTAGCCATACAAGAATCAAACCAGTACTTCATTGTTCTAGAAACCAGCTCTCACAGGAGATCGGGTTTTTACCGACCTTATGCAATACCAATCCACTTGGGTGTGAGATCAGTCTCTCGGCGACCAGTTTCTTTTATCGAGATCGATGAAATATCGACGTCATCAACCCTAAAGATATTCCCTGCTGACACCTAGATCGTTAAATCACCGATCTTATCATATGACCTAGATTGGTAATCTACCAACCTAGACGCATTCTGAATGCCAACTAAGCGCCAACTGCACTCCAGTCAAGCGGCTCTCCTCAAGCTATACAACAGCTAATTGTCACGAAGGCAAACGGTCAACAGCCATAATCTAGCTGGTCATAACCAACTAACGGCCTAACAAACTTTTCTTAAGACCTAAGCAAATTTCTCTATAAATAGAGGATAAGGTATCCCTCCCAGGTAAGCACAAGACTCATAAAGTCAAAACTCTGCCAGAATCTACTCTCAATTTTTCTACCGAAAGAAGATCAAATCATCTTCCACATCAACCCTCTCTTTCTGCCTTTCAATCTTTCATTTTTACTATTTGTTGATAAGGCTTCAGCTGACTTAAGCATCGGAGGATCTTAAATCGAAGGATACTCTACCGATTTTTGAACTTTTCTTGTAGGCTGACCCATGGACCACGTCAAACCAGCTCGATAAGCTCTCCAGCATGAATCTCTACGAAAATTTAAAATCCTGTCGCAACAGATTGGTGCTAGAGGAAGGACGATTGACCCAAAATTTTGTAGAAATGGTCAAGAAAGTACAAAATTCAGCTCCATCTTCTCCCGAAGCTCCCCCAAAGATGGTCCAGTCCTATCCTCTGGCAGTGATCGACCCTCAATAATTCAATCTCTTAGTACAGCAGGTCCAAGTACTCACCAATGCCGTACAATAGCTTCTGTAAACAACGGAGCAACGACAAGAATTCATCCCTTGAGAGGCTGCATCGCGAACCAGTCATCCTCTAACCCTCCAAGAATTCCATCGAGAGCATCTTCTTGAAAAATAAGATCACCCCTGTGAAGCCAAATCAACCTCCTGTAGTAGAAGGCCAATGCGGGAAGTAGATCTTGAACAGAAGCTTCAAGATCTTGAGAAGAAACTGAAGGAGGTGTAGCTCGAAAGGTCTTCACAGAGTAAGAAGAATTTTTACCTCACTTCCTCCTTTTTTGCTAAAATTTTGGATGAATCGGTTCCATCTTGATTCAAGATGCCCACTCTAGAGCCATTTGATGGCTCCACTGACCCCCAAGACCACTTTGAGGGGTACAGAGATATTATGAGGCTTTAAGGTACGTCCGACGTCCTTCTCTGCATGGCCTTTTCCATCATCCTTAAGAAATCTATGAGGGTATGATTCTTCGAACTCCAACCTGGGTCTGTTTCCTCCTTTGATCAGTCGAGCATGCTTTTATGGCCTATTTTGGGAGCAATCGTCTCCACCTGAAGCACTCGATCAGCCTGTTCTTTATTGTACAACAGGAGGAGGAGTTCCTCAGTAAGCACATAGCCCATTTCAACGTGGCCATTCTTAAAGTGAAAGGCTTCAATGAGTCCATCGTGATGTCAGTCTTGAAGCGAGGATTCAGGGCTACCGACTAACCTTCTTCCTCAACAAGAACTTTTCGAAGAACTATGAGGAAATGCTGGCCCGAATTTGAAAGTACACCCATGTTGAGGAAGAGAAGAAGCTGAATAAAAAAGAAAAGAAGAATAAAGAAGGAAAGAAGCGGTCCCGTGATGAAGAGCACGGGAAGATAGGGAGCAGCAGTGAACTACCTCGAAAAAATCTGAGATCCTAGAGTCCTATTTGAAAATTCGATAGCTACGCTTTTTTGTCTATTCCTTGATCATAGATTCTGATAGAGATAGAAAATCAGAAATATCTCCACCATCCTAACCCCATGAAGGTCCCTGCTGACAAAAGAAATAAAGGCAAATACTACCGCTTCCATCGGGATCACGGGCACGACATCGATGAATGTCGTCAACTTAAGGATAAGATTGAGGCCTTGATCTGTCGGGATTATCTCGACAAGTACATTCAAGATCGGACAAACTAGATCCTGGAGCTATGCCAGAGGCCTGATGATGCTACTGAGAATAACCGACCGATTGCAGGAGTTATCAACGTGATTTCACAGGGCAGTGGGTCTCAGAGGACATCCAGAAGTCCCTCTCCAAAGAGGCAGTGTACTAAAAATGTAATTTTTTTTGATGATGATGCCTAAGGGATTCAAACACCCTATAAATGATGCTATCGTCGTTTCTATGATGATAGCAAATTATGATGTAAAAAGGATCTTGGTTGATAATGAAAACTCAGTCGATGTGTTGTTCTATGATACTCTCTCAAAAATGAATGTGATCAATAATCTAAAATAGGTCGGCTGCCCTCTAGTTGGATTCTCAGGCGACTCAGTGGCGGTTGAAGAAAAAATTACATTGCCTGTTACTGCTGGAAGGGAACCACGTCAGTTAACCGTACAACTTATATTTCTGATCGTCAAAATACTATCCGCATACAATGCCATTCTCGACCGACCTGGGCTCAATGCCCTCAAGGCAGTAGTTTCAACTTACTATCTATTGGTCAGGTTCCCAACAAAATTTGGCATTGAGGAAATGCATGGAGATCAGACAATGGCCAAATAATATTTTTTGATAGTATTAAAAAATAAAGGAGCTAGCCAAAGATCTACCACTCGAAATATCCTATCTAGATTTTGAAGATGAGGATAGAAAAATCTAAGGTGAGTCGGCAAAACCACTTATTACCATTCTCCCTAGGAGAGATCAGGAGAAGACGGTCCAGATAGGAGCTCGATTAAATCTCGACCTAAGAAAAAAACTAATTTTCTTTCTCTGAAAAAATGTCAATGTATTTGCATGGTCAACCTTAGATATGCCTGAAATCCTCATCAATGTCATCATGCATAAATTGAATATAGATCCCAAACGCAAGCCCATAAAGCAAAAGAAAAAAAGCTTTACTTTGAAAAGATAAAAGGCAATAGACGAGGAAGTTGATAAACTTTGAAAGGCAGGATTTATTAGAAAAGCATAGTATCTGAGCTGGATGGCCAACGTAATGATGGTTAAAAAGACAAATAAAAAATGAAGAATCTGCATTGATTTCACCAATCTTAATGAGGCTTGTCCCAAGAATAGCTTTCTTCTACCGAGAATTGATCAGTTGGTTGATACAACCTTAGGGTACAAGCTATTAAGCTTTATGGATGCCTTTTTTGGCTATAATCAAATCAGAATGGCTCCTAAGGATGAAGAAAACATGACTTTTATCATTGATAAAAATTTGTATTGTTATAAAATGATGCATTTTGGTTTGAAAAATACTGGCACCATCTACCAGCATCTAGTGAACAAGGTTTTCAAGCATCAAATCAGCGATAACATGAAAGTTTATGTTGATGACATGCTGGTCAAAAGCACAGAAGAAGATCAGCATATTGCCGACTTGGAAGAGGCATTCAGAGAACTGCACAAATATCAAATGAAGCTTAATCCTAGCAAATATGCTTTCGGGATAATAGTCGAAAAATTTCTTGATTTTCTTGTAACCCAAAGAGGAATAGAGGCCAACCTCTAGAAGATCTAGGCATTGCTTGATATGAAACCTCCTAGCACCTTAAAAGAAGTACAGCGGTTCACCAGATGAGTGGCATCACTCAACAGGTTTATATCCAGGTCAGCCAAAAAATGCCTTTCATTCTTCAAAATTTTGAAACAAATTAAAGATTTCAAATGGATGGATGAATGCCAATCTACTTTCGACGAGCTCAAGACATATCTGGGCAAAGTTCTATTATTGTCAAAACCTGTCGAAGGTAAGGACTTATTCCTGTATCTATCCATTTCATCTAATGTTGTCAGCTTGATATTAGTCCGAGATGATGCAGGAATATACATGCCCATTTACTACACTAGTAAATTATTGCGTGATGCAGAGACATGGTACTCCCGCACAGAAAAATTAATTTACTCTCTGGTCACCACTGCTAAGTGCCTTCGATCATATTTTTAGGCTCATACCATCATTGTCCTAATAGATCAACCATTGAGGGCAATCCTTTAGAAACCTGACACATTTGGTCGATTGGCCAAGTAGGCAATCGAGCTCAGTGAATTTGATGTCTGCTATCAGTCCCAACCTTCCATAAAAGCTCAAGCATTGGCCGACTTCATGGTAGAATGCTCAATACCCGAAGAAGAGAAAGTCCCAAAGATCCAGGAAGGAACTACTGAGGGATCTTATTAGCTCTGGCCTATGGATGGAGACTACAATGCTTTGGATTGATTTTGGCCAGTCCCGAAGGATCAGTTACTGAACATGCTCTAAGATTCAATTTTCAAGCCTCCAACAATGGAGTTAAATATGAAGCCCTCATTATAGAACTCAAAATGGCAAAAGAGCTTAATATTAAGGGGCTCAAGGTTTTCACTGACTTTCAGCTTGTCGTCGGATAGGTATGAGGTCATTACGAAGCCAAAGATCCTGTTATGCCTCGATATTTATATAACGCAAAAAAATTATCCAAAAATTTTGATGATCTTGAAATTGTTCAAATATCGAGATCAGAGAATATCCGAGCTGATGCTGTTGAAAATAGTATCCCAAAATCAATCTTCAATCTATTGACGATTGAGTTATTTTATGTAATTATATATAAATTATTAATTAAATAAAAATTATTTTAACTTTTCATCATAAATCTTTTATCTTCTAATAAACTCTTGTATGTTGTGATGAAGTTCTTAGGACTATTTAGAATCAATAAAGAAGAATTTATCATTTAGTCCTTAAAATAGTTCATGATCAAATGATACATTATTACCAAGGACGATAATATTTATCGAGTATAGATCATTGTGTATCATATAGATTGATTATTCTCTTAATCAAGAAGTATGAAGATACTGGTATGGCATACAGATGAGATATATGGATATATCTATACCGAACGTGATCAACTCCAGAGCTTTTCTACTATCAAGAATTGTTCTAATGAAATATAGCCATAAGTATCCCTTCGACCTGAGATCACCACGGTAACTTTCAAGCAACTTACTGTACTTTGATGTTGGACTATCTAAATTTTTAATTCAGTGATGAAAAATTTTTGGATATAGTTAAATACTTGAGGAGTCGGTGCATGAGTCAAGATGAAACTGACCACTCCTAATCACAGAAGTTGTATTCAATAGTATTTCAATTTAGTAAGATCTTGATCAGGGTAGTTCTTATGAGGGGTTATAGGACTAATTGCTTTGAGATACGATTTGGATGTATCTTTCAGGATTGACAGTTAAACTCTGAGTCATCCTATGCATAGAGGTCAAAGGGATATATTATGCAGTAACCATATTCACGTAGGTTCTAAATATTGCGATTGTACTATTCGACCTATCTGAACGTTGGGTACCATTGCTAGATGATCACTTCGATTAGTACAAAAAATTGGTTCCTATGCTACCGGCTTAGGTTCGAACCTATGAGATTACACATACTAGAGGTTCCTACCCGATCTAATGGCTGATCAAGAAAAATTTAATAAGTAATTTAATCACTAATTAACTCTATTTGATAGAGTGATTATTTTTGGATCAAGTCCAATTGAATTGGATTCATTTGAATTTGATCCGATTAGGTTATAAGATGATCTAATCGTCAAGGAGGTTTAATCCTTGATTTGATTAGAAATTTAGCTTGATCAATTCCTGATTTAATTAAGATTTAACTATGCCTAATTAAGTCTAAATAAGTTGGATTTAATCTAATCTAATTGGGCCTAACCAATTTGGATTGGATTGGTTCAATTAGATGACTATTGTAAGACTAGTTTGACTAGTCTTTCCATGTGCCACATCATCCTTTGAATTGCACCATCCTTTCTCCATAAGAAAAAGATTTCTCATGAACTTTTTCCACACAAGAGAGAGGGCGTGCGCCCTCCTTTCTCACATCCCATGTAGATAAGATAGGCTGGTCGTTATTCAAATTCAAAGAAGTTTGAGTTTAAATGAACAAGCCAACCATCTTATCTAAAACCCTCATGCCTCCTTATGTGTGCATCGATAAAAAAAATTATTTTTGGATGTATGCAAAGAGAGAGAGAGAGACGAAGAAACAAAAAGAGAGAAAATATTTTTCTCGTGCATGAGTTCTTCTTTCTTTACATGAGAAAAACCAGAAAATAGAGTACTAGGCGCAAAGGATTTTGAGTGAGTGCATACCCTAGAATCTATCTAGGATTCAAAATTTATATCTGTGAGTTACGAGGGTCATGACTTCATAGATCCTGATGGAAGACCTCTTCATCATCTTCTACATTCATCACGATCCGAAGTGTCCGAAGTCCTTATGAAGAAGATCAAAGGAGTTTGATCTATATCAACAATAAAGGTTACTATAGAGCTAGCACTTGGAAGAAACTGATGGAGATTAGGACCTCATCTAGATTATCCGTAGAGGCCAAACATGTGTGTGGCTATGTCGTGGCATTTAGATCTATACCAAGGAGACCAGATTGCAATATTTTTCTATCTACGAAAAGATAATGTATTCTGAACACATAAAGCGATAAAACAGTTTCACTACAGTCATTATTTTTATTTTTAGATATGCATGCATATATGATACATTAGATCCTGTAGCATGTAGAATTTTTAGATTAAATATATAGCTTTTATTATTAATTTAATTAATAATAATTTTTGCTGTGTATGTCTTTCGAAAATTTTTTTGAAAGTAGAGCTAAAAATCTTGTTCACTTCCTTCAATTGATATCAGAGCTACAGATTCTTTAATGTATTATATATGTATGATTTAGATTAATTTTAGATTAGATCTAAATAATAATCTAATTTAAAAAATAAAAAAGATGATCGTATGGACTGTAGGTTGTTCTGTTGTAAGGTTTATCCCTTATAGTGGAGAGATTATCCTGATACGTTACGATTTATAAAATTGATCATAGAAAATTTAGATTAGATCTAATATTTTTCATAATGTATTTGAAGGATTTAATCCAAATTTTATCATGAATTAGTGTTTAGATTAGATCTAAATAATTTTATGATTTTTATATAGAGTAAATAGTTTTAGATTAAACTTGAACAGGATCTTAAGAAGGTTCTATTCATCGGTTGAGCCGACTCTCTCAAGAATCGAGCCAGCTCAACTAGCATGCCAGTCATGATACGATTTCTGGATTATTGCTCCAACCGGCTCAATCAAGAATTGAGCTGTCTCAACTTCAATTCGGGCCGACTCGGATTGGATCCAAGCCTGCTCGATGGAAATGATGGCCTTCGAGCCTTTTTTCGAGCCGACTGTCTCAGAAACTGAGCCAGCTCGACTTCTACTTGGGCCAGCTCGGATGGGATCTAAACCAACCCGACTGAGAAGTTGGCTGAATATGATAATTGACTGATTTTATGAGTTCAAACTTACATCTAGTGCATGTTTATGAAATTAGCCGATCCATTTTTGAAATGAGTCAATCTATTTAATAAAATAGTGCTAGAATGTAAAGAATATTTTAAAAATTCTAAAAATATTTTTAAAATATTGAACCCTAATCCTTAGTCTTAAACTTAATTAAAAATTAAGTATGATAAATTAGAATCTAGAATTATGAATTAAAGATCCTAAGTCATTGATCATAAAATGTAGATTATCGGATTAGTCGAATTAGATCCATCAATTAGGTTAGACCTAAAGTTAGTTAAAGAATAGACTAAATTAGAGTAATTGATTAAATCTAACCAAATGTTAATTTAAATTAGGTCAAGAACTCTTTAGACTAAATTACAATAGTTGTAGTTGGTCAAGCCCATGCCTTTAATGAGGATCAAATGAATTTGATTCATGGCTATGCGGTCGAATCTAAAATTGCTAGGTTAATCAAATTAAAACTAATAAACTGAATGGTGTCTAAGATAAGTCTAGCAGCTCAGACCAGTAATTTTTAATTGGGAGCTACTTGCACTGATTCGATCTTTAATGAATTAATGACATATTCCTTCCACTGATCTCATTTATCTGGCCATCCTGGTGAATTAGATTTTGATTAGATCACTTAATGATTTAGGCTCATTCATGTCTATTAGGTAAATCAGTTTGACTGATTTAGGTGCTCCTAATGCCAGTTTTAATTAGGTCCTTATTGACCTGACTTGGTGAAGTTAGTGGAAGGATCTAAATTGATTGGTTAATTTTTTTTAAAAATTAATTAATAAAATTTTTTAAAATTATTAGATCCTTAAAATGAGAAAGTTATGGTGATAACTAAGTCATAGCCTTCCATTAAGTTGAGTGATAATGGATCCATTGGTTTAATAATCATTGGAGGTCCAAAGATCTGGTGCTTATTAACTAATAGAATTATCATTCATAATATGATAATTTGATCGTGTCTTTCTAATGATGGTTAGATTGGCAGGCCAAAATCGGGCCTAATTATTTGTTGGTCTGATGCACCAAATATAGTTATGTTAATGGTTGGATCTAAGTGGATCTTTTCAGTGGAGCCTAAAGCCTACTAATTAAATTTTTGGGATAAAAATTAAATACTAGAAGTCATTTGGTAAAATAATTGATTATGAACCTACCCATAAGTGCACACGGGTTGACCAACCAAAGTTGGACTCGTGTGTAGTCTATGTGGATTCTAGTATCCACTAAAAAATTAGGGATAATTTTTCGAATTGAAGATAGATGCTATCAGTTCAAATAAAATAATGAAAGAATCTTTAGACTAAAGTTTGAGTCTTTAGAATAAATAATATATACTAATTTGATTTAGTTTTTATTTTTTTATACAGAAATGACCACTATCCTGTCGCTCCGGTCATTGTCAAATAATGACAAACTTATGAGACCTAACTTCGATAGTTGGTATCGAAAGTTAAAGATTGTCCTAGAGCATGAGCGGATCCTATATATTTTGATAGATCCTGCACCTGAAGAGCCAGCTCAGAATGCAAGAGGCACGATCAGAGATACTTACCAGAAGTAGCTCAATGATCGCACCATCATTCGATGCATTATGCTGACGACGATGAATGACGAGTTCAGCCGTAGGTTTGAGAATGCTCAGTCTAAGAAGAAGCTTAAAATGTTGAACAACTCTTTTAGCTCGCCCGACAATGTTGAAAAGTATAAAATTAGTTGTACAATTTTTAACTCTTGGATGAGGGATGGGGCATCAGTCATTGATCATGTATTGTATATGATCGAGAAGATTAAGTGCCTGAATAAACTGAGATTCCCCCTGCACGAGTAGCTTAAGAAGGATGCGATCCTGAATTTTTTGCCCAAATCTTTTCTCCCCTTTCTTACTCATTTAAGAATGACAAAGCCTGCAATGAACTACTATGGTTTATTGGGATTGCTGCAGAACTTTGAGAAGGATCATCAACTCCAAAAAAGGTCGATGAATGTTGTTGGAGAATCTTCTTCTAGTCGACCCTTTAAGAAAGAAAAGAAGAATAAGAATAAGAAAATGCAGCCGCATGCTGGAACGTCTGCACAGGATCAGACCAAGAAGTGCAAGCCCGACTAGAGCCAAGCGGAGTGCTTCTTTTGCAAGAAGCAAGGGCACTGGAAGAGAAATTTTTCTCAGTACATTGCCTTCCTAGATCTGAACAGGCCAAGAAAGAAGTAAGTAGTTACTGGATAAGATAATTATATGATAACATCTTGCAACTTCTCAATTTATGATACTACTACATAGGTATTAGATACCAGAAGCCCTTATCATATTTATAATTCGATGTAGGATTTGCAGGTTAGTAGGAGATTTTGTGAAGATAAGAGATTTCTGAACGTTGAAGATTGAAAACAAGTTTCAGTTCTAGCTTTAGGAATCATGAATCTTGTAATCAATTCTCATAGAGTTATTCTTCGTGATTGTCATTTTTGTCCAAGTTTTTTATTGAAAATAATTTTTGTAGGCCTTTTGGCCAAGAATAGTTTTCAATTTTTAATAAAAGTAAATTTTTGTTATATCATTTTGAATAGTATTATAGTTTGTATTGGATAATTGAATAATAAAATTTATCTATTATCACAGCCTATTAACATAGTCTAAACCTCTGACAAATGTCCTAGAATAGACGAAGTGTTAGATGTCTATCTTTGGCATTGTAGGCTAGGTCACATCAATAAAAATAGAATAAATAGATTGGCTCAAGAAGAAATTCTTAAGGTTAGTGATTGTAAATCACTACCAACCTATGAGTCCTGTCTTATTGGGAAGATGACCAAGTCATCTTTTATTGGAAAGGATGAATGAGCCAGTGAACTCCTAAGTCTAGTACATACTAATGTATATGGATCCATGAGTACAAGCATTAGAGGTGGATATTTCTACTTCATAACCTTCACAGACGATCTATCGAGGTCTGGATGTCTATTTAATGAAGCATAAGTCAAAGTCGTTTGAAATGTTCAAACTATTCTGTAATGAGATAGAAAATCAAACTAGGAAGAGTATTAAAACTCTTTGGTCTGACCGAGGAGGTGAGTATCTTTTCAGTGAATTTCTGATATATCTTGAGAAGAATGAGATTCTCTCCTAATGGACTCCTCCTATAATACCACAACATAATGGTATGTCCAAAAGAAGGAATCAGATCATGTTGGACATGGTTCGATCTATGATGGAATTTGCCGATCTATCAATCTTTCTCTAGAGATATGCGCTCGAGTCAACTTGTTATATTCTAAATAGGATGCCGAGTAAGTCTATTTTCAAAACACCATATGAGATGTGGATAGGACGTAAGCCAGTACTCTTATACCTTAGGATTTGGGGGTGTCCGACTTATGTTAAACATTTAGTAACAGACAAGCTTGGACCTAGGTCTGACAAGTATAGCTTTATAAGATACTCAAAAGAGACCAAAGGATATTGCTTCTACCTAGCTGATGAACAAAAGATGTTTGTCGGTCTTAAGGCAGTCTTTTTAGAAAAGAAGTTTTTGGATGAAGGAATTAATACCTCTAAGGTCGAGCTTGAGAAAGTTCGACAGATGAAAGAACCAACACAAGTAGTTAAACTTGAACCAAATTTGATTCGATCAAATCTGGAGTCTACTGACCCTACACCCTTAAGGCGATCTATAGAGTACCATGTCAATCAGATAGATACTATGATTTCTTAGTTCGAGATGAGGATCCTATCAAATTTGATGAGAATGATGAGGATCCGATCACCTACATAGATGCCATGCAGAGATACGACTCTGAAAAATGGCCTGAGGTCATAAAATTCGAAATGAAGTCCATGAAGATCAATAATGTATGGACATTAGTTGACCCATCTGAAGGGATAAAATTCATAGAATGTAAGTGAATTTTTTAAAAAAAAAAGAGCACAGACGGAAAGGTGGAGATCTATAAAGCTCGTTTGATTATCAAGAGATATCGTCAACTTTATGGTATAGACTATGACGAGATATTTTCTCCTATGGTAATGCTCAACTTCATTCGAATCATGCTTGCGATAGCTGTGCATCTGGACTATAAAATCTAACAAATGGATATGAAAATAGCTTTTCTAAATGAAAAGTTGGTTGAAGAGATGTATATCATACAACCTGAAGATTTTACATCTATAGATGAGTCTAAGTTGTGCAAGCTTCAAAGATCAATTAATGCATTAAAGCAGGATCTCGGAGTTGAAACATATATTTTGATAGGATGATCAAGACATATGGCTTCATTAAGAATGAAGAAGAGTCCTGCATATATAAGTGGGCTAATAGTCCAGCAGTTATATTTCTCATTTTGTATGTAGATGATATTCTCTTAATCAAAAATGATATTCCTGCATTACAAGAAATAAAAATCTAGCTATCATCATAGTTCTCCATGAAGGATCTGGGAGAAGTTTTTTACATCCTAGGGATAAAGATCTATAGAGATAGATCTAAAATATTTCTTGGATTATTCTAGTCCACGTACATTGACACGGTGCTAAAGAGGTTCGGCATGGAGAATTTCAAGAAGGGCTATCTTTTAATAGGCCATGAAATTTCTCTCTCGAAAAGAGATTGTCCAACAATACCTCTAGAGAGAAAATGTACGAATAGAATTTCATATGCTTCGATAGTGGGTTCAATTATATATGCCATGATATGTATGCGACCAGATGTGGCATACTCACTAGGGATAGTGAGTAGATACCAATATAATCCAAGGGAGAACCATTGAAAGATTGTCAAAATCATCTTGAAGTATTTAAGAAATACTAAAGATCAATGGCTTATTTATGGTGAATCGAACTTGAAACTTGTGAAATTTACAGACTCTAATTTTTAGTCTGATGATGATGACAGTAAGAGTGTGTCGAGATATATTTTTATCCTTAATGGTGGAACAGTCTGCTAGAAAATTTTTGAAGCAGCATATCGTGGCTGATTTAGTGTGTGAGATAGAGTATGTTGCTGTATCAGATGCTACCAAGAAAGCAGTGTGGTTAAAAAAAATTATCACGAAGCTCGAAGTAGCATCCTCCCTAGATGGTTCAGTTTTAGTCTTCTGCGATAGCTCTAGAGCCATTGCTCAGGTGAAGGATCCTAAGGCAGACCAGCAGATGAAGCATATTCTGCATCATTTCCATCTTGTTCAGAAGATCATGGATCGAGATGATATTGATTTTCAGAAGATCGACAGAAAGAAGAACCTGATCAATCCATTTACTAAAGTCATTATAGTGAAGAAGTTTGACAACTTTAAGTCGAAGATGGGTATACGATACTGCACCGATTGGCTTTAGACCGAGTGAAAGATTATTGAAAATAGTGTTCCAAAGTTAATCATCAATTTATTGATGATTGAGCTATTTTATGTAATTATATATAAATTATTAATTAAATAAAAGTTATTCTGATTTTTTCATCATAAATCTTTCATCTTCTAATGAATTTTTGTCTATTGTGATGAAGTTTTTAGGACTATTTAGAATCAACAAAGAAGAATTTATCATTTAGTCCTTAAAATAGTTCACGATCAAATGATACATTATTACCAAGGATGATAATGTTTATCGAATATAGATCGTTGTGTGCTATATAGATTAGTTGTCCTCTTAACCAAGAAATGTAGAAACACTGGTATGACATGCAAGTGAGATATATCTGCACTGAACATGACCAACTTCAGAGTTTTTCTACCGTCAAGGATTGCTCTGATGGAATATGGCCATAAGTGTCCCTTCGACCTGAGATCACAATGGTAACTTTCAAGCAACTCACTGTGCTTTGATGTCGGACTACCTGAATTTCTAATTTAGTGATGAAAGATTTTTGGATATTGTTGGGGATAAATTCCGCTCCTACCGAAGCCGGACCCGACGCTCAGCATAATGCAAACAGTAGCCACAAAAGAGCTTCAGCGCGCTGGTCTAGCCGAACTTCTTCAGCCGGGCCGAACTCCCTAGCGGCCGAACTCCCCAGCGCAGGCTCTGGGCCGAACTCCCTAGCGGCCGAAATGCCTAGCAGCCGAACTCCCCAGAGGCTCCGGGCCGAACTTCCTAGCGGTCGAAATGCCTAGCGGTCGAGCTCCCTAGCGCCCAAACTCTGGGCCGAACTCCCACCGCCGGCCGAACTTCCTAGAGGCCGAGCTCCTTAGGCTCCAAGCGGCAGGACTTCTTCAGGAGACGGACTCCTCTCAGACGCCCGTTCGGCCATCCAAGCTCCTCCCTGGCTTCCCTTCAGCCGAACTCTCCCACAAGTCCGAACTCCTTCGGACCCCAACGCCGAACTCTTCGGACCAACTCCAAGCGGCCGAGCTTCAACGAAGTCCTCCAGCGACCGAACCCCTCAGCGGACGAGTCTTAGCCGAATCAATTAGCAACCGAAGTCCTTCAACCGGGCCTCAGCCGAGCTTCTTCGGGTCTCTCAGCGGTTGGACTCCTCGGCAATCGTCCCTCGGCTGAACTCTTCAGATGGCCGACCCTTCAGCCAGCCGAGCTCCTCCTTGGCTTCCCTTCAGCCGAACTCTCCTACGAGTCCAAACTCCTCTGGACGAACTAGCGCCTGCAACAAGACCGAACGATGCCTTTCTCTCCATACCGGACTCCATGCGGCCCGCGACTTGCCAGTATGGCTCCCACGATTCATCAGACGATGCCTTCCTCTCCGTACCAGACTCCATGCGGCCCCACGACTTGCCAGTATGGCTCCCACGATCCATCGGATGACGCCACCCTCTCCGTACCGAACTCCATGCCGCCACAGCGACTCTCTGCCAGACGGCGTGGTTGTCACCATCAACTAAGCTCCGCTATAAAAAGAACCCCTCCGGATATGCCAAGACTAAGCTCTCTCTTTGAACTCTCCGATCTCTAAGCTCCAGAACTCATTTCAAGCACTCCATTCCTATTGGCCGAAAACTAACTTGAGCGTCGGAGGGTCCTGCTGGAGCCACCCCCACCGGCTCTGGACGGGACTCTATTTTGCAGGTCCCCGGTGGCGACCTCAGCGGCCTCGACCCTGGCTACCTTCGACGACGACGAGTTTCTGCACCAACAGATTGGCGCAGAAGATAAGATCTCCCCTGAGCGCGCAGTTCAACCTCGGCTGCAGGAGATAAGATCTCCTTCGAGCGCGCGGTTCAACCTCGACTGCAAGAGATAAGATCTCCCCCGAGGGAAGCTCGGCTGCAGGAGATAAGATCTCCTCCGAGAGAAGCTCAGCTGTAGGAGATAAGATCTCCCCCGAGCGTGCACACCTCGCTGCAGGAGATAAGATCTCCCCCGAGCGCGCACCTCGACCGCAGGAGATAAGATCTCCCCCGAGGGAAGCTCGGCCGCAGGAGATAAGATCTCCTCCGAGCGCGCAGTTCAACCTCGGCTAGAGATAAGATCTCTCCCGAGCGACCGTGAACAACCTCGGTTAGGAACAGGAGGAGAACCTCGTCCTAACGCGAGCATCAACCTCGGCTAGAGATAAGATCTCTCCCGAGCGACCGTTGACAACCTCGGCTAGAGATAAGATCTCTCCCGAGCGACCGAGTCAACCTCGGCTAGAGATAAGATCTCTGAGCGACCGTGAACAACCTCGGTTAGGAACAGGAGGAGAACCTCGTCCTAACGCGAGCATCAACCTCGGCTAGAGATAAGATCTCTCCCGAGCGAGACCTCGGCTAGAGATAAGATCTCTCCCGAGCGACCGTGAACAACCTCGGTTAGGAACCGGAGGAGAACCTCGTCCTAACCCGAGCACCAACCTCGGCTAGAGATAAGATCTCTCCCGAGCGACCAAGCCAACCTCGATTAGGAACAGGTGGGGAACCCCGTCCGGACGTGAGCAAGGCCCAAGATCGAGCCTCAAAGTCTACGGCAAAGCCTCGGCTACGGAAGATGGGACCGCCCCCGAGCGTCCACATCAACCTCGACCGCAGGAGATGAGATCTCCCCCAAGCGACCGCGACGACCTCGACTGCGGGAGAGGAGGTCTACCCCGAGTCAACTTCAGCTGATGAGGACAATGTCGCCCCCGAGGAGCTCAACTTCGACCTCGGCCACAGAAGGCGAGATTTAATTCGGCTTCAACATCGGCTTCATCAACTTTGGCTGGAAATGGGCCCCGCTTCAACTTCAAACATCGACTAGAGATGAGACCCCCCCGAGCTTCAGCTGCAACAAACGCGGGGCCTGGAAGAAGACTTCGGCAGTCGTCTGTTTTGGTACTCTCTTTCTTCGAATTTCGAACTCGGAAGTGGGGGGGCTACTGTTGGGGATAAATTCCGCTCCTGTCGAAGCCGGACCCGACGCTCAGCATAATGCAAACAGTAGCCACAGAAGAACTTCAGCGCGCTGGTCTAGCCGAACTTCTTCAGCCAGGCCGAACTCCCAAGCGGCCGAACTCCCCAACGCAGGCTTCGGGCCGAACTCCCTAGCGGCCGAACTCCCCCTCTGGGCCAAACTCCCTAGCGGTCGAAATTCCTAGCGGCCGAACTCCCCAGCGTCCAAGCTCCAGGCCGAACTCTTTCAGCCGGCCGAAAGCGGCCGAACTCCCCCCAGCGGCCGAACTCCCCAGCGCCCAGGCTCCGGCCGAACTCCCCAGCCGAACTCCCACCATCGGCCGAACTTCCTAGCGGCCGAGCTCCTTGGACTCCAAGCGGCAGGACTTCTTCAGGAGACGGACTCCTCCCAGACGCCCGTTCGGTCGAGCTCCTACGAACCACTCTACGGCCGAGCTCCTCCCTTGGCTTCGAACTCTGTTACAAGTCCGAACTCCTCTGGACGAACTGTCGCCTGCAACAAGATCGGACGATGCCTTCCTCTCCGTACCGGACTCCATGCGGCCCACGACTCGCCAGTATGGCTCCCACGATCCACCGGACGACGCCTTCCTCTCCGTACCGGACTCCATGCGGCCCACGACGTGCCAGTATGGCTCCCACGATCCACCGGACGATGCCATCCTCTCCGTACCGAACTCCATGCTGCCCAACGACTCTCTGCCAGACGGCATGGCCGTCACCATCAACTAAGCTCCGCTATAAAAGGACCCCTCCCAGATACGCCTAAGGCTAAGCTCTCTGAACTCTCGACTCTCTAAGCTCTCCTCCTCATCTCTAAGCTCCGGAACTCATTCCGAGCACTCCATTACTGTTGGCCGGAAACTAACTTGACCGTCGGAGGGTCCTGCCGGAGCCACCCCCCACCGGTTCCGGACGGGACTTCGTTTTGCAGGTCCCCGGCGGCGACCTCAGCGGCCTCGATTTCCGGCGACCTCCGGCGACGACGGATTTCTGCACCAACAGATTGGCGCTAGAGGAAGGGCCTGAACCTTCGAGGTTCCCTTGTTCTTAAAGGAGTGCTCGGCGACGATTTCTCTTCCCCTGCTCCGAGATCTCTCTTTTTCTCAGGATTCCTTTTCTGGAAAGAAAAATGCCCCCCAGGAAGAGCCTCGACCCGGAGGTCGGCAGCCTCCGCGGCCCGATCCCGTTCGGGTCCGTCCTGCTCCCACTCCGGCCCCGGCAACTCAGGCCCTGTACGTGCGGTGGATGTGAAGCAGTTCGACCTACTTGTCCGACAGGTCCGTGGCCTCACGGAGGCATGCAGGCAGGCTATACAGCAGCCCTCGGTGGCGACTCCACCAGAGCCCACCCTGGGACGTCGGGAATCGGCCCCAAGGAAGTGTACCAAGGCCAGCGTACCGGTCGCCCCAGAGAGAGGGGGGAGGCCAGGGAGAGATCCGTGTTCGGATCATTGTTATCGGCCTGGGGGAGAGACCTTTCCCCACTCGTAGTCAGAAGCATCCGAAGATCAGCAGCCAAGACGACGCCCTCGATTGCAGGCTACGGGAGATGGACCGGCGTATTGAAGAGCTCGGCCGCGTCACCTCGGCTCATCATGCCGGCGTCCGTGCCGAACCCTCCCTTTTTCTCCCCAAATTATGCAAGAACCTGTTCCCACCGACCTTCGAGCTCCCTCAACTGGAAAGCTACGATGGACCACTTCTGATCCGGTTGATCACCTGGGAGGCCTTCCGGCCGATGATGCTGCTTCACGGCGCTTCAGATGCCATGCTGTGCCGAGCCTTCCCATCTACCTTAAAGGGAGCAGCGAGGAACTGGTACTCGGCGTTGAAGCCAGTACACGATCTTCTCTTTCGACCAGATGAGCAGTCGGTTCGCGGCCCACTTCATCAGCAGCCGACGACCGAGCCGAGGTTCAGATTCCCTTGATGAGCCATCAAGCAGAAGCAAGGGGGAATCCATCCGGACTTACGTCACTCGGTTTAACGCCTGCGGCATTGAAAGTCCGGGACCTGGACCCATCAGTCGCCATGGCCGCCCTCAAGGGCGGCCTTCGGAAGAATGACTTGTTGTTCTCTCTGGAAAAGAAGTATCCAAGGAATTTTGCGGACATGCTTGCTCGGGCTGAAGGATACGCCCGGGCAGAGGAGGCCTTCAAGGCCAGGGATGACGAAGCCGACGGCAAGCGGCGAGCAGGAGGGTCGGGCAGACCCACCGAGGAAGGGAAGCGGAGTAAAGCTCGACAGCGCTCCCGGACTCCTCCCGATCAATGGCGGACCCAAACTCTCCAAGGGAACCCGAGGAGGGGAAGCCCAGACGGAACAGCGTGCCAAGGTTCTCCTCAGTGCCGAAGCTCTCCCCGATAAAGGTTTCACAACTACACCCCCCTCAACACTCCAAAGGCCCAAGTACTAATGGAAATTAGGGGCAGCTTCCGAGGCCGGACAAGATGCATTCCCGACCCAGCAAACGCGATCCCAACAAGTTTTGCCGCTATCATCGTGACCACGGCCACGACACCGAAGAGTGCGCCCAGCTCCAAGACGAGATCGAAAAGCTCGTCAGATGAGGAAGACTCGATCGATTCTTACAAAGGGAGCCCGAAGAGCAAGGAGAGCGGCCAAGGGCGGTACCATCAGGTAGGGAGAGCCAGGAAGGTCGGCCACCCCTTGGCATCATCAACACCATCATGGGGGACCTCGGGAAGGTGAGGCCGGCGAACCCGGAAGATCGGCGAAGAAGCAGATCGCAGGACCCGTGGCCTTCGCCGAAGAGGATGGTCGGGGGACCCAATTTCCAACACGATTGTAATTTCCTAGAATGTCGCTGACTACGATGTACGCCGCATTCTGCTAGATAACGAAAGTTTGGCCGATGTATTGTCCTACGGTGCCTTCTTAAAACTGTCCCCACCCAACGACCACTTAGAGCCGATAAATTCCCCGTTGGTAGGGTTTACCGGCAACACCGTACCAGCCAAGAGCTTGCTCCAAATCGAGAAGGCCGGCATGGGACAGAGGAGGTCGTCTAGATGGGACTTGCTGACCGAGGGAACTCAGAGGAACAACGCCCGTCGACCCTGAAATGGGGATGTGCTGCCCGTAACTTTCCTTCGGTAAAATTCTTCCCTTCAATAATGTTATTTCTGGATGCGAAAACTGTGCGATGATAGCGAAGAAGCAGTCAATAATCGCCGCGTTAGGAATAGGAGGAGAACCTCATCCTAACGCGAGCAACAACCTCGACTGCAGGAGATAAGATCTCCTCCGAGCGCGCAGTTCAACCTCGACTGCAGGAGATAAGATCTCCCCCGAGGAAAGCTTGGCTGCAGGAGATAAGATCTCCCCCGAGCGCGCGGTTCAACTTCGACTGCAGGAGGTAAGATCTCCCCGAGGGAAGCTCGGCTGCAGGAGATAAGATCTCCCCCGAGAGAAGCTCGGCTGCAGGAGATAAGATCTCCCCCGAGCGCGCAGTTCAACCTCGGCTACAGGAGATAAGATCTCCCCCGAGGGAAGCTCGGCTGCAGGAGATAAGATCTCCCCCGAGAGAAGCTCCTGCAGGAGATAAGATCTCCTTCGAGCGCGCAGTTCAACCTCGGCTGCAGGAGATAAGATCTCTCCCGAGCGCCGGTTCAACTTCGGCTGTAGGAGATAAGATCTCCCCCGAGCGCATGGTTCAACCTCGGCTAGGAGATAAGATCTCCTCCGAGCGTGCGGTTCAACCTCGGCTGCAGGAGATAAGATCTCCCCCGAGGAAAGCTCGGCTGCAGGAGATAAGATCTCCCCCGAGCGCACGGTTCAACCTCGGCTGCAGGAGATAAGATCTCCTCCGAGCGGACCTCGGCTGCAGGAGATAAGATCTTCCCCGAGAGAAGCTCGGCTAGGAGATAAGATCTCTCCCGAGCGTGCAGTTCAACCTCGGCTGCAGGAGATAAGATCTCCCCCGAGGGAAGCTCGGCTGCAGGAGATAAGATCTCCCCCGAGCGCGCAGTTCAACCTCGGCTGCAGGAGATAAGATCTCCCCCGAGACGCGGTTGACGAACCTCGGCTGCAGGAGATAAGATCTCCCCCGAGCGCGCGGTTCAACCTCGGCTAGGCAGGAGATAAGATCTTCCCCGAGCGCACAGTTCAACCTCGGCTGCAGAGATAAGATCTCCCCCTGCACGCGGTTCAACTCGGCTGCAGGAGATAAGATCTCCCCCGAGCGCGCGGTTCAACCTTCGGCTGCAGGAGATAAGATCTCCCCCGAGCGCGCGGTTCAAGCTCGACTGTAGGAGTTGTAGGAGATAAGATCTCCCCCGAGAGAAGCTCGGCTGCAGGAGATAAGATCTCCCCCGAGTGCGCAGTTCAAGCTCAACGCAGTTCAACCTCGGCTAGAGATAAGATCTCTTCCGAGCGATCGAGAACAACCTCGGTTAGGAACAGGAGGAGAACCTCGTCCTAACCCGAGCATCAACCTCGGCTAGAGATAAGATCTCTCCCGAGCGACCGTAGACAACCTCGGCTAGAGATAAGATCTCTCCCGAGCGACCGAGTCAACCTCGGCTAGAGATAAGATCTCTCTCGAGCGACCAAGCCAACCTCGGTTAGGAACAGGAGGAGAACCTCGTCCTAACATGAGCAAAGCCGAAGACCCTGTTCACAAAGGACGGGATGGGGGGAGAGGCGAGAGACGACGGTCCCCATGTGCCCCCACAGCCGGTTAGGAACAGGAGGAGAATCTCGTCCTAACACGAGCAAAGTCAAAGGCCCCGTTCACAAAGGACGGGATGGGGGGAGAGGCGAGGACGACGGTCCCCATGTGCCCCCACAGCCGGTTAGGAACAGGAGGAGAACCTCGTCCTAACGTGAGCAAAGTCGAAGGCCTCGTCCACCTGAGACGAGATGGGGGGAGACAGACGACGATCCAAATGTGCCCCCACAGCCCGTTAGGAATGGAAGGAGAATCCCGTCCTAACGCGAGCAAAGTTCAAGTCCAAACTCCGAAGTCCATAGGAAAGAGAATCTCCATCAACCTCGATCAGAGATAAGATCTCTCCCGAGCGATCGTGGATGACTTTGGCTACAGATCAGATCTCCCCCGAGGAACCGGGCCAACTTCGGTAGCAAAAGATAAGATCTCCCCTGAGCGACCGCGACAACCTCGGCTGCGGGAGAGAAGGTCTCCCCCGAGTCAACTTCGGCTGATAGAGACAATGTCGCCCCCGAGGAGCCCAACTCCGACCTCGACCACAGAAGGCGGGAGTTACTTCGGCTTCATCAACTTTGGCTGGAAATGAGTTCCGCTGGAGACGAGGTCTCCCCCAAGCCTCGACTGCAACTTTGACGTCGACATTGGCTGGAGATGAGACCTCTCCCGAGCTTCGACTGCAACAAGCGCGGGGCCCGAAAGAGGACTTCGGCAGTCGCCTGTTTTGGTACTCCCTTCCTTCGAATTTCGAACTCGGGAGTGGGGGGGCTACTGTTGGGGATAAATCCCGCTCCTGTCGAAGCCAGACCCGACGCTCAGCATAATGCAAACAGTAGCCACAGAAGAGCTTCAGTGCGCTGGTCTAGCCGAACTTCTTCAGCCGGGCCGAACTCCCTAGCGGCCGAACTCCCCAGCGCAGGCTCCGGGCCGAACTCCTTAGCGGCCGAAATGCCTAGCGGCTGAACTCCCCAGAGGCTTCGAGCCGAACTTCCTAGCGGTCGAGCTCCCCAGTGCCCAAACTCTGGGCCGAACTCCCACCGTCGACCAAACTTCCTAACGGCCGAGCTCCTTGGGCTCCAAGCGATAGGACTTCTTCAGGAGAGGGACTCCTCCCAGACGCCCGTTTGGCCATCCGAGCTCCTCCCTGGCTTCCCTTCAGCCGAACTCTCCCAGAAGTCCGAACTCCTTCGGACCCCAACGCCGAACTCTTCGGACCAACTCCAAGCGGCCGAGCTTTAACGAAGTCCTCCAGCGGCCGAACCCCTCAGCGGACGAGTCTTAGCCGAATCAATTAGCAACCGAAGTCCTTCAACCGGGCCTCAGCCGAGCTTCTTCGGATCTCTCAGCGGTCGGACTCCTCGGCAATCGTCCCTCGGTCGAACTCTTCAGATGGCCGACCCTTCAGCCAGCCGAGCTCCTCCTTGGCTTCCCTTCAGCCGAACTCTCCTACGAGTCCAAACTCCTCTGGACGAACTATCGCCTGCAACAAGATCGGACGATGCCTTCCTCTCCGTACCGGACTCCATGCGGCCCGCGACTTGCCAGTATGGCTCCCACGATTCACCAGACGATGCCTTTCTCTCCGTACCAGACTCCATACGGCCCCACGACTTGCCAGTATGGCTCCCACGATCCATCGGACGATGCCACCCTCTCCGTACCGAACTCCATGCCGCCACAGCGACTCTCTGCCAGGCGGCATGGTCGTCACCATCAACTAAGCTCTGCTATAAAAAGGACCCCTCCGGATACGCCAAGGCTAAGCTCTCTCTCTGAACTCTCCGATCTCTAAGCTTCGGAACTCATTCCGAGCACTCCATTCCTGTTGGCCAAAAACTAACTTGAGCGTCGGAGGGTCCTGCCGGAGCCACCCCCACCGGCTCCGGACGAAACTCTATTTTGCAGGTCCCCAGTGGCGATCTCAGCGGCCTCAACCTCGGCTACCTCCGGCGACGATGAGTTTCTGCACTAACAGATATAGCTAAGTACTTGAGAAGTTGGTGCATGAATGAAGATGGGACTGACCACTCCTAGTTACAGGAGCTGTGTTCAATAGTATTTTAATTTAGTAAAGCCTTGGTCAGGATAATTCTTGTGAGGGGTCACAGAATTAATTGCTTTGAGATACGATTTGGATGTATCTTTCAGGATTGACAGTTAAATCCTGAGTCATCCTATGCACAGAGGTCAAAGAGATGTATTATGTAGTAACCATATTCACATAGGTTCTAAATATTATGATTGTACTATTCGACCTATTCGGATATTAGGTACCATTGCTAAATGGTCACTTTGATTAATATAGAAAATTAGTTTCTATGCTATTGGCTTAGGTTCGAACCTGCAGGATCACACACACTAGAGGTTTCTATCTGAAAAAAGTTTCTCGTGAACTTTTTCCATACAAGAGAGAGGGTGTGCACCCTCCTTTCTCATGCCCCATGTAGATAAGATAGGCTGGTTGTTATTCAAATTCAAAAGAGTTTGAGTTTGAATGAACAAGCCAACCATCTTATCTAAAACCCTCATGCCTCCTTGTGTGTACGTCGATAAAAAAATTGGTTTTGGGCATACGCAAAGAGAAAGAGATGAAAAAATAGAAAGAGAGAAAAGGTTTCTCTCATGCATGAGTTCTTCCTTTGCATGAGAAAAATCAGAAAATAGAGAGCACTGGATGCAAAGAATTTTTGGTGAGTGCATAGCCTAAAATCTATCTAGGATTTGGGATTTAGATCTGCGAGTTACGAGGGTTGTGACTTCATAGATCTCGATGGAAGACCTCCTCTTCATCATCTTCTACATTTATCGGGATCTAGAGCATCCGAAGTTCCTATGAAGAAGATCAAAGAAGTTTGATCTACATCAGCAATAAAGATTTCTACAGAGCTAGCATTCAGAAGAAACTGATCGAAATTAGAACCTCATATGGATTACCTATGAAGGCCAGACGTGTATGTGGCTACATCATGGCGTTTAGATCTACACCAAGAAGATCAGATTATAGCATTCTTCTATCCGTGAAAAAATAATATGTTCGAAACACATAGAATAGTAAAATAGTTTCACTACAGTCATTATTTTTATTTTCAGATATGCATGCATATATGATACATTAGATCCTGTAGCATATGGAATTTTTAGATTAGATCTATAGCTTTTATTATTAATTTGATTAATAATAGTTTTCGCTGTGTATGTCTTTCAAAATTTTTTTTTAAAAATAGAGCTAGAAATCCTATTCGCTTCCTTCAAATGCACTTTCACATCTTACTATATCGGGATATTCTAACCTCGATCAAAGGTATTCGTTGAAATCCTTAAAGAATCTAGCATAAAGGTCCAAATGATCGCTCAAGTGGATCATAAACCAAGCTAGATAAATCTGATAATGGACTACTTAGACAAAGGAATTTGTCCAATGATCCTGCTGATGCAAGAAAAATCAAAAGGCAGGCCCTATGGTACGTCATCTTAAACAAAAAATTCTATAAAAGGTCATTCTCTTTCCTATTGTTTTGATGTCTAAGGCCTTCAGAAGCCGAATATGCTCTTCGAGAAGTCCACGAAGAAATCTATGGCAATCACTTGGGGAGCAAATCTTTGGCGTACAAAGTAATTCAATAGGATTATTATTGGCCGACCATATAGAAAGACTCTGGTAACTTGTCGACAAATATGATCAGTGTCAAAGGTACATAAACATCCAACACCAACCAGTCACTAAGCTCATATCTATTACAGCTTTTGGCCTTTCACTGTATGAAAAATGGACATACTGGGACCGTTCCCCATGAAAACAAGATAAAGAAAATTTTTGATCGTTGCTATCGATTACTTCACTGAGTGGGTAGAAACTGAACCATTGGCATAAATCACCAAGCAAAAGATGCGAGACTTAATCTGTAAGTCAATCATCTGCCACTTCAGTCTTCCTCGGGTAATCATCACTAATAATGGAAAGCAGTTTGATAATATGAAATTCAAAGAATTTTATTCCAAGCTACACATCAACCACAGGTTAACCTCACTAGGACATCCATAATCTAACAAAAAAACTGAAGTCACAAATCGAACAACTCTTCAAGATCTTAAACTAGGCTCACTGAAGCTAAAGGTCTCTAGATGGATGAACTATACAATATTCTTTGGGCTTACAGGACGACTCCCAGATGATCAACTGAAGTCAAAGGTCTCCATATTTCTAAATCCGATCTTCAGATCGATAGAGCCCTGAAGGGCATAGGAGATAAGATCTTTATATTTTTAAATTCGATCTCCAGATCAGTAGAGCTCCAAAGGGCACAGAAAAATTTCTCCATATTTCTAAAATTCAACCTCTAGATCGGTAGAACCCTGAAGGGCATAGAAGATAAGATCTCCATATTTCTAAACCTGATCTCTGGATCAATGATGTTTGGGATTTTTATCAAAAATCGATCTTTAGATTGATGACCTGAAATTTTTGTGAACTATCGATCTTTGGATCGATATTATTATGAATTTTTATTAATCTCCGATCTCTGGATCAATATTATTATGGATTTCTATTATTGATCTCTTGATCAAAATTATTATGGATCTCTGAAAATGCCCATCTCACGATCAACGTCATCTTGGGACTTGTTTATCGATCCCAAAATCAACATTACATTGGACTTCTGTTTAATACTGATCTCCTAATCACTATGATCTATAATCACAAAGGGAACCTATGTCGAAAATCTACCGAAGTTGTTTTTACTATCGGTTAGAAAAATTCCTATTGTAAAGCATCATAAGTCATACCAGATCGGAAGAATCGGATGTCATACACAACAATTGAAAAATGATGTTTCATTTCATTGGAAAAGTCTTTACAAAAGGCCCACATTGGGCCAATACAAAAAAGAGACAAAAACGAACAAACACAAAGACAAGAAGAAATATAAAATCAAACATCTACCTGAGGAGCTTCAATAGCAACAGGAGCTTGGACAGGAGCAGCCTTCGTATCATCCTCTAAAGAGATGACTTTTGTTACTTCTAGGAATGATTTTGATGAGCACAAAATAATTGAGAGGGATACTAATAATTTCTAGTCTTGGAGATATTTTTAAAAATTATTTTAGAATTTTTAAGAATTTTTATATTGTAAAAACTTGGTTAAAGATGGTCAATTTAAAATTTACTCAAGTTAGAGCAAAAATTAAAATTTTTTGGAAGCCTCAAGAACTTCCAAGATGATATTGATTCATTTGGAGATGGTCTCAAATTGTTTGAAAGCTTAAAAATGAAGATATGATATTTTAGATAAAAGAGGATGATCTCTAGATCGATTCTTTTTCTTTGGCAATTAGTACGCAAGATCGGCATGCTATTTCTGAACTGGCATGCAAAAAAAAAAGCGACATATAGGGCACCTCATGATAAAAAGGATGACCTATGGGATGCCCCCTGTAGGTTCTATATATAAGATATAGAATGTAGATTTTTTTTGCTTGTTGCAAAAGGGACGATCCATAAGACGCCCCCTAAAGGAACTGTACAAATATACAGAATGCTATTTTTCTCACCTATTACGAAAGAGATGACCTAAGGGACGCCCCTGCGACGAAAATTTCTATAACGGCTATTTTTTTCTCCATTCGGCGTATTTAATATTTTCCAAATGATCTCCAATAGCTACTATTCATCTTTCAACATTGAATAAGGATTTAAAAGCATTCAAAAAGAAAGAAAATGATCAAAAAAATTAAGTAAATATTCAACTCAAAGAAAATTCAACCCTAAGCAAAAAAAAATATTGATTTCAAGCTCAACCACTTCTCCAACGTACATTCAAGTCTTCAATCTTTTTGAGAGAATTTTTAAAAGCTTCCTCTAGCTTATGTAAAGATCTTTTAAAGTTTTATTGTGCTCATTAAGGAGCTAAGTATGCTGAACTTGTACATCTTCTTTCACTCTATTTTACTATTTTGGGATTCAAGCTTTTGAAGGTTTTCAAAGCTTGAGAAGGTTGATCCGAATCTTAAATTGGAGTATATTGGATTGGCTTATATCCAGAAAATAAGTTTTCTAGCTTGGGATAGCTAGGATTGGAGCATCCGATGTTGTATTCGATTGAATACGTTAGTGGATTAAAATTTTCAAGTAGGAGCTTGGGGAGTGGATGTAGATGTAAGATTAACACCGAACCATTATAAATCATCTTGTTTGTGTTATTCTCTATTCTTCCTTCTTACTTGCTCTATTGTATTTACTTCTTTCCATTTTAAATTAAGCTCTTGCATCTTACTTAACTAACTCATCTCACTTCACTTAAAATTTTAAAAGCACATCTTGTAATTCTATTTTTTAGTTTAAATTTTTTAAAAAATCTAATTCATCCTTCCTCTTGGGCTGCATAGCTGGGCAACAACTTCCATAGGGGTCGGGACTTCTATAGGTATGGAGCTGGGTGCTGGAGCCTCGGCAGGAGTGGTTGCTAGGGTTTTAAAGTGGGCAAAAGCCTCAACCTTGGGAACCAGAAGGGTAGTGGGCACTTCAGGAGTAGGTCGGGGCACTTCTACATTAGGACTTGCTACTGGCACCGCTTGGGTGCCAGCAGCTAGGACAAGGGCTGCCTCCCGCATTATGCCGTCCAGATTCAGGTCGGGGAAGAGCTTCCGGACCAAGTCTTTGTAGTTAATGAACCCACTGTCGAAGGCCTCTCCCAAAGCCTCCATAACCTCCTCAGCAAATCCTTGGAAGGATTTGTACTCCTTCACAGCCTGGGCAGCAGCAGACTTCTAGTAATCTAGGTCCCTCTGGTACACCAAGAGGGTCTTATCCTGAGCGGCCAGTGTTTCATCCCAAGAAGACACTATCCCTTCTAGCTCCTTTACTTTAATCTCTAGGTTGGGGATCCTAGAGACCTCTCATCGTAGCTCTAGCAGTTTCTCCTCTCCATCTTTGACATTTCTCTGAAGGTCCAGCAAAGCTTTATTCTTCTCCACCACTTCATTAAGCTTCTCTTGGAGCTGCTTCTTCAGCCCCATGGTGGTCTTCTCTTTCTTGGCACCTTTTTCTTTCACTGCCTTTTGGCAGTTCTTCGTGGACTATAAAGCCTCTTCCAAAGACTTCTTATTCTCATCCAACCACTCTATGTGCTCAACGAACAGTCTAAAATAGAAGACAGCCAGCCAAAAAGAAAAAGTAAAGAAGAAGTATATCAGGTCGGCAAAAAATTGACATAAAAAAGAAGAAAAAAGAAAAAAAAAGAGAAAAAGAGAAAGAGAAGAGAAGAAAAAAGACTTCCTTACATCTAAAATATTGTTTAAACATTGTTAAGCAGCTCGTCTGGAGCAAGGTCCCTCCTATGAGCACGTAGATCCACTTGCAGCATCATGGCATAAAGGAGATATTTTCCAAGTGTTGCCGTATCTTGCAAGGAGGCCTGCCCGAGGTTGATCCGGTTGATGGAGGTCGACGGCGGATCGACGAGTGTGGTTTTTGACCCCCTACAGGGCTGAGTCTGATGAGCAGGAGCCGATGTCGATGCAATTGGTGGACTAGGCCTCGGTGGTGTGGTAGATAAACTCGACCTCTGATGGGTGGTTGGTTCTTTATGAGGTGGGCAAGCCACCTTGATAGATTACCAATATCCTCAGGATATTGGAGAAGATGTTGGTGAAGGTTGGGCACTGACAGGCTTTAGGTTGATCACCAATGCCCCCACGGTGGAAGGAGGCATAGATTGGAGAGTCGCCAAGCTGGAGTTGATGACTTCCTTTCCCTTTCCTTTCTTCACCACTGGAGGGTCGGAAGGCTCCAACTTCTTCTTCTTTTACTCCGCCAGCCTTCGGGGATCGAATCTCATGAGTGTTGCAGTAAACAAAGAAAAATATAATTAGATAAAGATCAAATACAGGAAAACTCAAAGAAAATTTGAAGGCTGACCCACCCTGGGGGGAGATGAGACTGATGCTAGAATCAAATAGTGACTGATCTATCACCAATTGATTAAGCTTAGACATCTTCATACCTAGTAGCTCCTCGAAGGCTCTCTTGTCCCCAGAAAGAATGGACTTATTGGAGTTATGGTTAGTTCGAGGTCTACCCCAACGAGCACTGAAATCCCAGGAAATATTAGAAGATACGAAAAAGAAACTACTTTTCTAGTCATGGATTGAAGAAGGACAGGACCAAACTTACAATTAGGTCGAGATGAGAAGTACCACCAACCTTTCTCAATAGTGTGTTTTTTTAAAACAAAGAGCCCTAAAAAGAAAAGTCCTAAGATTTATGACAGTGAAGCTATAGCAAATGATGAAAACCAAAATGATCCTAATGGCATTGAAAGTGACCTAAGTCAACTGCAGGCCATAGTAATCTAATATATTATAGATGAAAGAATGAAGAAAAAAATATAACCCAGACCGCAATACTTCATCATAAAAGGCTACACAATCCTCAGGAGGCCATGTAACCCGATCACTCGGACTGCGAGCAATAAGCTGAGAGTTCCCAGGGATAAAGTACTTTTCCTAAGTCTTTTTAAGTCGGCGTCAATCAAGATTGATAGCTCAGTACCTAAACCAAAGTAATCCAGAAATTTCTTCATCGGAGACTCTACACCACTATGATCAAAAGCACTGGCCTTGTCGGTTGTCGGAGACGGATCACCCGCCTCAAGGACAAGAAGGGCTAGGTTGACCAGATGTCATGGTCACCTAGGATTGACTCCCTCCTCCTACCGGCATGAGGAGAGGTACTCTCCTGAGAAGACATGGCTAAGGGAGAAGCCTAACAAGGAGAACGGAGGAAAATAAAGAAAACAAAGGGGAAGAAAACCCTAAAAGGACTCTAAACCCAAAAAAGAGATGGAGGGGTCTATCTAGGGGGGAAGAAGCCTTCTCTCCCTTAGAAGCTTTGGCAGACTTTTCAAGCTCCGGCGACCATCGGCACTGCCTTCTTCTCCGACGGTCTGGAGGCATAGAAGCTTTCGACAACCTTGGCAGCGAGATTTTTGTTTCAAACAGACAACAGCCAAAAGAAAGAGGAATGGATAGCTATCCTATATATAAGGAAAAGCAATGGCCAGATTAATCTCTCCATCATTGGATTTGAGCCATTTGTCAGCCATCCAAAAAGATCAAAGAGAGGCCATTTTAGTGCACCCATTCGGATTAAGCCACGTCAGCCCATTCCGCACGATGGTTCAACCGACCCACTAATGAGCGACACGTGCCCCACGTCGCCTGAGTTACAGCAACGCAGCCAATAATGGCCTCACTCTTTCCCATGCTTTCTTAAAAGCCAGAGTATGACGATTGCAGTGAATGAGGTGACCTATCATTTCGAATTATTTAAAAAATCAAATTCGACGATCGTACGGCATGACTCTTGGCGCAACAAATGACTTTCCATACTTGTCATCCAAAAAATTTCATTCCAAATCTAGAAAGTATGGGGCAACTGTTGGTACGATCATTCATCACCAGACACGTGGCATCATCAGCAAGGCCATGACCCCAAGCGGCTGCCAAAAACGATAAAGTTTCCAGTCGCAAATCAATAATAAATCAACCTAAAAGGTAGATCAACCTTCACCTTGGCTAAGTGACCGGACTAGATGAATAGAATCAGATCGATGATCTATCGGCCTGCACAATATCCAGAATGGTCAATCACCATCCTCCAGAACCATTCAAAAAATAAGCCTAGATCAATACCTGACCGATCTCATCGTAGCCATACAAGAATCAGATCAGTACTTCACTATTCTGGAAACTAGCTCTCATAGGAGATCGGGCTTTCACCAACCTTATGCAGCAGCAATCCACTTGAGCGCAAGATCAGTTTCTTGACGATCAGTCTCTTTTATCAAGATCGGTGAAATACCGATGTCATCAATCCTATAGATATTTCCTGCTGACACCTAGATCATTAAATCACCAATTTTGTCATATGACCCAGATCGATAATTTACTAACCTAGATGCATTCTGAATGCCAATTAAGTGCCAACCATGCTCCAGCCAAGCGGCTCTCCTCCAGCTATATAATAGCTAATTGCCACTAAGGCAAATGGTCAATAACTACAATCCAGCTGGCCATAACCAACTAATAGCCTAACAAACTCTTCTTAAGGTCTAAGCAATTTTTTTTATAAATAGAGGACATGATACTTCTCTCAGGTAAGCATAAGACTCACAAAATTAAAACTCTGTTAAAATCTACCCTCGACTTCTCTACCGAAGGAAGATCGAATCATCCTCCACATCAACCCTCTCTTTCTACCTTTCAATCTTTCATTTTTACTATATGTTAAAAAGGCTTCAACTATTGGAGGATCATAAACTAGAGGGTATCCCATCGGTTCTTGAATTTTTCTTATAGGCTGGCCCATGGTCCACGTCGAACTAGCTCGATCGGCTCTCTAACATGAATCTCTACGAAAATCTGAAGCCCTGCCGTTCTTATTGTATTGGCTGATTTCTATATGTTTCAATATCTAGATCATTGTATATAATTTCAGCTAATAGTCTTTCTTGAAGACTTTCACCTCAGGTGAGATAAATCAAGACCTAGGACGATGTCCTTAGGTGGAAAATTACTATATATGATCTTTGAAATTATATATAGTAATTTAAAAAATCAAATCCGATGATCGTATGACATAACTCTTGATGCAATAAATGATCTTTAAAATGACTTTCCATACTTGTCATCCGAAAAATTTCATTCCAAGTCTAGAAAGTGTGGGGCAACTATTGGTACGATCATTCATCACCAGACACGTGGCATCATCAGAAAGGCCACGACCCCAAGCGGCTGCCAAAAACGATAAAGTTTCCATTCGCCAACCTAAAAGGCGGATCAACCTTCACCTTGGCCGAGTGATCAGACTAGATGAATAGAATCAGATTGATGATCTACCGGCCTGCACAATATCCAGAATGGTCAATCACCATTCTCCAAAACCATTCAAAAAATAGGCCTAGATCCATACTTGACCGATCTCATCGTAGCCATATAAGAATTAGACCAGTACTTTACTGTTCTGGGAACTAGCTCTCACAGGAGATCAAGCTTTCACCAACCTTATGCAACAGCAATCCACTTGAGTGCGAGATCAGTCTCTTGGTAATCAGTCTCTTTTATCAAGATCGATAAAATACTAATGTCATCAATCCTACAGATATTCCCTGCTGACACCTAGATCGTTAAATCATCGATCTTGTCATATGACCCAGATCAGTAATTTACCGACTAGATGCATTTTGAATACCAACTAAGTGCCAATCGTGCTCCAGCTAAGCGGCTCTCCTCTAGCTATACAACAGCTAATTGCCACTAAGATAAATAGCCAATAGCTACAATCCAGCTGACCATAACCAACTAATAGCCTAACAAACTCTCTTTAAGGTCTAAGTAAATTCCTTTATAAATAAAGGGCAGGATACCCCTTGCAGATAAGCACAAGATTTGCAGAGTCGAAACTCTACCGAAATCTACTCTCGACTTCTCTACTGAAGGAAGATCGAATCATCCTCCACATAAATCCTCTCCTTCTACCTTTCAATCTTTCATTTTTACTATATGTTGAAAAGGCTTCAGCTGACTTAAGCATTGGAGGATCCTAAACTAGAGGGTATCTCATCGATTTCTGAACTTTTCTTATAGGTTGGCTCGTAGTCCACATCAAACCAGCTCAATCGACTCTCCAACATGAATCTCTACGAAAATCTGAAGCCCTACCACAATAGTATGCTTACTATATTGGCTGATTTCTATATATTTCAATATCTAGATCATTGTATATAATTTCAGCTAATAGTCTTTCTTGAAGACTTTCACCTTAGGTGAGATAAATCAAGATCTAGGAGGATGTTCTTAAGGTGGAAAATTATAGGAACAACTCGGTTGAGATGAGAAGAGAATAGTTCAACAAACACTCTTTATTGGAGAATAAGAGGTCTAATCAATTATAATACTCTTTATTGGAGAATAAGAGCTCTAATCAATTATTACACTGACCGAAGATTGCTTTGGAAGGGAATCATTTTGTATTCGATAGTCCTATATACTCCTATCAAATAAAAGAATCTCACTCTGGATCAAACTTCCGAAAGAATAGCTTCAACAATATTGCATCTAGCATAATAACCTATCAAATTCCATGGTAGTTGAGCAAAACCACGGCTAAAAAGATGAGAACTCAATTGCAAAACAACTTTTTGCATCCTTTACATGCTCTCCATAGAGGTGGTTATATTCTTGATGCCAGTGGAAGAATTATTTTTTATCGGATCTAAATCCCTTAATTCCTCCTCTATTATTGTAGCTGAGCTTACTTCAATTGTTTTGATGTCATCTAGAAAATTAATGTTAGTATGATCGGACCCGAGCATACTGTAATTGTATCACACCCCAAACCCTATACTTGGGCCAGCCACGTGACATAGCCGCATATGTCCTAGGGCATAACATTGGAAAATATGCAAAGCCTAATAATCAAAACCAAAACACGTAATAGCAAAAGATAAGAGATTATGGTAAACAAAATATTTTATTAATTATTGATAATTATAGTTGTCTAAAATATAGAATTCAGATACATCTAGTATCAAATACAAAATCTAACTAGTAATCTCTTGCCAAAAATCCTGGATCAACCTCATGAAACTAAGTGTTTTGCAACTCTGAAAAAAATTGAAATAATACTGAGCTAACATCTCAATAAAAATTCTCCATGCACATATACCAGCATGAATATGATAACAAATTTTAGCAAATGCTTGTAAAATAATAAGATTCATACATCAATAATTGGTAATTGAGCAATTATTTAATAGTATACTTATACTTCACGTATATCAATACTAGCATGCACATGTGAGTATTATAATAACTCGAATGTATTTGGTATATCATCAAAATAGCAATATACAAATCATATATCATCGGATTAGTAGCTCCATTCAGTCACAATTCAATTAAACTACTATTACTATTATTATTATTTTAATAGTTAATATCATTATTATTATTGTAGTAATCTGGTTGTTATGGATATGATCAAATTTTTCTAGGATTTGGATTATTCATGGCCATGCTTCTACCCATACCAGTCATAATTGGTGTCATATATTATATTCCTGCCTATGATAAAGCCAGCGTCGTATACCACATTTCCATGCATGGCAAGCCTATACTTGGATATATATACTATGTTCCTATAGCAAGACTGCACTCAAATATGTACTATGTTTTTGTTGGTGGTGAGATTATACTCAAATATCTACCACATTCTTGCTTGTGTCAAGGCTATACTCAATTTTTATCTTGTCCAAATACCTTAATTTTAAATCTTTCAATTATTCCATTTTTTATTTTCCTACAAGTTATTTATTTATGATATACTTACTATAATTAAATATAATTAATATCATAAAGAGCCAGCTTAAATAATAATGTTATATATAAATATGAAATATTCATAATTATACAAGCGATTATGCACATGGATCTTTATCAATTATTTATCTTAATTACTAGAATATGATACATATATACAGAAAATATTCATAAACATGCAAATGGTCGGATCCTTGTCTGTAGCCAAATCCAGCCAAAGCATCATCTTGGCACAGAGAACATCTTAAGCAGATCGTCGATGGAAGGGCAGCCCGTGAGCCTTTGTGAAAGTTCTCCTATACAATTAAATCAACTCTAAGTTAGACAAATAGGAGAGAGAACAAGGTGGGGAATGATCCTCATCTAGGGTCAATAATGGATTAATGGGGCGCGTGTCCGCCGAGTTTGGCTTGACTGGACTCGGGGGTACAGAGAGAGAGAGAGAGAGAGAGAGAGAGAGAGAGAGAGCAAAGAAAGAGGGAGAAAGGGCATTCAGCCCATCCACTGGGGAAGAATGGGGAAAGGGAGAAGGAGAGAGAAAAGAGAAGAGGAGGAGAGGGGCGGCGGGCGATCTGGAAGTGGGAAAAGAGAGACCGAAGAGAGGGGAATTGGGCGGTGAAAACAGGGAATGGCACCATGCTGTCCATCGTGAGATCAAGCGATCGGCAGAAGAATAGAAGAAGAGGGAGAAAGGGAGATTGAGTCTTACTAGCGAGGTGATCACGGTCCCTGACATCGACGCGAACCCGACGAAGTGGCCCTTTGTTGAAAGAAACAGCCGTCGGACTTCGACGGGGCAAGTGGTCAGAAGGCCAGAAACATACGAGAGTCTTTGATGCCAACTTTTCATCCAAAGAGACCATTGATTGGCCACATTTGCATATTTCCAAGCGTTCGAGGGAGCTAAGATATTGCAGTCCTACAGCTGCTGTAAGATTCGAACAATTCTCAATCCTCAGCACTCTGAGCGAATTTAGGCTCTGATGCAGATGAAGTATTCTCAGCCTGGGTGAATTGGAAACTTGCAAGTATTGGAGCCTGGGGAGGTCTAAAGAGGAGGACCATATATTGAAGTTGCATTCCCCCCATACTTTCAGACTAACAAGTGATGGAAGAGCAGGTATTGCAGTCAGTGCCTTGCATTCATATAGCTCCAACTGAGTCACTGGGGGTGAAGGAAGGCCTGGAAGCCTACACAGCTTGGGACAATCACTTATTGTAAGTTCACGAAGGCGAGGGAATTCACCATCCTTTATCCCACACCATTCCCCCCACTCCCACATCTCTGTGAAGTCCAACGTCTCCAGTGCTGGGAAGGCCTTGGTAATATCGGAGGCACGGCCACAGAACTCACTGCCAACACGTCGCAAGCTTTCCATTCCTCCTATGGAGAGGATCCTCAGGGATGGCAGTTGGCCGAGAGGAGGAAGGAATGCACACTTGTCGTTGCAAAACTCGAGTTTCACAGAGACAAGTTTGGAGAAGGATCGATCACCCATCCAACTTGGAAGTCTTTTGCCATTATATCCTCGTATAACCAACTCCGAGATGTTGGTATGAGGTTGGAGGTTCTCAAGCACAGATGCTGCTGTCGATTTATCAGCAGCTAACCCCTGTCTGTTGCTGACGCTATAACCGCTTTGCCTACCAACAGGCCCATCATGGAAACTGGTATCGCCTCCGTAGCTGCATGGTTCATAGCTATGCGAATGCCAACACAGTGTCACTTTTTGGATGTTCTTCATCTTCTTTAAATCAGGATTCATCTCCTCAATCGCCTTCTCAAGGCCCACGATGCGAAGCTCTCTTAGTCTGAGGTTTGCCAAATCCTTTAATTCTCCTATTCCACAATGACATTTATGCCCTACATAGAAAATTGGCAAAGTTTGAAGATTAATCAACTTTCCAATCCCAGGTGGAATGCAGACGTGCGAATCATCCAATATTGGTAGTATGAGATGCCTTAAACTAGTAAGGTTCCCTATGCCTCTGGGTAACTCCAAAAGATTATAGCAATGCCTAAAGTCCAATACTTGCAAATTGTACAGCACACATACTGATTCAGGCAGTACCCGGATGTTAGTGTTCTGAAGGCGAAGGTAGCGAAGGTGCTTCAGCTCCCCAACTGAGTCTGGCAGCTCTTCTATGGCGGAGTAACTCAGATCTATCGCTCGTAAGCATTTCAAATTTTGAAACTGATCATTTTGCATCTCCAAATGTAGTCCAAATTTCTGCAAGCTATTGGACCTAGGTATGAGCAATGTACGCAGACGTAGAGGATCTTTCAATGAGTCCAATCTTATATCTCTATGATAATCGCTGGCAAGCAGTGATGCATGGAGAACATCTTCAGGCAGATTGGATAACTTATGATCCTCTATCATTACGCATGCACTCCCAGAGATGGACTTTGCCAGATCATGAACGAGATCATGCATTACAAACTTCCCCACTTCAGCTTCAAGCTGTGAATGTTGAAAGAATGATCTCTGCACCAACTCATCAAAATATGAACCGCCTACGGCTTCCACCGAATTTCTTCCGTCTTGTCGAATATAACCTTGGGCTATCCACAAGTTTACTATGTACTCTTTCTCAAATAGATAACCTTTAGGAAACAAAGAACAATATGCAAAACACTGCTTCAAATGTGCTGGCATGCGATGATAGCTCAAACTCAGAGCTGGCCCAATCTCATTCCTTTCATCATCAAATAAATGCCACAGCTCGCTTTCTGAAATATCCTTCCACCTTTCTTCATCGGTTTCAAAGCGTAGGAGGCTTCCCAATGTCTTTGCGGCCAAAGGCAGTCCTTTGCACTTCAAAGCAATCTTACGCCCAATTGCTTCCAAGTTTGGAGCAGCATCAATCATGATTGAACCCTGTCTTTCTAATGCATAGGTCTTGAACACCAACCAACAATAGTCTTCATCCAATGAGCCCAAGCGAATCGGTTCGACAGTTTGCATTATCCTAGCAACCGATTCATTTCTCGTGGTTACTATGATTTTACTATTAGTTAATTCATGATCTAGAGGGGCTCGAATTTTTTCCCATAGACTCGGCCTCTCATTCCATACATCATCTAGTACAAGCAACAATCTTTTTCCTTTTACTGCTTTCATGAGAGTGCAATGAAGATTGTCAAGTTCGGTATGATCATCAGCACTGCTACTAGTTGAAGTAGTTGATTTAATGATTGTTTTCAATATTCTTATCACATCGAAATCTTCGGACACAGAAACCCATATCTTTGTGCTGAATTCTTCACATACCATGGAATCATTGTAAACAAGCTGAGCAAGCGTCGTCTTACCCACTCCTCCCATGCCTATTATTGGAATGACTGAAAACCTATCTTCACTGCATAGCAACAATTCCCTCAGCTTTCTCTTCTCATTTTTTCTACCATAGACTCTTGAGTCATCGACGATGGAGCTCGTCGGTGGTGGCTTCCATGTAGTAGGAAACCGTCTCTCTCCATCTTCTTCTCTTAAATGAAGGGCATCCCTCTCCTTTGCAATCTCATCAAACCTCTTCCTGATCTCCTTAATTCCATCTGCCATGCCTTCTGTAAATGAAAAATTAGTTGAAGATGGGATGATTACCTCGCCGCGTTTCCTCTTGCTGGATGGTGCTGAATTAGTCCCGCCTTCTATTTGGATCCGCAGCAGCTCGTAGTTGTACTCGTCCAGCACGTCGTCGGCATCGTTAGCTAGGGATTTGAGCTCGTGCAGCCAGAGCTTCACTGACTCGTCCTGGATCTCCCTCACCTCTGCGTCGTTGAGAACTGCTTGAATTCTCAGCAGTGTCCTCCTCAAATGCTTGAGATCTTCTTCAACGCAGCTGAATGGATTTAGTGCTGAGGATCCTCGTATTGGAGCTGCCAGCTTGCTGGCGATTGATATGATGGAAGATAAAATTGCAGCCGCCATTGCTGAACTCTCCCTTCCCTTTGGTGGCTCTGCAGCTGTAGGATGCAGAAATGGTTTGGAAATGAGCTTGGAGTCTTTTTCTCTCCGTACGGAAGACTTTGACCAGGAACGGAGCGCCTCTCGCAGCCCTGTCTAGTAGACATGTCACATGTGAACGGGGAAAGGCCAAAAATAAAAAAAGAGATACCTCCTCAACGTTGATGAAAATTTTTGTTCACATCTTTCGATTTTGATGGATATTATATATTAATATAAAATTTAGTTAACATCTCATTAAATTAGAATAAAAAAATAAAATTATTATTAATAATTTATAAAATAAAATTTTATTCGAAGTTAATAATGATGATTTTAGTAGAATCCTCCGACGATCAAGTTAGCTCTTCTAATCAATAAAAATGAAGTGCTCAAAAAAAAGTGCGGCAGAGTTTTAAAAAGAAGAAGAAAGCTTAGAGAAAATATATCTAGAGGATCTCTTTTTATAGATGGAGCTTGTTGTAACAGTCGTAATCATCCTGATAAATGTCAATCATAATCGTCCTGATAAATGACAATCGTAACTATCCTGATAAATGCCAATCGTAATCGTCCTGATAAATGACAATCATAACCGTTCAGTAGTGGGATCGTCTGTAAAAATTCGTTTGAAAAAAAAAAGTTTGGAAGGAGTTCAGCTCCTATAGGAATCTAATTGCTAGAGGAGTCCGAAAGAAGTTCGGTTCCTGAAGAAATCCGACTATTGGAGGAGTTTGGAAGGAGTCTGGCTCCTGAAGAAATTTGACTGCTGAAAAAATCTTAAAGAAGTTCGACTCCTAGAGGAGTCCAGAAGGAGTTCGGCTCCTGAAGAAATTCGACTACTGGAGGAGTTTGGAAGGAGTCCGACTCTTGGAGGAATCTGATTGCTGGAAGGAGTTCGACTCCCGTAGAAGTCCGACTGAAGGAGAAATCCAGAAGGAGTTTGGCTCTCGTAGAAATTCGACTGTTGGAAGAGTTCGAAAGGAGTCCGACTCCTGGAGGAATCTGATTGCTGGAGAAATTCGGAAGGAGTTTGGCTTCCATAGAAATTCGATGCTAGAGGAGTTCGGAAGAAGTTTGGCTCCTAGAGTAATTCGACTGCCGAAGAAATTTGGAAGAAGTTCGACTCCCGTAGAAGTCCGACTGAAGGAGGAATCTGAAAGAAGTTTGGCTTCCGTAGAAGTCCGACTATTGAAGGAGTTTGGCTCCCATAGAAGTTCGACTGAAGGAGAAATTCGGAAGGAGTTCGATCGCTGGGAAAGTTTGGTTGGGTTCGGCCATTAGAGGAGTTCGATTGGACTCGACCGCTGGGGAGAGAATTCTCGATTGAAGATCTTCCGTGATTACTGATTGCATTAGGCTAAGTGTCAGACTGAATTTCGGCGGAAGCAAGGTTTATCCCCAATAATAGTCCCCCTACTTTCGAATTTAAAACTCGAAGAAAGGGAGTACAAAAAGGATGACTGCCGAAGTCCTCTTCAGGGCTCTGCACCAATTCAGGTTGAAGCTCGGAAGAGATCTTATCTTCAGCCGAGGTTGACGTTGAAGTTGAAGCTCGGGCATAATAGGACCGTTGTCGGGGCTTCTCTTCTCACCTCGTCTAAAACGAACGAGGCCTTCGACTTTGCTCATGTTAGGATGAGGTTCTCCTCCTTTTTCTAACGGGTTGTGAGGGTACATAAGAATCGTTATCAGGGCCTTTTCCTTCATCTCATCTAAAATGAACGAGGCCTTCAACTTTGCTCACGTTAGGACGAAGTTCTCCACCTTTTTCTAACGAACTATGGGGGCACATAAGGGCCATTATCAGGACCTCTCCTCCATCTCATCTAAAATAAATGAGGCCTTCGACTTTGCTCATGTTAGGACGAGGTTCTCCTTCTATTCCTAATGGACTATGGGGGCACATAAGGGCCGTTGTCAGGGACCTCTCCTCCATCTCATCTAAAATGAACGAGCCTTCGACTTTGCTCACTTTGCTCACGTTAGGATGAGATTCTCCTCCTATTTCTAATAGACTGTGGAGGCACATAAGGATCATTGTCAGGGCCTCTCCCCTCATCTCATCTAAAATGAACGAGGCCTTCAACTTTGCTCACATTAGGACGAGGTTCTCCTCCTATTTTTAACAGGCAGTGGGAGCACATAAGGATCGTTGTCAGAATCTCTCCCTCCATCTCGTCTAAAATGAACGAGGTCTTTGACTTTACTCATGTTAGGAAGAGGTTCTCCTCCTGTTCCTAACATGGTCACTTTCGATTGTTTCTTTTCTATTATCACATAGTTCTTGTACCAAGAAATAATAATGCTGAAATGAAGGAGTTTTATTGAAGGAAGATTACTAGTAGTACATTCTCAGATTTTTTGAGTTTCAAGATCGTGGAAGTGTTATTCCTCCGAGCTCTTTCAGACGATAAGTTTCAGATCGAACGACCTCCACCACTTCATAGGAGCCTTCCCAATTTGGGACAAGCTTTTCCTAGCTCTAAGGTTGAGAGACGGCAACTCACCAAAGCACTAAGTCCCCTACTTTGAATGTTTTACTTCTGACTTTGGAGTTATAGTACCGGATCACCTTTCGTCTGTAAGCCGCCATCCGAACCTAGGCTTTCTCAAGATATTTCATCATACTTTTCTCTCACGCTTTGTAGCTGCCACTAACTTGACCGACCATAATTGAAAATTGCTGTAAACTTCAAGCCGATCAACTTTTAATTCTTTTGCTATTTTTAACCCGGCGATCAACGCTTCATACTCGGCCCCATTATTAGTCGCAAGAAATTCGAAGCACAGCGCATACTCGGCGACGACTCCCTCGGAGTTGACTAAGACCAACCCCACACCCGCTCCAGCAGAGTTGGAGGAACCATCCACGTATAGAGCCAAAAAATCTTTGGAAAGGTCGGCTGTCTCTTCGGGGGGGGCTCGGTTGCGACAGCAGAGCACCGATCTCGTTCTGTTCAAGCTCGGCATCATCGAAAATGATACATTCCACTACAAAATCTACTAATATCTGAGCTTTGATCGATAGTTGGGGTCGATAATTGATATCGAATTTTGTGAGCTTGATTGTCCATTTTGCGATTCTTCTAAAATCGTCCATTCGCTGAAGGACTGCCTTTATTGGTTAATCCATGAGGATCGTTATGGTGTGCCCTTAAAAGTAAGATCGAAGCCTCTTGACAGCAATTAGAAGAGAGTAAGTCGATTTTTCTAGTTTAGAATATCTGGTCTCTGCATCTCTTAGGATCTGGCTTATGTAGTTGATCGGTCGCTGTATCTTCACTTCTTTCTTGACTAGGACTGCTGCTAAGGTCGCTGGAGAGACCGTTAGGTACAAGAATAATTCTTCTTCAGGTTCAAACTTTGTCAGCAGTGGAAGCGAGCTGAGGTAGTTTTTGAGCTCCTCAAATGTTCGTTGGCATTCCATCATCCAGCAGAAATTCTTTGGTTGCTTCAGAACTTGAAAGAAGGACATGCATCGCTCGGCCGATCTCGAGACGAAGCGATTTAGGGATGCCACTTTTTCAGTCAAGCGCTGAACTTCTTTGATTATCTTTGGAGCGGTCATTTTTTGAATGGCTCAGATTTTCTCTGAATTTGCTTCAATCCCATGCTTCAACACCATAAACCCTAGAAACTTTTCAAAAGTCACACCAAAGGTGCACTTGGTCGGATTCAGCTTCATCTTATGCTTTCTGAGTGCGTTGAAGATCTTTTCGAGATCAGCGAGGTAGTTTATAAAAGCTTAACTTTTGACATGCATGTCATCCACGTACACCTCCATGTTGCGGTCGATCTGCTCCTTGAAGATCTTATTGACTAAATGCTGGTACGTTACCCTTACATTCTTAAGTCCAAAGGGTATAACTCTATAACAATAAAGATCACGGTCAGTTACAAAAGCAGTTTTCTCTTCATCCTCTTGCGCCATCCATATCTAGTTATAACTGGAGAAGGCATCCATGAAGGTGAGAAGCTCGTGGCCTAAGATTGTATCTACCAGTTGATCAATCCTAGGTAGTGGATAGCTGTCTTTTGGACAGACCTTGTTTAACTTCTTAAAGTCGATGCACATCCTCCACTTACCGTTGGCTTTCTTGATCAGAACCATATTTAAAACCCAAGTTGGATATCTGACTTCTCGGATAAATCTGACATTGAGAAGCTTATCGACTTCTTCTGCTATTATCTTCTGCCTTTCTGGTGCATGGCCTCGAACTCTTTCTTTTATTGATCGATATTTGGGGTTAATGGCCAGTCGATGTTCCATAACCTCGGCGTCAATCCCAGGCATATCTGTCGGAATTCAGGCGAAGACATCGGCATTCCTCCGTAAGAAGGCGATGAGCTGCTTTTGAACTTCATCTTTCATATTGGAGCCAATTTGCATTGTATGCTTCACATTTTCATCATTCAGGGGGATGGTCACAAGATCTTCTAAGGGCTCGCCCCATTCTTCGGCAAAGTCATCATGGACATCTAGTCCGTCAACAGGATAAGGGTCGGACTGTGCTTCCTTTCGCAAGGCAATTGAGTAGCAGTTTCTTGCCAAGCTTGATCTTTTCTGACCTCTCCAATCCTGCAACTTGTCGAAAACTTTATCTTCAAATAATAAGTGGACACCACCGCCCGAAGTGCATTTAGATCAGGTCGGCCAAGAATAGCATTATAGACGAACGGAGTCCTTACGACTAAAAAATCAACCTATGCCTTAGCCAGTTTCGGACATTGTCCTGCAGTGATGGAGAAAGTTATTATGCCCTCAACTGGTATGGCATCACCAGTGAGGCCTATCAATGGGGAGTTCATAGGCCCCAAGTAGTTATTGAATAAGGACATTTTTGAAAAAACATCATAAAGTAATACGTCGATCAAGCTTCCATTATCGACTAAAATGTGGTGTATATCATAGTCGGCAATGTTTAAAAAGATTACAACTACATCATTATGGGAGAACTGGACCCCTGAGCATCTGCCTTAGTAAAGATTATGGGTTCTTCAGTCCTCTGTCTCTTCACTGATCCCTCAGCTCTGCTGGCCTTTCCTTGTTGAAGTCCCTCCGAGATCGTGTTTATGATATCGAGAGGCAGCCGATCTTCTTGTTGATCCTTCCTCCTTGATGGCTCAGACTGCGGCAATGCCCTCGATCGATTTTCCCATCCTTCAAGCCATCGCCGTAGGAATCGGCCTAGTCTACCTCACTTGTTGAGCTCCTCGATCTTATCCTGGAGTTGGATACACTTCTCAGTGTCGTAATCGTGATAACAATGATAAAGGCAGAACTTGTTAGGATTACGCTTGCTGGGGTGAGAGCACATCCTTTTCAGTCTCGGCAGTTGCTCCCTGATTTTCATCAGCACTTGGATTTTTAGAGCATTGAGAGGGACGTAGTTGTAAAATCTTCATTAGGGAGAATCCCACCGTGCCCTTTTGTCCGAGCTTTCCTACCTCCGAGCCTGGGGAGGAGTTCGGACTCGCTTATACTCAAAGAGAGTTTGAGAGCGAGGTCGAGCTTCACTCGACTTTTCTTCCTCGACGGATCCGCCCGGCTCGCCAATTCACCGTTTACCAAAGGCTTCATCGTCTTTGGCCTTGAAGGCCTCTTCAGCTCGGGCGTAACCTTCAGCCCGAGCTAGCATATCAATGAAGTCCCTGGGGTACTTTTTTTTTAAGAAGAACAACAAATCATTCTTCTAAAGGCTGCCCTTGAGTACGACCATGGCGATGGATTGGTCCAGATTTTAGACCTCCAACACAGCTGCATTAAACTGGATGATATAAGCCCGGATGGATTCTTCCTCCTGCTTGATGGTCATCAGAAAATTCGAACCTCGGTGCGGACATCGACTGCTGACAAAGTGAGTCATGAACTGATGGCTCATCTGATCAAAGAAAAAGATGGTACCCGACTTAAGTGCCGAGTACCAGTTCCTAGCAGCTCTCTTGAGGGTAAATGAGAAAGTCTGACATAAAATAGCGTCTGGCATGTCATGGAGCAACATCATTGTCCAAAAGGCCTCCAGGTGGTCGATCGAATCGATGGTCCCATCGTAACTTTCAAATTACGAAAGTTTGAAGTTCGGCGGGATGAGTTCCTGCATAATCTCCTGAGAAAAAGGAGGGTCAGTGTAAATATTTTTACTGTATGTGGGAGGAGTATGATGGAGCTCTTCGATCCGTCGGCTCATTTTTTGGAGCCTTTGATTGAGGAGATCTTCACGATCGTTGATCTCCAAAATTTTCTGATGGGATGAGGGCAAAGCTTCCCTCGGGGTCGAATCATGATTCGAGCTATGGCTCTCCACTCTCTATTTTTTCTTTTTGGAGGTCATCGGTTGGCTAACCCAAATCGGTCGTTCTCTAACCGAATCATGGGGCTCCAAAAAAGCTTGCTCCAGTCGAATTTATGTCGGAGCTTGCCGATGTATGGCCTGTATCACCTCTATGAGACCACGAACTTATTGGACCAGCAAGTTGAACTGCTCTGCATCCACCGTGGCTGCAGGTGAAGCTTGAGTTACCAGAGCTGAAGCGAGAATGGATGTATCTGGACGGGATCTGGCTGTAGAGGCCGTTGATCATCGGATCAAAGCTTTTCTAGGAGGCATTTTTTCTGAGAAGAACTCTAGATCACTGCTGAGCACTCCTTTAAGATCAAGGAAACCTCAAGAATAGAGGGTACTTCCTCTAGTGCCAATTCTGTTGGTGTAGAATTTGGTTGATGCTGGATCAAGCTAGAGTTGAGGAAGACGAGGTCGCTATAGGTGATCTGTAAAATAAAGTTTCATCCAGAGTCGATGGTGGTGGCTTCAGTAGGATCCTCCGATGATCAAGTTAGCTCTTCTGGCCAACAAAAATGAAGTGCTCGAAAAAGAGTTCAGCAGAGTTTTGAGAAGAAGAAGAGAGCTTAGAGAAAACATATCTGGAGGGTCCCTTTTTATAAACGGAGCTTGCTGTAACAGTTGTAACCATCCTGATAAATGCCAATCGTAATCATTCTGATAAATGACAATCGTAACTGCCCTGATAAATGCCAATTGTAATCATCCTGATAAATGACAATCGTAACCATTCAGTAGTGGGATCGCCTGTAGGAATCCATCTGAAGAAAAAATTCGGTAGGAGTTTGGCTCCTATAGAAATCCGACTACTAGAGGAATCCAGAAGGAGTTCGGCTCCTGAAGAAATTCGATTGCTAGAGGAGTTCGAAAGAAATTTAGCTCCTGGAGGAATCCGACTGCTGGAGAAATTTGGAAGGAGTTCGACTCCTTGAGGAGTCCAAAAGGAGTTCGGCTCCTAAAGAAATTCGACTGCTGAAGGAGTTTGGAAGGAATCCGACTTTGGAGGAATCCGATTGGTGGAAGGAGTTTGGCTCCTGTAGGAGCCCGACTGAAGCAGGAATCCGGAAGAAGTTCGGCTTCCGTAGAAGTCCGACTGAAGGAAAAATCCAAAAGAAATTCGACTCCCATAGAAATCCGACTGCTGGAGGAGTTCGGAAGGAATCCGGCTCCTGAAGGAATCCGACTGCTGGAGAAATCTAGGAGTTCGACTTTCGTAGAAATCCGACTGCTGAAAGAGTTCGGAAGGAGTCCGGCTCCTAGAGGAATCTGACTATTGGAGAAATTTGGAAGAAGTTCGGCTTCTATAGAAGTCCGACTACCGAAGGAGTTTGGCTTCTGTAAAAGTTTGACTGAAGGAGGAATTCGGAAGAAGTTCGATCATTGGAGAAGTTCGATTGGATTCGACCTTTGGAGAAGTTTGGTTGGTTCGGCCATTAAAGCAGTTCGGTTGAATTCGATCGCTAAGAAAAAAATTTTTAATTGAAGATCTTTCATAATTATCAATTATATTAAATTAAATATTAAATTAAATTTTAATGAAAGTAAAATTTATTTTTAATATTATACATTTAGATTCGTATCCAGAAACCATGTTACCTGTGGGCCAGCTGAAGGGTACAGCAGCAGCTATTAAAATAGGTTTAGGTTCAAAGGCCCACGGAGGGTACAGCAGCTATTAAAATAGGTTCAGAGTCTGTCATCATGGAACCGAAGTCATATGGAGCAGGTATTACGGCGGGGGGGGGGGGGGGGGGGGGGGGGGGGGGGTGGTGCGGGGCGGACGAGCGGACTTCCTATTTTATATATAATATTAATTTTAAAAAAATAATAATAATTTTATATTTGATTAGAGATATAAGATCGGAAGAATGGATAATTTTTATTTATTATTTATTTTAAAAAAAATTAGATGAATATATAAAAAAATTGTTCATCCTTCCAAATCTATCATTTTACATTATTCAAAAATAAAAAAATACTAAAAAAAGAATTGAGTGATGGATTCTTATGTTAACAAAATTACTTCTTATTAATTTTTTATTAAAATCTTAATTTTTTTTATTTTTTTTATTTATATATTTTTTATTTTATCTATACTATTTATTCTATATTATTAATTTTTATTACTAATTATTTTAATTTTAATATATAATTTTTTATAATTATAATTAAATAATTAAATTATCTTTTTATTTTTTATATTCACTATTATTTAGTTAAGTATTTATATAAAATTAATTAACTATTTAAATTAATTTATAAATTAATTTTTTATTTATAGAATTAATATATAAATAAATTTATTCATATATAATTAATTTATAAAATTACTATTAAATTAAATTAAATTAATACTTATATAATTATAAATTATAAAATTTATAATTTATATGTTACTCAATTTTTAGTATAAATAAATATTATAAATTAATAATTAATAATAATATTTTTTTTTGTCAAATGATAATTTGGTAAAAATATCTACAAATATCATATATCATTTCTTTCATTCATCTTATACCAAATAGAAGGGAGAGTCATTCACATCTATCCTTTCATATTTTACCAAACATATAAGAGGATGGATAAAAAATTTATTCATCCTCTCTTTTATCCATCCTTTCTTTTCTATCCATCCTTCTGTCAACCTATCATTCATATCAAACATAGGATAAGAGTCAAAGGTTTTTTTATTAACAGAGTTATCAGCCATATGATTAAAAAAAATACATGATATTCTCTTTTTTTCTTACTTTTAAAATATATTTTTTATCGGTACATACTATATAGTCAGGTGAAATACATCAAGAAAATTAATATCAAGCAACTCAATACATACCTCTAGGTAAATCGATATAGTTTCTAAAAATTTAAGCTTACCAATACATAGTACACGATTAGATAATACATACTTAATAAATTAGTCATCTAACAATCCAATAGATATTTTCAAATAAATTGATGCATAATTTTTGAAATATCATATTCATCGATGCATACTATGTTGTGGGGTGATACATCCTAATTGACTTTCCAATATATAGTACAAGCTGCTTTGATACACACTAGTAATAATTCAACATATACTTCTATATAAATTGATATAGTTTTCAGAACATAGAATTTATCAATATACTTTATACAATAAGATAATATATACTTGGTGAATTAGTCATCTAATAATCTAATGCATACTTCCAAATAAATTGATATACAGTTTTCGAAACATCATATTCACTAACATATACAATATGCCCTGATGATACACACATCGACTTCTTGATACCACTGCAAATCTTTATACATACTGTTGGTGCAGAATTTGATTGATGCCGGATCGAGCTGGAGTGAAGGAGGATGAGGTCGCCGTCGGTGACCTACAAACTAAAGTTCCGTCCGGAGCCAATGGGGGGTGGCTCCAGCAGGACCCTCTGACGATCAAGTTAGCTCTAGCCAACAGATATGGAGTGCTCATATGGAGTTCAGCAGAGTTTCGAGGAGGAGAGAAGGGTTTTTAGAACCTGACGTAAGCGTATCTGGAGGATCCTTTTTATAGACGGAGCTTGTTATAACTATCTTGATTAATAATTATCGTAACTGTCCTGATCAATGCCAATCATTATTGACTTGATAAATGCCGATCGTTATTGACTTGATAAATGTCGACCGTTATTGTCGTGTAACCATTTAGTAGTGGGATCGTCTGCAGGAATCCGTTAACAGTCTGTAAGAAGTTCGGCTTCCATAGAAGTTCGGCCACTGAGGAGTTCGGCCGTTGGAGGAGTCCGCAAGGAGTTCGGCTTCCGTAGAAGTCCGATCGCTGAAGGAGTCCACAAGGAGTCCAGCTTTCATAGAAGCGCGGTTGCTGGAGGAGTCCGCAAGGAATTCGACTTTCGTAGAAGCCCGACCGCTGAAGGAGTCCGGCTTTCGTAGAACCCCGACCACTGAAGGAGTCCGCAAGGAGTCCGACTTCCATAGAATCTCGGCCACTGAAGGAGTCTGCAAGGAGCTCGGCTTCCATAGAAGCTCGATCGCTGAAGAAGTCCGCAAGAAGTCCGGCTTCCATAGAAGCCCGACCGCTGGAGAAGTCCGTAAGGAGCCCGGTCGCTAATGAGTTCGGTCGGCTGAAGGAGTTTGGAAGGGGCTCGACCGCTAAGGAGCTCGGCTAAGACTCGTCCGCTGAAGCTTTTCCATGACTATCGGTTGCATTATCGGCTGAGCATCCGATTGGACTTCGATGGGAGCAGGATTTATCCCAACAATAGTCCCTCCACTCTCGAGTTTGAAATTCGAAGGAAGAGAGTACCAAAATAGGCAACTGCCGAAGTCCTTTTTTGGGCTTCGCACCTGTTGAAGTTGAAGTTGGGAGGATCATATCTCCTACCCCAGAAGTTACCTCAGGAGAGACCTCATCTCCTGCGGTCGAGGTCGAAGGTTGATGTGGGCGCTCGAAGGAGATCTCATCTCCAGTCGAGGTTGATGGAGATCCTGTCTCCTGTAGACTTCGGAGTTCTGACTTGAATTTTGCTCGCGTTAGGATGAGGTCCTCCTCATGGTCCTAACGAGCTGTGGGGGCACGTAAGGGCTGCTGTCAAGGCCTCTCCCCCCATCTCGTCTAAAATGAACGAGACCTTCGACTTTGCTCATGTTAAGATGAGATCCTCCTCCTGTTCCTAATGGACTGTGGGGGCACGTAAGGGCCACTGTCTGGGCCTCTCCTCCTATCTCGTCTAAAATAAACGAGGCCTTTGACTTTGCTCGCATTAGGACGAGATCCTCTTCTTGTTCCTAACGGGCTGTGGGGATATGTAAGGGCCGCTGTCAGGGTCTCTCTCCCCATCTCGTCTAAAATGAACGAGATTTTCGACTTTGCTCGCGTTAGGATGAGGTACTCCTTCTGTTCCTAACGGACTGTGGGGGCATGTAAGGGCCGTTGTCAGGGCCTCTCCTCCCATCTCGTCTAAGATGACGAGGCCTTCGACTTTGTTCGCATTAGGACGAGGTCCTCCTCATGTTCTTAATGGGCTGTGGGGGCACGTAAGGATTGCTGTCAGAGCCTCTCCCCTCATCTCGTCTAAAATGAACGAGGCCTTTGACTTTGCTCGCATTAGGATGAGGTACTCATCCTATTCCTAATGGTTTGTGGAGGCACGTAAGAGCCGCTGTTAGGACCTCTCCTCCCATCTCATCTAAAATGAACGAGGCCTTCGACTTTGCTCACATTAGGACGAGGTACTCCTCCTGTTCCTAACAGGCTGTGGGGGCACGTAAGGGCCATTGTCAGGGCCTCTCCCTCCATCTCGTCTAAGATGAATGAGGTCTTCGACTTTGCTCGTGTTAGGATGAGGTTCTCTTCCTATTCCTAACGGACTATGGACGAAATATTTCGAAGCTCGGAAGAGATCTTGTCTCTAGCCGAGGTTATCACGCTCGCTCGGAAGAGATCTTATCTCTAGCCGAGGTTGACTTGGTCGCTCAGGAGAGATCTTATCTCTGACCGAGGTTGACACAGTTGCTCGAAAAAGATCCGAGGTTGACGCAGTCGCTCGGGAGAGATCTTATCTCTGACCGAGATTGATGGTCTTTGACCTGCTCGTATTAGGATGAGGTTTTTCTTCTGTTCCTGATACAGCAACTATTGACTGCTTCTTTTCTGTCATCACATAGTTTTCACACCCAGAAATAATATTATTGGAAGGAAAGAATTTTATTGAAAGAAAGTTACTGGCAATGCATCCCCGAATTTTTTATATTTTAGGATCGTAGGGGCGTTGTTCCTCCACATTTCTTCAGACGATAAGCTCCAGGCCGAACGACCTCCTCTATCTCATGTTGGCCTCCTCAATTTGGAGCAAGCTTCTCTTGGCTTTGATGCTGAGAGATGATGAATTATCGAAGTACCAAGCTTCTCCAGGAGTAACATTGATGACACCGTGAGGCGGCCGACCTTCTTGTTGTTTTTGGCTACGACAGCGCCCTTGGCCAATCTTCTCCTGCTTCAGGTCGATCTTCTCCTACTTCAGGATGGCGTCGAAGGAATTTACCCAGCCGCCCCTTTCTGACCAGCTCCTCGATTTCATCTCGAAGTTGAATACATTTTTCAGTGTCGTGGTCGCGATGGTAGAGGCAGTACTTGCTTCGATCGTGCTTGTTTGGGGGAGATCGTAGTCCTTCTGATCTTGGTACCTTCTGAGAGGAGGACTTCTTTATGCCCTTCTATCGGAGCTTCCTTGATGGCGAGCTCAAAGAGTTTGGGCTTGCTCGGGCTCGCTTGTGCCTTGGGGGGAGTCCATGAGCGCGGTCGAACTTCACTCGGCCCTCCTGTGAAACTTTTGTCGGGGCTTTCTTGATAATGAGCTCGAGGGGGAGTTCGGCAGCCTTGCTCATGCCGAACTTCATTCCACCCTCCTGAGAGGCTTTTGTCAGGGCTTCCTTAATGACAAGCTCGAGGGGGAGTTCAGCGGCCTTGCTCACGCTGAACTTCATTCCGCCCTCCTGTGAAATCTTTGTCGGAGCTTCCTTGATGACGAGCTCGAAGGAAAATTCGACGGCCTTGCTCATGTCGAACTTCATTCCGCCCTCTTGTGAGGCCTTTGTCAAGGCTTCCTTGATGACGAGCTCGAGGGGGAGTTCGGCCTCTCTTGCACTGGGGAGATCGTGAGTGCGGTCGAACTTCATTCTGCTCTCTTGTGAGACCTTCTGGGGGAGAACTTCTGCTCTCTGTTTCTTCTTCCTAGGGGTGATGGGTACGCTAGCCCAGGTACTCTTTCTTGGGGCCAGTTTCCAACATCTCAAAGGCGGATTTTCTGGTGGAGTCACCGTCGGGGGCTGCTGCATGGCCTGCACCACCTGCATCGCCTCCGTGAGGCCACGAACCTACTGGACAAATAGGTTGAACTGCTCCGTATCCACCGCAGCTATAGATGGAACCTAGGTTGTCGGAACTGGAGTGGGAGCAGACGGATCTGAATGGGATCGGACCATGGAGGCCGTTGATCGTCAAGTCGAAGCTTTCCTGGAAGGCATTTTTTTGGGAAGAACTCTAAATTGCTGCTGAGCACTCTTTTAAGATCGAGGGAACCTCAAGAACAGAGGGCTCTCCTTCTAGCGCCAAATCTATTGGTGCAGAATTTGGTTGATGTCGGATCGAGCTGGAGTGGAAGAGGATGAGGTCGCCGTCGATGACCTACAAAATAAAGTTTCATCCAGAATCGATGGAGGGTGGCTCTGGCAGGACTCTCCGACGGTCAAGTTAGCTCTGACCAATAGATATGGAGTACTCAGTATGAAGTTCGGCAGAGTTTCGGCCAAACTCCTCAATGGCCGAACTTTTTCAAGAGCCGGACTTCCCCAGACATCTCCTTCGGTCGGACTTCTACAGTAGCCGGACTCCTCAGCGGCCGAGCTTCTTCAGGAGCCGGGCTCCCCCAGACATCTCCTTTGGTAGGGCTTCTATGGTAGCCGGACTCCTCAGCGACCGAGCTTCTCCAGGAGCCGGACTCCCCCAGACATCTCCTTCGGTCGGACTTCTACGGTAGCTGGACTCCTCAGCGGTCGAGCTTCTCCAAGAGCCGGACTTCCCCAGACATCTCTTTCGGTCGGGCTTCTACGGTAGCCGGACTCCTCAACGGCCGAGCTCCTTCCGAATCCCAGCGGATGAACCTTAGCCGAACTCCATCAGCCTTCCTGACTCCTTGGTGGCCGAACTTTTTCTGAACTCCTTAGCGACCAAGTTTTAATCGAACCCCTTCAACCGGCCGAACTCCAGCAGCTGGACTTCTATGGAAGCCGAACTTCTTGTGGACTTCTCCGACAGTCGGGCTTCTATGGAAGCTGAACTCCCTCCAGACCCCTCCAGTAACCGGACTTCTACGGAAGCCGAACTCCTTGCGGACTCCTCCAGTAGCCGAACTTCTATGAAAGTTGAACTCCTTGCAGACTTTTGACGATCCCACTACTAAACGGTTATACGACAATAATGATCGAATTTATCAAGTCAATAATGATCGGCATTGATTAGGACGGTTACGAGAGTCATTAATCAAGACAGTTACAATAAGCTCCGCCTATAAAAAGGACCCTTCAGATACGTTTACGCCAGGTTCTAAAAACCCTTCTTTCCTCCTCGAAACTCTGTCGAACTCCATACTGAATACTCCATATCTATTGGCTAGAGCTAACTTGACCATCGGAGGATCTTACCGGAGCCACCCCCCACCAGCTCCGGATGGGACTTTATTTTGTAGGTCACCGACGGCGATCTCATCCTTCTCCACTCCAGCTCGATCCGGCGTCAACCAAATTCTGCACCAACATATACCTAATAATGATCTAGTATACATTTTTAGATAAATTGATATATAATTTTTAAAATATATTTTTTGTATAGAAATATGTGTTGGATTACTGCTGGGTATATATCTAAGAAGCTTGCAGTATGTATCATGAAGGTAATGAGCATGTATCACCAGACTATATAGTGTATACTGATAAATATAATATTCTAAAAACTATATTTTAATTTACTTGAAGGTATGTATTTAATTACTAGATAACTAATTTGCTAAGTATATAGCACGTAATCGTTTATCTTATATCGGTGAACTTCATTATTTAGAAATTATGTATCAATTTATTTAAACATGTATATTGAGTTAATAATTAATTTTGCTTGGTACGTATTATCCAACTATATAGTATATATTAATAAAAAATATATTTTAAAAATGAGAAAGAAAGAAAATATTATATTTTTTTAATTACAAATGACTTTGTTAGTAAAAAAAAAAACTTTGATTTCTAGATTTTTTTTCTTTAAGATTGATATTAAGAGTGATGCAGCAAAATAAAGAGCCCATCCCATATTTGTTTTTTTTAATTCCCGCCCCGTATTACTTTTGCTCGTAATTATGATTTGAGCTACGAGAATTGGGTTTTAGAGAACGACCTCTTTAATTGGCCCATTCATTACGATTTGAGCTTTGCAGAATTAAACTGGCGGCCAGGGATCCAACATCATGTGAGATTCTCATTCCACCTGTAGCTCAAGGAATAAGCACAAAAATTTGCTCCAACTGAGAAAAAAAAAACAATGGTTAAATATGGGCTAGTTTCCCAGTGATTGTCTCAGCGCAAGCAAGATGAGTTTCAAACCCACCTTCGAGGTCCTAATTCAAAGTAGCGCCAAACGAAAAGATTGCATAAAATCCTTTTAAAGGAATGGGTTCTGATATTAAATTGTGCCTGTTTTGCTTGCATCTAATGCTCTAGTCATTCATCAGATTAAAATACATGTTCTTTAGCAACAAGATCAACATTAACAGCTGAAATAACTCAAAAACACCATATATGAAACAACAGCTTACTGAATTTGCAGGTTAAATCATGACGCTACCGTAAGCACATCCAAAGCTTCCATCTCTGTTTAGTATAACACATCAACACTTGGTACAATCACAAGAAAAACTTGATCAGGAGATGAAGAACAAGAAGAAATCTCTCTCTTGCTAGACATCTTCCCTACCATCAAACTAGGGGAGAAAACAATCTTGGCTCCGTCCAATGCAGCCAGGTGGTTCAAAAACTATCACTTGATGGCTGAACTTTGACAGAATAGATCACTTCTTGATGTCAGTAAGCTCCATATCTACAACTCAAGCAAGTCCGCTGCCATAAAACTCCATAAGAGGATTTGATGAGCTTCGTGATTATGTCTTTCATGTATATACAAGGCATTAGATAATTTTAATCATTTCATGGGCTGACACAGATACTATCTTCATCATTTAGAATGGACAGCACCATTATGGTTGTCCTCTGAGGGAAAACTTTGAAAGCAATCCAAAAAATGAAGCTTCTAGATCAGATAATTTTAATCAGTTCATGGGCTGACACAGATACTATCTTGATCATTTAGAATGGATTCAGCACCATTATGGTTGTCCTGTGAGGCAAAACTTTGAAAGCAATCCACAAAATGAAGCTTCTAGATCATATGTTGCCCATCACTTGAATGTCCGAAAATCTATCCATTGGAACGTGTATATTCTGACCATCGTTTATGCGGACTTCCATATGACCGCCACTGATGCATGTTACTCCTCTTCTCATAGTGGCTGCTGTAGTTATCTGCTGGGGTCTTAGGTGTCCTGCTCATATTGTAACCCTTCGTTAGGGTGGTCCTAATCTCCTCTTCCGCATCATATTGCAGGCGCTGAAAAGAGACAACACAAGTTATGCACCTTTTGGTGACAAAGCAAATGCAAAAAATACTTTACTACTGAATTACGAGTACATCATGTAAAACTGTATAAGCAAGTTCATTGGTTTGATGTCAGAACGAAATTACCAAATTCTGTGAGTGGCGAAGCTCATTCAGTTTTCTTAAGACTGCCATAATGCACATATTAACCAGCAGGCATTGGAACATCTAAAAGCTCAATAAGAATATCGCAGATCCTAACAGAATTCTTTTTTCTGATGGTCTCCACAGCTTCACGGCCATTATGATTGGTGCAATTTAAGTGAGTTGCCTTTAGTCTAAAAATCATATCATCATAGGATTTCTCATTCAATTATGCTATGGTTTCCCACCAGCTGAAGAATCTCATTTATATTAAGTTCACCGTATTCTTTCAATTCTCTTCATAGATTTTGATACTTCTACATGCACATCTCAGGTGGTCCAAATATTTTACAGTCAGTAGCTTGAACTGAGAGCATATGCAGAAGCAATTTTTGGTGCAAGGGTGCCGAAGCAGTGGTCTCAAAATTAGGAAGCACAAGTGTCAGTTAGCTAAAGATGTTTATTCTTTGCCTACTTGATCCATCAACCGCAGCTTTGTTAGATTTTTGATGTCTTTAGCTAAATTTGTTCATCAACTACCTGTGTTAAGCAGAATAACTCTTTTAGAGTGTTAGTTATAAGGGAGCAAACAACTTAAAGTAAAGGATTCCTCTGGGGGCAAAACAGTAATTCTTGAGAAATATTTAGTAGCGAGAGCACCTATAAAGTTTAAATATACTTTTAATTGCAAGACTAAGTGGAATTAGAGTCAGATTTGACCAAAGACCAGCGATACATCAATAACATTAGAATATTTTCAGCAGGCAGGCTCTACTTTGACATTATTTCACAACATTTGAAAGCTCTCTACTTATCTAAAAAGGTTTTCTTTTCTTTTTCTTTTCTTTTTTTTTTTTTCTGAATGAGACAGCTGCTAACTATAGCAGTTTCTCTTTTTATGGTATGTACTTCAGAAATATCATATGCCATCACAAATTCAAAACTGGCATTAATTATTGCATCTCCACTCAAATTTTGCTCTTTGAACCCTTGCTCCATGAACCCTCTCATTTCCTCCTATTCTTTTATATGAACAGTAAAATATTCATAGATCAAAAATATATACTTTCTAATAAAAAATTGCATATCCATGCATCCATCTCATTCCACATTTAGTCATTTCCTCCAGTTTGACCTAGAGTTATACCAACATCAACAAGTTCCTCTCTAATAGGAACCTAACTATCATGATCATATTCCCTATCCTTCATATTTCTTTATCATCACCTTTGATATCATTAACTCCCACCATCATTACCCCCTCTCTTACATGTCGCTACAAACATAAAAGAGAGGATTGTTTATACACATCTCCTTGCTTTTTGCTTCTTTCCATTTTTTTCTCTCATGCACAAGTTAAATCAACTCTTTTTTATAAAATGTGTCCACAGATAATGCTAAATCAGACCTATACATCAATAAACAATACTATAAGTTGATATGCGAAAACCTTGGCAGGGTCTGAAAGTATGGTGTATGCCTCTCCTATCATTTTAAATAATCGATCAGCATCTTTATAGACTTCATCAGCAACTTCTCTCCAAAGCCCATCATCAGCATTCTCGCTCCTTGCTAAGAACTGACCAGCCTACAGAGACAAGGCTCATCAGGAAAATAAAACATTAAGTTTCTTTTCATAAAATAGATATAAGACCTTGTCCGGATGATGTTTGAGTGCAGCTTTACGGTATGCCTTCTTCACATCAGCTGCAGAGCTTGATTGTTCAATTCCCCTGCACACAGGGAGCAAGTGATTATAAAGACCAGGACAAACGAACCTTTTCATGTCAAGCTGCCAAAACAACAGAAGATCTATTAGGGCTGCCATGATAGAAGTTAAACCAAGAGAAGGCCTAACCAGACTCAAAAATTAACTATACATCAGACCATATCCCGGACCCGCTGACTAAGATCCAAAATTGGGTCTTGCTCATCCACGAAGCAGTTAGGTCCAGATGTTTAGAGCTGAAGACAAGGAAACTGGCCATATCTGGGCCTGTAAGAACAAACTCTGACCATGGAGGCATGATAAAAGATGCTCTAGTTACTTATCAGGAAAAAAGATGTTCCAATTAAGCCTAACACTGACTAGATGCAATCTACTTGCATTCCTAGACTCCAACAATATTAAAGATAATATAACAACAAATCAAAGCAAGTAACATACCAAAACATTTCTCAGAAACAAAATTATAAATTCCATCCAGGAACTCCATAATTTTACAGCATGTTTGCATATTTGAGTTGGCAACATCGAAATCACAGCCTCTCTAGATGCTGAGCAAGTAGAGCTGCCCAGAGATGAAGCCACCACATCTAAAATTACATATATGTGTAACCTCTAAAAAGTTCCAATGACTGCTCTCAGCTTCTTTAACCCAATAACAGATCCTTTGGTACAAGGTTGCAGCATTTAGGCTTCATTCTAACAATGGAAGTTACATGTGATGGTGCACTTAAAGTGAACCAAACATCAGAAAAAGCCTCAGCTGCAATAATTGTACTTGCAGATGGGCCCATTATTTTAAACTAAATAGGCCCTTAGCTTATCCATTTATTACATAAATAATGATGATGCCACTGTTACTAACCGGACAAGAAATACAGTGTATATTGCTTTCCAGGTGGACAAGCAAGTATATGCAATAACAATATAAAACAACAATTGATCCTACTCCCTGCCTAACAGTTGCAGGGAAGAAAGCAGTCAAAAAGTAGGTCATAGATATAACATAAACTGAAACTGCAGAAGTAAAACGTTCTTCAGAGAATTTAAAAAAGGGGTGTTCTGCAGGACAATGCACAAATTATGAAAAGATGCAATCGTACAGGATAGGTTTAACGAGTAACTTACAAAATCATATACATATCCAACATGGTTTCCCTTCCGGCCTCCTCCTCCACTGAAGAAAGCCTTAAACGGGCTCGGTTTAGATCATTGTTGTTACTAGCTGATTTTCCCAATGACCTGGACTGATTGCCTTTACTTGTCAACTGCTTTTCAAGGAAGGATATTAGTCTATGGAGATCATTAGCTGCCTGCCCGTAGTCCCTGATCATCTCATGTAAGGTTGCCCTTCTAGAAATAGCCTGCAATGCAATACCGGCGATTAAAATAAATGTGACAGTTGTAAACCTAATGCAAATGAAACAGAATAAAATGACCATGAGATTATTTTTCTTTGGACCATTTCGTACATTCACTTTCAACGAGTATGTAGCCCAACATTCTACCCTAGAACTAATTCTGGAAAGGTGTTAGAATAAGCTATTGATCTTTTGCATAAAACCAATCTGCAGCAAAGCGATGTGGCAACAAGTATCAAACGAGCATACCTATCTTCAGCAAAGGATTGAAAATAAAACTCCACTTTAAATTAATGATTAAAGGAAATACAAAAGTACAAGAATCAGCTATAAATAAACCAATAATGGATCAGCAAGACACAACAGTAAGAAAGGAAACTGCATGACTATTTACACAAGTTAGCTGGTGTTAATCAACAAGGTGATGATATACAACATAATTTGTAGTGTGAAGTTTAAAATTTAACCAGAATACTGCCACCAAAAAAATAATAATAATACTCAAATAGCCTAGATAAACTAATAAGGGTGCATGTTCCATCCTGTATGTAACCAACCTTTGGATAACTAGGATCAAGAGCTATTGCTAGACTGCAGTCAGCGATGGCATCTGTGATTTGACCTAGGGCTTGGTATGCTGCAGCACGATTGCAAAAGCATACTGCAGTGAAAGGACGGGATTCAGTATTGCATGCTAAAGCAGCAGTATAATGTTCCACCGCCTCCAAACGCCTTCCTGCTTGAAATGCTTCATTCCCAGCAGCCTGCAAATTAAAATAATAATAATAATAAACAATAAACAGATTGCAAATGAGGCACAATAAATTCTACCTTTCATAGACTATATAGCTAATACATTTCAAGGATAAAAAACTCAGAAATATTTCAAAGAAACAACCATAAAAAACTTTAAATACTAGGTAAGGACTAGGCAGAATTAGTTTACAAGATGTTCTACATCTTCATGCAGTGAACAACACATATGTAAACATTATAAAATTGCCTGGTTGATTCTAAACCATTACAGGTATTTTTGCATTTATAAAACATTTTAAAAACATATAAGCAAACAAATGAACCTGCCAAATTGAAAACATCTGTAGAGCTGCGTTCATGGTCAGACCAATTATAGGGAACAATAACAAATGAAACATGCATGTCCAATTTTCACTCAAGTTCACCAAACAAGCCAGACAGTTACAAGTGAAGCCAAGCTAAACTAAAGCCAACAAGCCATCAATACAACAGTAACATCCCTTGGCATATATAACATAAATAACAAGACAAAGCCCATAAGTTTGATGCTAAATCCCTCTTCTACATGTTTGCATCCAAAGAGAAAGATCAAAATATTGTAATATGTATACTAATATCTCCACTGGGCATATGTCTGTACAGATACACACAACTAGACACATGCATGCATATACACACCTGCCTGCTCACCCACCCACCCAGACACATGCACAAATATAAATAAGAAGAAAAATATTTTCCTTAGGACAGAAAAGGGTTATTCAGACAGAAATACCCAGTTCATCAATGAAAATTACATTACTAGAATTGCATTTTTCTTTTTATAGTTCAAGAAGCACCCCCAGTTATCATTGAGGAAATAAAGAGACTTACTTTAAGCCGCAATAGTTCACGTACAGTGACAAAAAGTGAAGCAGAAGTTTCTGCAGACTTGTCCCCACACCTGCTAGTTTTCATTTGCAGCAGAAAGCTAATATCAAGAAAGAGCTATGAACTTTGATGGGCATGAATCATGAGAGAGATAGATATGCATCAAGCATACCTTTCTCCAATGGGTTTCACTTGTTCATGCTTCCTTAGCAACTCAAGAGACTCCTCAAGTTTTCCTAAATAAAAGTAAGACTTGGAAATGAGGCGCCACCTCCAAAGCTTCACCAAAGAACCTTTTGTGCATCCAGAGGAATCTAGATTCTCAAGTTGATCATCAGAGCCAGCCAAGAAAGAATTTCTTTCAGCAGAATCCAGAGATTGTTCACACAATTGAATTACTTCTTCATAATTATGCAGCTGGTCGTGCACAACAATAACAAGTTAGCAACAAAAAACAGATAGTATATCATGATATTTTATGTTGAAGTGGGATGATTCAAATGGGTATCTGATACACCTACAGATAATGAGGAAGAGAAACTTAATGGTGCTATATAAACTACTATAATAACAAATAGTAAAACCACACACCATTAATAGAGCCTCTGCCTTCATCTCCAGCAAATTTTCTGAATGAGGACTTATTGACAGGGCTTCAGAGATGAACTGTAAGGCCTTTGTCACTTCATTAGGTGTTCTTTTTAGCATAAGCTCCTTAGCCTGAACTATATAATCAGCCACTTGCTGTCAAACAAGGACAACACTTGTTATTCATCAAATTATAGACTAAATTATATAAAAAGGAGTAGACTAAAGGTTACTAGCATGACAAAAAACAAATGAAAAGATTATTTTCCAGAATAAAAGGAATTTATTGATCAATAAAGAACAATTACAAGAGGAGTATGAATTATGATACTCTTTTTTTTCATGAATATGATATGGCAAGTTAGAAGAAAACATTATGATTGAATCAGAATAATTTGTTACATGGAACAAATTATACCAGGAAAGGTGCATTAACCTTCATCAGGGGCTCATAGTCATGGTTGGAATGGATTTGTATTCAGTCAAGTTGTTTATGTTCTTTAATTGTTTTCAAGTTTTTTTCTGAAACATTGTTTCATTTCCTGCAATTGGGTGGGTTATAGATGCAAATGCTGAAATCATAGGTGCAGACTACATGTGAATTGAAAAAAAGAACCTGAATCTTGTATTTGTAACTGCAAGCAAAAATGGCTGCAATTCCAATTACAAGATTTGTTCCAATTGAAAATAGCCCTCACAGGAGTCCACTCACTACTGTCCAACCATTGAAATTTAATATTGTATAATTTTAATATATTAAATATATTATTTTAATTAATGTATTATAATACTTAAATTAATTATAATAATATATTATTATTACAATATCAAATAAATTTTATAATAGTATATTATTATAATAATTTTTTAATAATGTCGATAGTATAACTAGATTATAATGGCCATAACATAATTATGATTGCATCACAATGATTCTTACCATAATCTATATATAATATGACCATAATAGTTATACTAAAATTTATAGTATATAATAATTAATAGTTATTAAAATAATATATACAAGAAATATATTTAATAATATATCGAATTGTTACAATATGACATTATTTTATAATGATATAATTATCATAGTCACTATTATTATAATAATCCTATAATAAGAATTCAATAATAAAAATACTTTTATTTAAATTAGAAAATAATATGAAAATTATTAGACCATAATAGAAAAAGATGTTATAATAATAATTATTGTCACAATGTTATAATAATCATTTACTAGTATAACTATTATTATTATGATCATAATACACTTATATAATTATTATTATTACTGTATCATAATGATATCTTATTCTAATCTATAAATAACATAATAGTAATTATTATGCCATAATTATTAGTTATTATAATACATATTATAAAAATTGTATGATCATTATTATAATATAATAGAGAAGCAGATAGACTGCTGTTTCCATGGGGATAACCATTTGTAGGGTCACCACATCTCTTTCAACATCACAGATGGGATTGTATTTGCACTTCTCAATTACAAATAACCAAATGGAAACAGTTTTTGCAGCTGTAATTTCAACTACAGCATTTCCAATTGCAACCAAGATTTTACTTGCAGGCAAACAAACAGCCCCTAAGTCTATTTAAGGTTGTGATTAGGTTCAAAATTCAGTGTAGATATACAGTGTACAAACCTCACTGAATCTACATTCATTCCTATAAGGATTGGTAATACAATCCTGTATATTTAATTTAATATGTGACCGTACAAATACATATGCACTTAGAATACATATACAACATTTCAAGTGGCCGACATTATCTTCATAGACTGCATATATGTCTTCATATCATGTGTTAATCCTCTTGCCCTATTCCAGACTCCTAGATTGAAGGAGTGGAGCGAGGCAGACTTGTATAATTCATGAACCAAAATGGTCGAAATTGTGGACACACTTGCAAGGGCTTTAAAAGACCCCAACCCAAGACACATGATCCTCTGTATCCAGTTATATCAACTTTGATGTGAAATCGATATGAATCCTCTCATGTATCAATCTAGAGATCTGATTATTCATCCTGAAATCTACAATTTTTATCTTGGGTTGCATCAATAATCACTTATATGCTTAGACAGCATGTTGTTAGAAAAAAGTTGCATGGTTCACAATTGGGAAAAAGTAAAAGCAAATACAAAATTTTGATCTAAACTTTCTGGTGCTTCTAGCATAGCTCAATATCGGATGTAAGATTTTCCTGATTTTTTGAAACTAATCCTCTTATTACTTTTATTAGTCCTAGATTTGCTCTTTATACAAATTTTGTTATCAAATCATGTACCTAAATCCTGGAATCGTGTTTCAGATTGCAGTAACCGAGATGAACATGCTATCAAGTGGTCTAGATCTTAATAAAGAAATGCCTCAGATATGAATATCCTTATTTTTTATGGTAGCGTCAGATATGAACATCAAACCTGAGAAGCCTTGACTCAGCCAATCTTATAAAAATCCAGCATCCAGAAGACAATGAGTCTACATGCAGCAAGTTACGCAAAAAATAGAAGAAACGGCAGACAACATTCATACAAGAAGCATACATGAGGATCGATATGTGTGTGTGTGTGTGTGTGTGTGTGTGTATGTGAGAGAGAGAGAGAGAGAGAGAGGAGAAAAACAAAGATGGGGACACATGGATTGAAAATTCAGCAATGTGAACACATTTTCACATTGGTAATACTAGGTTGTCTCCCTATAGTGGTCAAAAGACAGAAATATCCTCAGAAGGGGCACCAATCATATATGTGACATTTTGTTTAGTTGATATAAAAGCCTATGTAAAATAATGTTTAAGTCCAAAGCATAGAAACAACAAAATATAGAATTTAGCCCTTTCATATAGAGTTTAACCCTTTCTTTACAAATCCTTGTCCATGAAGTGTTTTATTGCTCTCCAACTTTCTCATGAAAAGTCAAAGGATTTACCTCCATAAAAACAATAACATAATGTTGTAAACCTCGAATATTATGCTCTACATAAGCTTGTCGAGTACGGAATGGAGTTTAGGGACAACTACACCTATATAGTTCAACTCTAATATGCTCTTTGATAAACTACATCAAGATGCAACATCGCCAACACTAAGTAACCTCTTTGACAATCCCACTATCTCCATGCACATAATGGCAATTTATTTAAGAAATAAGAATACATTCTTTTAACTCAACTCAACTCAACTATACCCAAATTCCAAACTAGTTGGGATCAGCTATATGAATCCTTTTCCTCCATTCTGCTCTATTTGGGCCCACATTTTCTGAAAAATGTAGCGAGACATCAAATCCTTCATTACTACTTCATCCTATGTAACTTTTAGTTTACCTCTACCCCTCGTTCCCCTTCTACATGTATCAAATCGTTCTTCCATAGTTGTGCATCCAATAGCCTACGTTGTAGAAATCAAAATACCATCTAAGTGGTTCTCTCAGTTTATCCTCAGTTGGTGCTACCTCTACCTTTTCATGAATGACTTCATTTCTTATTGTATCTTTTCTTGTATTACCATGCCTTCATCTCAACATTCTCATTTCAACTGCACTCATCTTGTGCAAAGTTACAAAGTAGCAAAAAAGTAGCTCTTTTTTATCTTCTACTGTTGGATTTCAAATGAGAAAAAAAAACTGGTTCTGCACCTCAGTTCTTGAAATCAAAGTTGCACTTTTCTGGAACCAGGTCTATGCAGAGCTGAACTGACAAAAACTTGATTGTAGTCACATCAATCAAATACATGAGGTCTATCATTAGAAAAGAACTCCTTTGAAGGAAAATTTCATTAATTTATTAACATTATGCTTGAAGATTAACCCAATAGACCAATTCCCAAGACTCAGCTTCCATAATGGACAATAACGTTTACATGCAAATTCACAGTTGTAAGTTGTAACCATATATAAAAGATTCCTTTCATCTAAAAAAAGCATAAGCTGCCATACCATTAATACACCACATTCTCACAAGCAGCTTTGACACAAACACACACAAAGGACATGCAGAAAGTCAAACTTTCGTGGACAGAACTTCATCTCACCCTTCACACAATAAACTATTCACAATTGACAAGGATTACACTCTTTCTTGATTTAACTGATGTTTTTTCAGGGACATATGTCTCAAAGATAATGTAAAGCAATTGAATCAGCATTTCTTAGTCAACTAATCTGAATTCCATTTGTGCATGTGCATAAAGTGACACATGCTACTCCAAATCAGATACTATAGAAATTTGGTCTTAACCATAACATTTGAAATGCAGGTGCTCTTGTTCAATTTACAAGCTCCATTTTTAAAAAGTTGGCCTTAGCTACCATTAGTGTCACATATTCATTTCATAGTGATTCATCTATTTGACGCATAGACAAGAAAATGTGTTCAATTTGATAGCCTTCGTCTACGATCTTATATCTAAGTCTATTAGGGGTAAACAAAGGAGGATTTGTATAATAAAGCAGTTTTACAATGTATCATGTTGTTAATCAAAAGATACAACCAGTGGTAGAAAGGTTGGTTACCTGAGCTTTTCGCAGACCTTCGGAAGCTTCTAATAAGATTTTCTGGCCCAAACTAGCATCATCATCTGATTGCAAGCACTTCTTAAAATGCTCTAATGCATCTTCAATATCTCCCAGTGCAAGATGACAACTACATCATTTGTGAATTAATCAAATAGTTTAGCACTCTTTTGGTTGCTAAAGCACTCAAAATGATGCAATGGTTCATAGAGTAAGAATCTATTTTATTAAGTCCAAACTAATAACACCAATATGAAAAATAAGAAAAGACAAAAGAATTTATGAATACATGGAACAAAGCATAACACAATGACCACTCAATAATTTAAATGTCTCCCATAAATTAATGATTTGGTTTCTTTGCATCATGAAACCACCAAGCAGTTGACAAATGAACTCATCACCTACACTGCCTCTATTGTTGCTATTTGACCATCCAAGGCCCACCCATTTATTATTACCAATTGCTAATAATTATTCAACTAAGTCAATGACCATGATTGAGTCATGACAACTGTTAAATGTGTTCAAAAAAATGAATTGAATTGCACTTAACTTAGCCACCATTTTAGATGTGCTTGTCGATGTGTCCACATCCTCAATCTCCTAGTAAAATTCACATGAATCATGGCACATATAAAGCCTTCTTGGCACATTAAATTTTTCATTGCCACACAGCTCATTAGATTTGAAACTCTCTCACTAGCATGTTGGTGCAGTGCAGCAGGGACAGTAGGTATTAGTTACTATGTCATTCTCCTTGGTTGAGTAGGAACATGGCATTTAGCTCTGGCTACCTTCTACCTGCACAAAGCTTACAGGTGGAGATCAAAGTGCCATGAAAATCTTCATGTGAGAGACCAAAGGCCAGGGATTCAAGTATGATACATATAGATTGTCACACCGTGCCAGCACTAGGCACACAAAGGCATGGAAAAATACAATCAGTTCATTGAATATCTAAAGATACATAAGGAAGTGCAGAACAGGGGCTACTTGCACATGGAAGAAGGTTTCTCCATAAAAAGTGCTGACTCAATTTTAAGCATAACAGGTCACCTCTATGAAGCAGTAACAAAATCCATGGTGGTAAATGAAGTTTCAGAGATTTGATTTCTTCTTTTCCAAAAAAAGGACTCTTTTGTATACCAAGTCATGATCAATTGTAAAAAATTTCACCAGCAACAATGGTGAGATGCTGACTTTTAAACTAAAGCAATACCTCTCAGTTTACATGTCTGCATATGCAATTCACAAAAATATACAATATCATGATATGCTCCTCTACACTTGACACCTCATGTTGTGCTTATTTCACCCAATATTCCTATAGCATCGCTACCAACCTATGTAGGTGACAGTTATTTGCTAGTAATTTTGGCAAATTTAAGGAATCATTCTCAACATTTATGTAACATGAAGGATCCTTCTTAATACTTTTAAAAGGTCTCTATATATTATCTAGTACCCTAAAGAGCACTTTCTCTCATGACAGGGATACAACACCAAGTTTATTGTTCATGTATCCCACTGATGTCGTGGATGCTGTGATGGAGATTATAAATCCTATGGATTGCATTCTTGACAATCTCTAAACCCTTTTTTCATCAACTAAAAATGGCCTAATATATTTGACCATAAACCATCCAAAATGTCATGATGTCTAATTGGTGAGCCAGTGCTTTCATAGTGTACATTGTATTCATCACACAATTATACTAAAGACCCTTATTACCCTTTTGACATTATTAATTGCACTCTTCTCCCCTGTTCGCCTACATAGAAATATCCACCCATATTTCTTAACTCAGATGATAAGAACAATTGGTATTGAAAACTGACTTCTGCATCTTTCTTGAGTACCTCATTGCTCCTAAATCAAGAAAAAGAAAGAAACTCATCCCATCTACAGCATGAAGACAAAGTATGCTGACATGGCCAAAATTGTGCCAAAGGATGTATAGAGCATTATCCAGTGACAATTATCTTATTTTCATAACTTCATGAAACATAAAGAGACTGAACCTACTTATTTTTTGTCCACATAAAGAGACTGAACCTACTTATTTTTTGTCCACTTTTACGGAAACGCAATTTTGCTTTCCTATCTCTAGACTAAAATGGAGAAGTTATTGTACATGAACCATGTCTCCATGTATTTGGTGACTTCAGTTATCGGAGGTCTCTCCTAATGGGTTTTGTGGGCACATGGCCCCATTATTTAATTTTCCTCCATTATATATGTCGAGAGTACAATTCTTATGTTTTAATTTCTAACTGCAGCTTATGTTTAATGGGGAAATGAAAAGTATTTTAATTACACTGCATGTATTTGTTTGCCTTTGAAAAATTATCATTGTTCAATTCACCTGAAGGATTTCATATTTTCATTATTTTAATGACCTTTACTTCCATTTTCCACATTTGCCTTTTCAGTAAAAATGAATTATGTAATTATTTCTCAACACTCTTCCAACATTTGTTTATAAATATAGTTTTGTTTATAATCATGTTCAACAACTTGATGCATGAATTGCAGATGAGTTTAAAGACATAGTGGTGAGTCAAATGGAAAGAACCAAGAACCCCTCACTTTGCAGCCCTAACTTGAGCCCTGAGAAAGCTGGGATTAATTGCAATGGCCATCATACAATCATTAAGTGCTTCTCTCATTCTTCCAAGAGACATCCGTGTAGCTGCACGGTTGCTATAGCACAGCATCAATGCTCTACTGCAGTTCCTAGAAGTTTCAATTGGAGATATGGAATTCACCCCACGAGTATAATACTCCTCTGCTTTAGATGGATGTCCATTTGCATAAGCTTGGTTGCCCCTAATGCACACAAAAAAAAAAAGTGAGAGAAGTATTAAAGATCATTTTTTATCATACTCAATTTAAAGCAGCATGTACTATACCAGGAAGCTTTGGCCTGTAGCTATGATTCAAAACTACCACTCAAAATATATATATAAATATATATAGGCAAGGGTTAATCAGAATAGCAAGAGCTGGCTCTTACTGAATAAATACAACAAAGCAAAATATACGCAAGTGGCTGCCCATGAATGTAGAGAGAGAGAGAGAGAGAGAGAGAGGAGCAACAAACACCTGAGACGCCACTTGTCACAGGCTTCCTCTGCTGCAACACTTGCCAGATCTTTGGTTAAGTCCTCTTTGTTGGACTCTGGTTTTCTATTTGTTTCTGCTCTGATATCATCTCCACCTTGGTGAAAAGATGGCAGGACTTTCATGTCTTGTGCAGGATCCGGTTGCATAGAAGTGCTGCTAACTGAAAACAGATTTGGAGAGGGGGAAGCCAAAGGAGCACTGGCATTTGAAGTGGAAGTATACAAATCATGATCAGTTTTCATCCTACTTTTCCTTCTATGGTGGCGTTTTGCTGCTGATAATGGACCTTGAGCAAAAGTAGGTGCAGCAAATGCGAAGTTTGATCCACCAAAGTCCTCTGAGCTGGTTACAAAAGTGAAGCATGTTCCACCCTCGCTTGTTTGCCTCTCAAAATTAGAGCCAAAAGAACCAGTTTCTGCTTCCATTGCAGCATTATTAGTGTCACTACTGAGACGTCCACTGTTAGACTTAAAAAAAAGACTTTCTCTGCCAGGTCCAGAATTTTGCTCATCTATAACAGAAGATTTGGCAGCGAAATTCTTCTCAATGTGGCTTTTAGAAAAATCACTATCATGTTTTCGATCATCTTCATTGATGTTTAAGCACTTTGTTGCAGAGACCAAGTCTTCTTCTCTTTCATCTACAGAAAATGATCTTTCTGTATCAGCTGATGCACAGCGGGAGAAAATATGTATGGACTCACCGGATGCCACGGAAGCTTCTCTTGAGCATTGATCAGCTCCTAAATTCTCCTGATAAGGAGAATAATCCATTGGTGAATAGCCACCAGGAGACCCAGGTTTCATATTTTCCAAGGGACTCTTTTCCATTGAAATAAATGGTTTAGAAAAGGTCGGGTGGGCTGGGCCCGATTGTCTTGATTTACCTCTCCTCTTCTTTGTTCTTGTGCTTTGAACATCACCCTTCTTCACATTGAATGCCATATTATGATGTGGTCCAGTGAACAAATTCTCCTTAGCCAACCCATGGCCGTCCTGTTTATGTGTTCTAAACTCCATATGTGGTGTTTCCGGCCCTCCATACTTGCTTGTGAAAGTGCACTCAGTCCCAACAGACTGAAAACCAGGGCCAGACGATGATGGATAAAAAGAAGGCATAGGAACGCCACTGGATGTAAAATGTTCTTGTGTTTTAGATGGTGGAACATGGCCCATTGTTGAATTGGCACCCTGCTTTCCTGCCTGAAAAGTAAATTTGAAGGAAGTATAAGCATCTCCAGCTGAATGATCTGTTTGATCTATCTTTCCAGTTGAATTTTCTGGTTTGTTGATATCCAACTTCTCCATATCATTGTGTAGCGTATTTACTCCATTGCCTTCGAAAGAGCCAGGTACATCTTTATTACATGGGAAAGTGAGGCCATCAGGCCCATTGCTAACATCCACCTTGAACTGATAATCAGTATTTTCTGCCTTTCTGAAACTATCATCATTCCTTAAACCATCAGTGTTCAACTTCTGCATGTCATTCGGTAGCTTCGAACAAGTGCTCTTCTCAAAACTAGTGAATGAATTGGCTGATGTCTGATTTGAAGCAGAAGTTTTCTTCATATTGCTCCCAAAGGCAAACATGTTTGCTGTCTGATCCACCCTTTCATTTTTTGCATTCTTGGATGCTGTCGCACTTCCTATATCCAACTTCTTCATCTCCTCTGGCAGCATATTTACAGCACCACCACCGATGGAACTGGGATCATTCTGGTTGCCACCAAAGATGAAAACATTGCTCTGATCAACCTTAGCCCTATTATCACGTTGCTTTGTCTTCTCAAAACCCTCCTCATTACTAGAGCTCTGCAAGTTCAGCTTTCTCATTTCATCAGGGAGCTTTGAGAATGGGCCCTGCTCAGAGCTGAGAGATGAGCTCTGACTCAAATTATTAGAACCTTTCCTCATATGACTCCCAAATACAAAGACACCTGTGTCAGTATTCACACTTCTCCCACTTGTAAAACTAAATTCACCACCCAAAGTGTTCCCTGACCCCATAGTTCTGCATCCCATATTTGATGTTGAACTTGCGCCAAAGATAACATGAGCATTTTCAGGCTTCACAGATTCAGAGCTGCCCAAGTTTGGAATGCCAGATATTTCTGCCCAGTTCTGGCTTGAGCTGGCACCTTTTTGTGTTCCACTCCCAAATACAAAAACACCTGAATCGGATTTCCCACCTCCATCAGTTGCAGCCCCTACTGCACTCCCTGACCCAACACTTTTGATATCTGAAAATGAACCTGCATTAGAACCAAAGACAAATGCAGTGCTTTCAGAATTTCCAGTTTTGAAGCTACCCATATTTGGACCAGTCGAATTTCCTGACAAGTTCTGACTCAAATTAGAACTCTTCTCCGGACTACTCCCAGGTATTAAAGCACATGGATCAGAATTGCTGCTATCTTTGCTGGCAAAATTGAATGTGTGGTCTGGCTTATTCGAATGTGAAACAGAACTAGCACCAAAGATGAAATCAGCACTCTCAGACTTCACAGATTCAAGATTACCCAAATTCAGGCCACTTGAATTCTCTGGTGAGTTCCATCTCAAATCAGAACTCATGTTCACACCACTCCCAACCATAAAAACACCTGTTTCAGAGCCAACACTCCCCACACTACTAAAGCTATAAGCACGGTCTACACTATTTCCAGAGCCAATATTTTTTTTGCTCTGGTTTGATGCAGAACCAACAACAAAAACAAAACCAGAGCTTTCAGGCTTCACATATTCAAAACTACCCAAATTGGGACCACTCAAATTCTCTGACGAGCTTGGTTCCGAATCAGAATTCTTCTTCACACCACTCCCGAATACAGACGGACCTGCATCAAAACCTCGGCTTCCCTCAACGCCAAAACCAAATGCACGATCTATTGCATTCTCATACCCAATATTTATACTTGGTTTTGAAGCAGAACCAGCACCAAAAACAAAACCAGCACTCTCAGACTTCACAGGCCCAAAACTACTCGATTTTGGACCGCTTGAACTCTCAGGAACCCTAATTCCTGACTCAAGATTGAAAGGTTTCCACGAATGAAGCTTCTCATTCAGCCCACGCATTCCACCACCCTCCTGATCGGCAGCGCCGGTGGAACCAGCACTCTCGGACTTCAATGGCTCAAAACTACTCGAATTTGGACCACTTGAATTCTCAGGAACCCTAATTCCTGACTCAAGATTGAAAGGTTTCCACGAATGAAGCTTCTCATTCAGCCCCTGCATTCCACCACCCTCTTGATCGGCGGCTTCGGCGGCCAAGCCCGCCTGCGCCGATCGAAACGGGTTGAACCCGGAGTCATCCGCGCCCTCCGAAGCCACGGCAGGCCTCACCCGGGGGGACGCGAAATGCTTCCTCACCTTCACGAGCCGGGGCTTCGAGAGCCCCGCCGCTGGCGAGGGCTCCCCAGAGGCCGAAACCGAGGGAGACGGGGAGGGAGAGAAAGGAGTAGAGGAGGCGAAACCACCACCGAATCCATCATCAATAGAGTTCCAGGAGCCCGGAAATGATCGCCCAAGGTTCGTCCGATCCATGGGACGGGCAGAGGCGGCGGGGTAGGGGCGATCGGTGGCGGAAATGCTGGCGGGATCAAAGGAGAAAGGGGAAGGAGGGGCGGGGATCTGACCTTTTCTAGAGTTTTGAGAAGAGAATCCCTTGGGACGGACCTGGGGGGAGGCAGCGGCCGGTGTCCGGAAATCTACGATCGCCGGAGGCATCGCCGGCCGAGAGTCATGGATTTTCTGGCATGCTGATTCCGGCGGAGATCACCGGTGATGGCGGGGATACGACGGTGGAGAGCTTCGATCGTCCGGGGTTTCGCGATGATCGCCTTGCTTTGCTCTTGAAGGCGGCGACGTGGGTTCTTGTTCTTCTGTTGTTTTAAATTCTTTTTTATTATTGTGGTTTTGAGATGGGTATGTGTTTTGATTTCTTTTTATTTTCTTGAATTAGCGGTAGGGCTTGGGAGAGGATATGAACGTTCTGAATTTATCCGCCTTGTACGCGATGTACAAATTTGCTGGAAGGGCATTAAGAGGTTATTTGACACAGACAAAAATAGTAAAAATTAGTACATACAACAAAGATTAATATATTTCATCCATGGACATAACCTATTATGCCGTCCATTCAAAAGTGAGTAAATGGCATGTATCAATGAATATGATGATTGATATATGCTATAATATATGATAATTTTTTAAAAAATATTTAATTTTTTTTATTTTAATATTATATAAAAATTATAATAAAATTTTAAAAATTAAATGTATGATTTTATTGATTTTATGTGCATGACGATAAAAAATAAAATTAGAAAAAAATAACATCAAATTACCATCATTGGGCATGATGATAGAGTAGTGCATGTTTTTAGCTTATATGAGGAGCATCATATAGCCATTATAAATTCATTATTATGCTAGCTATATAGAGTTTGGTGTCTTTTTCACATTAAAGATATATAAATATTCATCTTTTTTACATAATTATAAATTTAGATACTTTCTATCATATATATATATATATATATATATATATATATATATATATATATATATATATATATATATATATATATATATATATATATATATATATATATATATTATCTTATTCTATCTATAATTTGTTATAGAGTTTTTGTGAGATTAGGCTCGACCAACTTGATTCAATTGAATTGAGTCAACTAACTAGGTGAGCTAGCCTTGAGTTGGCAAAGGTTGACCAAGCAATTGGATTTGATACTGAGGACAAGCTAGGGCCCTATAAATTTATTAAAGTCTCTGTCTTTCTTTTACTTTTGTTGATTACTAGCAGGTGGATTTTTTCCCAATAGTTTAGGAAGATGAGTGTGAGAAGATCATGAAATCACTAACCCTTTTCCTTTTTTTCCTTCCTTTCTCTATTTCCTTGGCCACTACTATCACTTTTCCTTCTCCTCTATATCTCTCTTCTATGGTCTTCGGCCACCTCCCATGCTCCTTTTGAGTGTTGGAGCTCCTCATCATTAAGAATGGTAAGATAATTGACAATCAAAGGTCATACATTTTCAAGATCAAAACCAGGCAAGCCACCATGTGCTTCCCTTATTTCAAGATCCAAGTTGCTGGTCCCATTTTCTTCCCTTCTCCTCAGGACTCTTTCTCTTCTTTGTAAAGACTTGTGGTGTTGATGTGCTCATCGAATCCTATCACATGTATGGTGGTTGATCCCGAGCATGACTCAATGAACTTGTGTTAAGATTGAGCATCTCCTATCAATATTAGATCGAGCCTAAAGATCCCCTATTTTTTTGGTCTTTCCCTCCTTTCGACCACAACTAGTGCCACCAACATGTTTGCCAGACTTTGCTTTCCATAAGGTGGCTAAGCCGAGCACACTTCCTTATAATTTTTATTTTATGGCAGATATCCCTATTTGCAGTCATGGAACCATCCTTTTTTTTCCAAATCTGAGGGGCTTAGACCTTTCATATTTACCTCTTTTCCATGATGTTGCTTGCTGCCGTATTTTACTGCTTGATAGGCAACCATTTGAGATCTAAACCTAATGGATCCTATGTTTCTTATTTCTTATCTTTGTCCTCTTGGCCTAGCTAACCACCACCTCCTCCATCGTCACCTCTGTGACCGACAACCCCTCTCTTCCTCCCTCAAGTGTGTGAGAGGCGGAGGATAGTTTCTTTCTTACATCATGGCTATACTATAGATCGAGGATGAATAATATTAATACTCTCTATCCCTCCATCTTTTTCTCTTCCTCTCTTGATACCACTCTGCCATTTGATCATTGATGTTCATCTAGCCTTAGTAGATAAGGCCATCAACGACCTTGGTCATGATGTTGTCCCCACTCAATCCAGAATTCCTACCTTTGATCATGGTGGTTGATACTCAGATTGAACCAAATTTGGGATGCATTTTGCTGTCACCTAATTGACCTTATCTCTTACCCCTCTCTCATATTTTATTTCCTCTTAATGCACGGATGCTAATTTTGTAGGGGTGTACTCGACTGGATAAGAAGTAATTTAGCATAGGTCCTATAGTAGAATTCTTGAATTTTGGTAAAATTTTGATTCTCATTTAACTAACTTTTGGTTAAATTAATTTGAATTAGCGATGGTTAGAAAAAAACTTAGCAGTCAGGGTCAGTTTCATTAGATGGCTAGATACCTTAATTATGATAATTATTGATATCAAATCTATTGAAAATTGTTAGGTGTACTTTTGAATAGATTGGAACATCTTGTTTGGATTCTGGTTGATGATTGAGATAAAAGAATTTTCTTTGCATACTTTCATATATACATTTTGATATGCATTTACTTATTATCGAGAGTAAATAAATTTGATAATATTTTGCATACTATAATGTAAGTATAATCAATGCATGAAATTAATATAAATAAAACTTGCATAATTTGATGGTTGGTGGTAATGATAGACTAGGTATATTTATCTTTGCCTTAATCATAGATTAAAAATATGGTATTATCGTTATCCCATCACAAGCTAGAAATATGATATTATCGTTGCCCTACATGTGCTAGAAACATAACTATGGAAAGTCTATAGCCGAAATTAATTTAAAATACTTAATATGCACTTTTGATATGTATGGATGGGTATGGCCTACGACTAGTCTCATTAATATCGTTGCCTTATTATAGACTACAAAAATGGCATTATGAATATTGGCCTATCATGAGTTAGAAATATAGCATTATTATTATCCTATCATAGGTTAGAAATATAACAATATTATTATCCTATCATGGCCTAAAACATGGCTGTGATTAGCCCGAAGTTGAATTCAAATTAAATTATATTTGTTAACTAATATTTGCTGAATTGGATCCGAGCAAGCATTATATATGTGTGAATGAACAACTTTGTGAATAGATCTATTATAAATTTACTTGCTTGATTATTATTGATTATTGTCTCATATTATAAGACATAGAGGAATTCAAATATTATTTGAATGTGTATTTCATATGATGATATCTTTATTTCACTCTAACTATTATGCTGTGTTAGATAATTTATTTTATTCATTATTTAATATATGCATGTGTATGTGGGAGAGATTTTTAATGAGTTGTTAGCTCATCATATTCTTTTATTTTTCTTTTCAGTGCCACAGGATGTTTAGAACTTAGCTAAATTTGGATAATAAGTGAGAAATGGAATAATTATAGCATATCTGCTCGAGTATTTGGAATTTGAAGTTGAACATCTCTTTTATTTGTTATTAGTGAAAATAATTCATTTTGTTTAAAAATAACCAATATGATTTGTATTGTTCAATATTATCAAGTTTTGTACTATTTTGAAGGCTTCGTATGTTCTTTGAGTTATGCTTGCGGAATATATGGCCATGTTACATACTTAGCTCAAGTTTTGATTAGGGAGGTGACAGTTTTGCTTTGATTGAACCTCTTTTGCTCGAAAAGAAGAGGGTAAAATAATTTTTTGCTTGAATTATATTCATGGTATATGACTGAGAATGATGAAGAAGGGCACATCTGGCTAGCATGATTATTGCCCATGCATGCAAATCACTCATTGGTGTATAATAATTGATCATATATTAGGACAAAGGTGAGTTCCATTTTTTTGTTTTTTTTTGGTAGGAAGGGAAGGAAGCTACTGCACCATAATTACCGGGTCCAGATTTTTGAAAATACACCACGTAATAATCAAATCTATATCCTTAGATGGCCAGGCTAAGAGGTATGATTAGTAGGGCAAGCACTAATTCGCATGTTAGTGTATTTTATGTTGTAAAACAATGATAATTTGGTTCATAGTGCAAAATGACAACATAATATGAAGTAATAGATGTACCAATTAATTGAGATATGCTTATATCAACAGCTACCATGTTGCAAAACTATGATGCTATCATGAGTGGTGCCTTCATGCTAGGAGACCATATGATGCAATGCCCAACTTAGGGATAATATATCACGTTCATTGTAGCTCATACATGGCATATATCATATATGTAGCCCATTTTAGTTGCTTAGCTAATTAACCAATCAAGTCATACAAAAGGAAACACTTTTGGAACTAACTAGCTAAGCCTGAAAAATAATTTTATAAATTTAATATTTTTCCAAGAATGACTTGAATATGCATAGGGTAGTTATACATACAAGAGGAATCCACATTTGATCTTCATAGTTGAAATGATTTATGACATCTAAAACATCTAAAAATTGAATTTTAACATTTTATTTTTGTATTATGCATGCATCAATTGACCATTCAAAAAAAAAAAAAAAAAAAAAAAATCAAAAAAACACAAACATATGACTCCTACACCTAAACATCTCGGTTTGTTGTTGAAAACTACCAAAAATTAATCACTTGAGTTCGAGCAGATGATTATTACAACACTCTAAATAACCAGCATTCATTATGGGCTTATAATAGCCTCACATGAGTGTTATCTTGGTGATCATATCCCCCCCCTTACAAGTGGGGTTCCGGGGTTCAAGTCTTGAATTTGTTCTTGCAATCAGTATGATTATTACTTCTTCCCCAAGATTTTGCCCCAGTAGTTATATTATAGGGATGACTCCCTCGGTAGTTAAATACTGGTGGGACTCCCTCCATTCTATTCTCAATCAAGAAAAGAAAAGACCTACCATGAAGCTTCCTTCTTTTCATTCTTTTTTTCCCGCTGTTTTATCAAAATTCATACCAAGGAAGAAGATAAAATGGTGCAACTAACAAATTTAACTTGAAACCCCTAGTCGTTTTAACTTGCTATCTAAATGAATTCTTCACCTCCCAGTTATAATATCACCTAATACTTTCAGTTAGCCAATTTTTTTAAAAAAGAATACACTACATAAAACTTTAATTTAGAACCTCCATCCACTAGATTGCTAGGTAAAGAGGTGATATTGGGAGTACAAGCATTCACTTGACAAGAACTACACTCAAGATTTTATACAATCACCCTCCCATGGTTATGAAGGTATTGTGTGGAAGTTGGACTTTCATATGGCTTTATAATATGAGCAATTATGGACATTGAAGTTATGTGCGTGCTGCAAAAGAATGTGTGGGTTATGTCAAGATCTCTAGATGGTCGAAGCGAACTTTTATATGCGCTTCATGTCTCATGGTTCTCCTATCTGAATTTTGTGAAGGAAGCTATCTCGCTGGGGACTGGACAACATCCATATAAGCAGTCTTCTATGGTGTGATAATTGATATCTCAAACAAGGTCTTAAACATTGCACCTAGGCGTATGCATCAATATATCTCAAATAAGGGTGAAAGACACAGAGTCATGTGAATCTATATTATAAGAACATGGAAAACCAGTGACACTGTTGCTGTTAAATGGGACATCAATCCTTAGGCTTTGCTTAAGAGACAACTAATTCAGTAATGCTTAAGCTATACTTTTACCATAACAAGGAGACGTCTGTTCCTTGTCAGTGCAGTCAATAAATATTACAGATGAAAGCACTGTAATAGGCAGCAATTGATTTCCCAATATTCAAATTGGAAAATCTAAACAAAGTTGGGAATGAAGATGGATTTATATAGCTGAACCCAACTAGTTTGGAACCAAGGCTTAGTTGAGTTGTATCCAATGTCTTTCCCCATGGTTTTCCTACCTTGATAGCACCAAGGGCATATTTGGTTGAGGGAGCTGGCCTTTGGAATGGGAATGAGTGACATCTATTCCAACTATTTGTTTGGAGGGAGTTGCATTTTTATTCCAATTTGAAAGGGAAGTGAGAATGCCTCAATCCTCTAAAATCTAATTCCTACTCTCTCCTATTATTCAAAACTCATTTCGATTATGTTGCTTGTCATGAACCAAATGCATTGGAAGATATGATTTTCATTTCAATTTGTTCTGATTTTGATTTCAGTTATGAACTTAACATGCCCCAAAATTAAAAAGTTATTTGTCCTAGATCCTGACATTCAATTAGGCAATGGGGTCTTCATACATTTTGATATTTAATATTCTTAAAATATTTTCAGTCCGCATATGGGTACGTGCTTTCAACTCAAATCAAATATTATGAATATAAATGCTTGGGACATTATTAATGATAAGTTTTTTCTCTCCTTTTGAATAGGTAAAAGGAAAACGTTGTTATATTGAAACAAATGGAGAAAGAAAAAGGATATTACAAGTGCTAAAGTGGGTCACATTATCCAGGAAATGACAGATTCCTTGGATCTCTACGAAGATTTCATGATAGATTACTTTTACTTGCTCCTCATCTTGTCTCCTTTGTTGCATGCTCTATTCTCTTACCCTATATATCGTGTAGGCAACGCTAATGTCCAAACATGAATCCTATGACAATCTAAGTATGTAACTAGTGAAAGGCGAGATTTGTACATGTAATCATTTAAATATATTTAGAGAGGTAGGGGAGGTTACGAACTAGCAAGAAGATACAATTTAATAATGTCAAAATACAATGTTATTAGTCCATGTGATAACAATTTTTGATCTTCCTGCTTCCAATTCTAGGACAACATGGTCTCTTTTTTCATCTTAGTGGTTTTAGATGTGTTCACCTGCTAATATATTATGACAAGCAGGCTCATACATAAAAAAGATAGATATGAACACATATGGCGCGCTATCTACATGATACAGAGCTATCAGTATATATACATGATGGGATACACTATTTTTGATTTGGAATACTGACACCTTATAAAAGAATTAAATTATCATATCCCAGGATCTGGCCTTTGTGGACCATACAAACCAGTGGATGTTTAACGTTAACAAATGGCATGTATTTGAGGATTATCTTATCTGTAAAAAAGTTTAAAATTAGTACTTTCCATAATGCAGGGCATGGTTTGAGAGGGAAATGATAACCATATGAATGCAAAATAAATAATACAAGCATCAATACTGGAAATCTTTTTTACTTTTATATATATGGTAATTTGTTTTAGTTGGAACATGCAGGGGGGAGGGCAAGGTTTTCCTTACCTGACTGGAAACTTTAATTCCGTTTAAACCAAGAACAATAACACCAAAATATATAAATTCTCATACTGAAATTCCTTTTTCTTTAGGTGATCTCATTTATCCGTCTCTTTCATCCTTCCATTATTTTGTATCTTGGATTGTGCAACCTGTTGCATCACGTGTGTTTAGAACCATGATATCTAATTCCACAGGCTTTCTTCCCATCTTTTCCTGCAGAAAGAATTTGACAGACTCTTGTTTCACTAAGTTAAAAATATTGGCTTTAGTTTCTAATCTTTAACTTAGACTTCATTGTCCAGATGTAACTCTCAGCACCAATTTTATAAACTAGATTGCCATTAATCAGTCAGCTCTCACAATATATTGAACCTGTATGCAAACTGGGTGAGAAATTTTATTCAGATTACCACACCATGTCCGGCCGTTATGAGTTTACCAGCAACTGACAATTACACAACTTACTCCACTCGAGCCTTACTCTCCATCTTTGTATGAGCTTCTTATTTGACTAGTGCCTTCTTTCTGGCCTCACATAAGCACTGCTGTGGTTATATGCTCATGTTTGGATATATTTTCAAGATGGCTGGTGACTGTTAAGTGTTAGAATGACTTGAAGCAATGAAAACAAAGAAACTAAGTGATGGGGATAAAAGGTGATGCAAGTTGCCCAAAAGTTACACAATTTAAGATGGTGCTATCAAATAATTGTGCTAATAGTTGCTTATCAGGTAATGCAGGAATGGACGATCCTGCATATGAAGTGATCATGGTTAACAATATGGAACATGTGGAGGTTTTGGAGCAACAGATGATACAAGCAGCTGTCTTCCTGTTGCTTTTTGTTTCTTCTTCATAACGTGACATGTGGGATTCTGCAGGAGGAGACTGTGGGTGTCTAATGCTGTCAATTCTTAACAATGGTTGATTTGGATATTATTGTTGCGTCTCCAAACATGATCACCGTATCTAAAGGACTAGGTCATTTGAAATTAACGTTTCCACTGCTGCTTGAATATATGTAGGGCATGTTCACCGAGTCACCTCTAGATTCTCCCTACCATCAGGAAAAAAAAAGAGAAAAGAATCTCCTTTACATCATGTATGTGTATATATTCTCGGGTTTGGCAGAATTATTTTATTGCTTACAAGTTATCTTTTGCGATTTAACAAGATCCATTATTCGTTTTCCATTTCTCCTACCTTAATTAATATTCAAGCAAGAAATGTTTTTCTATGCGCTGCTTCCATATATTATCTGAGGAAGGGCAAGATGAAGTTTTATCCATGCCAATTAATTTACTTACTCCGTATTTGATCTGATGCTGATGTCATAGATTTTATGTCACTGTCTAACATCATATAGAAAATGATTTAAAGTGGCCAGAATCTTTTCATAGATCTTTTGTTTTTGCTGGTCTGGTCATTTGGTCTTCATGATTCTAATCCTCTCTCCTCATTTATACAATTAGCTATTCTGGCTCTCTCAACCTCCAAAGACCTTGCACGTACGAACAACTATTCTTACAATATATATATATATATATTTTTACAACATCTGCTATGAACGCTTTGTAAAAGTTGATGTCATGAGGAAAGTACCGCCTTCTGAAAAATTCTTTGCCCCGGAGTTAGAATGGCCAGTGGATCGTAAGTTGCTTTTCTCCAAGCAAACATCTCCCATCTGGCCCCAAAGTGGGCTTTCCACTCTTCTTTTGTGGTGTAGTGCGGCAAATATTGCTTCATTCGGATGCCTGCTTTCACGCAGAAGTCTAAAATCTTATCGTTCAGTTTCAGTGCATGCTCTAAACTGTCATGATCGGATGACGGTGGCGCCGAGGAAAGGAAGGCCACCAAGTAGAAGACTTCCTCATCTGGAATGACCACTGATGTTCTGTTGTCCCACCTGCGGTCAAACCATATATAGTTCATATCTTCGGAAACCATCGGCACTAATAGTATTATGAGAGAGATGACAGTGGACAGGCTAATTAGCTTACTTCGATTTCTTAAGTGGGTATAGGAGTATGGGACCATCGCTGCTATCTGTAAGAATTTTGCCAAAGACCTCCTCCGCGAAGTCGTGGATTCTGCTTCTTGGTATGAAAAGATTTAACCATGGGTGTGGAACTTCCCACAAGCCTTGGGACCTCAGCTTCAGTTCAGAGACATGTACTCTGTCCAAGAACTCCAGGTATGATACCTCTGATTGGAACAACATCGATGGTATGTAACGAAGTTTCGACAAGAGCGTTTCAACTTCCTGCAATCAAAAATATATGCGAGGATACGTGACTTCAGAAACCATAATTTTCCTCACTCTCACGCTTCAGCAAGCATGGCAATGGCCAATCACCTGGTTCATCATGTCGGACCCATCTGGGTCGAAGTTTTTAGTCATCTCGAGGCAGAAAAGGATCCTACCATCAGAATTGAATTGGCTGGCTTGAACCGGGTCCTGTGGGTTGAATGAAGATCTCCAGTTATTTAGAAGTCCTGTCCTGTTTATTATCACGAAGCCTTCGATGTAGTCGAAAGTTTTCGCTGCCGATATTAACATCTCCTGGTCCTCGGTAAAGCTGGTGAAATCCGAGTACAGAACTCTAATCCACTTCACCTGTGAGGAAATAATAGTCGTGTTAGAAATGATTGCCATTGCTCTGTTCGCTGTTCTCATTATCATCGAAAATGGATATGCATCGAATATTACCATCTTTGGTGCATGTTCAAGTGCAATTCTGGCTCTTGTGATGATTCCAAACTGACCTAAACCTCCAAGAACGCCATAGAAGAGGTCAACATTCTCTTCAGCAGAGCAGGTCATTATTTCTCCTTTCCCTGCGCTCAGCACTAATAGAATCAGGTAGAGAATCATCTAATGCTGTTTCATGAAACAAGTTATATATGCTACTGCTCATCAGATGAAACCTGTTACAACTTGCAGCTGGTGGACGTTGCTGATCTGCGGTCCATACCGGAAGGCCTGCCCACTGATCCCAGCGTTCGACAGCGTGCCCCCGACGGTAAGGTGGAGGTAGTCGGTCCAGGACTTGGGTGCAAGGCCATGCTTAAGACTCTCGAGCAGAACATTTATCCACAGCTCACCTCCTGGGGCATCCACATATGGGAACTCTCCGACATGCACACGAGTCTCGGGTTCCCGAAGGGACTGCATCTGGATGACAATGCCCCCAGGCGCCTGCGCCTGGCCTTGGAGCGAATGCCCATGGCCTCGAGCCGCGACGGTGAGCTTGGAGCTCGAACCCATTCGAAAGACATGCTTTATGGTGGCAGAGATATCGGTGACCGACTTGGGATGCAGGACTGCAGATGGTGAGAACCGGAAGCGGTTTCCGAAGTCTTTGGCGGTGTCGGAGATATCGTGGAAGCTGCAATGGCCTTGGAGAGTTAGTGTTTTGAGGGAGGAAGGCACGTCAGTGTCTGAAACATGCATGGTGGTGATGCAGCTGAGGACAGAGAACATGAGGAGCTTGAGGAAGCTGAGGTTATGTTGCCTATGGCAATGCGAGGGTGATACTAATTTCATGGCTATTTAATTAGTGGTAGCTAGCAAATGGAGTGAAAAGGATGGAAAGAGAGAGGTGTGGGGAGGAACAGGGGAAATGAAGGGAGATTTAAAGAGAGAGAGTTGTGGGGTAGCACACGTGTTATTGGGTGGTGAACTGGTCAACCAAACTTTATGGTAATAGTGTGTGTGAAAGAATCCGTAAGAGGACCGGCTACATGGATGGGGTGGGTTGAAACTTTCTTTCTAAAAGCTTTTTCTGGCCTTTCTGCTGTCTGGCTTCTGTTCTCGGCAAGAGAGGTGATGGAGGTGAGATGGAGAGAGACAAACTAAGGGAAAGGAGGGCGAGGAAACGATGAGGTTCTTCTCGACCCCCACACATACTAAAAATTCCAGTGCCATCACCAACTTCTTTATATTATTTTTATCGAAAGGGCGAGAACTTCTAGAATCATAACATGGTCACAAGTCCAACACATCAGACGGTGACCGGCCCCACCATGAGCAAGTGTGGGATGCCCACATCCAGTGGGTCTTTTCGGTGGTGCCTTTTGGGTGGTCAGAAGGGATGGTGGCGCAACGGTGCCGCTCCGAGAGCGATCGCCGGGCCGGCCCGGGCTCAGATTCGCCCGAACCAGGGGGTGGCCCGGGTCCGGCGAGGCCCACCATCACGTGATCTCGGAAATGGTACGCCTGGAGCCACTGAACCTGCCATTCCCCATGACCTAGGAGGAGGAGGAGGAGTAGGGTGAAGCAATGATATATATATATATATATATCTTTCAAAAGAGAGGGGCCTGGAGGAAAAGGCTTCTCTGCTGAAACTTTAGGTTCCTCACCTCCTGGCCATAATACAACCTCAATAAACAAAGGGAAAGGATCCTTTACGGCACTCATAAAGTGCCGCAAGATATAGTTCGTGGTCCATCATAAGATAAGCGGCTACACATGCTTACAGGCGCACATATTAAATACTAAAAAAAAAAAAAATTATAAATCTCAAAAATATTTAGATAATTTGGACAACCATCCATCATAAAATGGATGGCATCCAACCATACACAACATTCTATGGTACTTTTTAAGTTTTGCAGAGAATCTCATTCCATAAACAAAACCATATGCGTCCCTTGGGCCAATAGAAAACCATTTACAAAGGTCTAATGATTGGGCAAGCGACTTGAGTCGAACCATGGTGTGACATGTTGTAGTATGGTGCAGTGCGGTATGTAGTAGTAGTCAAAGGCTAAGCCACTAGCTAGCAAACCCTAATTTGGAGATATATGGCACCATGATCGCCATGCCTTTCGAATCAGCTTATTCGCTCTAACAAAGTCGAACAATATTTGCCTCGACCCTAACTCAACATGTGCATTTAGATATAAGTATGGGTTTGTACATCTTTTACCTTTGAACTAGTTCAGTTTGGATGTAATTCGGTCTCATCGAATCATGTTGGTATGCTTCAAAAGTCACTTAACCTAATTGCGCTGGAGACCAACCATGGGACCCAAGCATAGACCAATAAGTTTAAATTTTTTGGGTTGGAGCAGGTCCAAATTAGGTAGGATTCAGATCAGTCCCGGGCCCACGAACCAACTTGCACCCTAGCTAACTAGCTCTACTTGAGTGTAAAGTCTCAACAGTGCTAAAGCTTTCATTTCTTTTATTTAACAATACAATGACTTTATCATTTAGCTATGCTAATGGGGAGTCCAATATCAGGTAGTAGTTGATGCTTCCACACTAGTTTTAGCCAACTGTTGCCTAACATCCAGTAGTTGTGTGCAAGTAACAAAGCTCAGGACCTCTCCTTGATTAGTTTTTTAGCCTCTTTCCGTGTGTTTGAGAAGGGCATGGATTCAGCATCCGGGGGTCTATTTTTGCACCAATAAACGAAGGAAGAAGCGCAAAAAGGTCAAAAAGATGTGTCACATATTATCATGCTAGCAGCATGGGCTATTCAGCCTCATTCATAGGGTAGAAAGTGAAACCTGTAGCCATCTCTATTTAAAAGAAATTTGCTTTGCCATTTGTCAGTCATCAACATAAGTACATGTGAGGTCAACTAATAAAGCAGCCACTGGGTGGGGAAGATTATAAAAGATCTTGTCCAGACCAAATTTTGACCAGGGATAAACTTGTTTGCAAAATTGGATCCATTGGCCTGGCCTTGTCCCCATCATGCATGGACAAAAAATTGGACCGACCAAAATGGCTAAAAATGAGAAGGTTAGGCATAATAAGACATCGGCACCCCCGGTCATATCCTTCGTTCGACATATGGGCACATTGCTCGCTCCGGCACATATCTTGTGTACCTCCAAGCATGGCAAATGTCTGATGTTGCATGTCATAATCAAATGGTTCATTGATGGTTTGCACTAATTTGTCGTCACAAAAATGTTTAAGTGTTTTATTTTCTTCTCTTAAAGAAAAAACTTAAGTGATATTAAAAAAAACTAATTTAAATTTGATCGAATTAGATTTAACATCTAACCTAATTTGAAGACCATGAATGAATAATGAGATGCAAATTCGGCTTCTGCTCCGCGAACTAGTTTAAACTATTTATGCATCATGCCATGTCAAGAAAAGAAAAGGACGGTTTGATCAATAAGTAAGTCTAATCATATTCGAAGGCAGAATTAAAATCCGGCATAGGGTTTGCTTGGAATCTCATATGCGAACCTCGATTCCCAATTCATATCAAGAAAACTTAAAAAGATGAAAGCTAAAACTAATCCACTTAAACCTAGTTGAGCTAGTGTGAAAAGAAAATCAATAATCATAAAAGACTATAGCAGACCATCAAGATAAACCTAATTTGAACCCTAGCCCAAATTGAACCAACCAAATCTATCTCATTGAGCATATTGAATGAAAATGTGAAACATAGCATCAATAAAGCATTGTTTTGATCATGGCTGACGCCTGCCTTGCCTCTAGATTCCTTATCATTCCCTTGTTTTCTATTTAAAGTTCTTTGCCTTGTCTGAGAATACTTTTAATCTTTATTTCCACCTCCAGTTTGTCCAAACAAGGATTCTCCATACCAGAGCATCGATAGAGTTATCACTGCCCTACAATCTCTACACCCACTGAGGAATAAAAAATTTGAAGCATTGAAACAAGTTGGGTGAAGGGGGGGCAGAGTCGATAAGGGTGGCAGAGTCAAATCTTAAATGTTGGAAGGAAGCAATTCTAGCAGGAGACGATGGCCACACAGAAGGAAAAGAGAATAAATTTAAACAAAGGTGTTTCTTTATTTATTCTTTTTCTTTTGTAGAAAGAAAGTGCTTCTCCTGGTGTGCTTCTATCGTACTCCATTGGCTTATGAGTGCTGCTACATCTTGGTGCAGTAACCAACAATAAAACAACACATGGCAACCTATGTACTAGTACTCAAGATTGCCACATCATCAACCTCATCATCGTCACCAACACTACAGTTGACAACATCATGCCATGTGAGACCAAGTAATCCATCATGTAGAGTATTATTTGGACAGAAGTGAAGCAGTGCCACCTAGAACTAAGGGGAGAGGGGATAATGAACTGGAGGGTCTCTTTTTGCAATGTCTCCTCCAACTCACTACGTTCCACTCGCATCTTGTCTCCTTGTCTCTCCCCAACAGCTCCCTCCACCTCCTCTTTTTTTTTTTCTTCATCCCTCTCGTTACAAAGTCATCATCCATTGTCTCTACTCTTCACAGCTTCTCGAGTGATATCAACTACAAACTATGGGCATTTCTCGACAATGACCCACCTACAAAAGATGAAATCCGAGTTTAGATCCTCCATGATGCATGTCTTAGGAGGGCGGTACAACCATCAAATCCATCATATCATCAATCTTCAAGATAGATAGCTCTTATTCATATATATATATATATATATATCTCGAGAATATGATTAGATGCCTTATGATACATGATATGCCGTAGCGATGAAAAAAAATTGTTCACCTACGAGATGGATGATATATGGCTATCCGAGTTTGTACTACCCTTTACAGAGCAAAATACACAATGTAGAGAATTCTGGTTTATAGCATACTAGGGAATCGGAATTTAAAATACTAACAGTTTTTGTTTTTGCACTTTTAATAAATTGATGCACATTGGCTTCCACTTGATTAATATATTTGAGGGCAGCTACTTTGCATCATGTTCAAAATATGAATCTCTCAAATATAGAGGGTAGACATTAGTACATAATTTAATTCAGCAGACTCTTCAACAAAGAAAAGAAAAAGAAAAAAGAAAAAAAACAAACAAAACAATATGTGCATGTCATTGTTCACTTGATCAATGGTTTGATGCATGGCATCCTTGCTAGCTAGCATCAAGTTGTAAACATAAATTTCTTGGTGACATATGATTGCCTTCACTATATGATACACTCTGTATCATCTGAAAGTCAACATTCCAAGGGACACTGTACCTGAAAGGGAAAAAAACAAATGGATGGATGCACGTTATCTCATGCTCGACTGGAGGACAACTGCGGTGGCATCATGATCCATGATCCAGATGTGAAAATATAAGTAATGAAAGATAGATTTTGCGATATGATGGCATGATCCGACAGTACATCCATTAAAGGAGACTTGTCAACCATGATAAATCCGCAGAAAATATGAAGTTTGGATAGGAATGAGCCCCTTCGAATGTTTGAACAAATAGAGTTCCATCATCTTCATTGATTGCTACGTGATATTTGGTCTTTGTTGATGAAAATTTTGCTCATGTCTCTTCATTTCAAGCATCACTCGATGTTTATTCCCACCCTTTCAAATAAGTCATCTTTGATCCATAAAAGGGAAATAAAGTTTCTATTTCATATTAGAGCCTAGCATTGTCCATATCAAGGCACTAATGATGGGTTTGTAGATATAGCAATGGATCGGATATGAATCGATCCGTATATGCCCCACAAGTAAAACATTTTATATCAGTATCTATTCCATACTCATCTTAGATCGGATCGGATCGGATCGGATTACATATATGGATCGAATCGAGTCGGATATATAAAAGAGGTTAGTCAAATTAGATACATGTAAATAATATAAAATTATTATAGTTTTGAAAGAGAAATATATATTAAGGTTATGTTGGATTAGGTTCGAACCAGGGCATATTATTATTCATATCTGATTCAAATCTGCTTCGAATATTTTTCTATAATCCAAACTCGTCATGGGTTTCAATAGGATCGAATGAAATCTATCTCATTCGGATTGGATCGAATTGGATTGAGTCAACTAAAATTGCCAACTCTATAAATTTGAGTGATATCTTTCACATAAAAGAGTGATTGAACTTATTTTGCGATGTCGTCCGTCGGATCACACTTTGCAAAGCACTCCAAACCTTTTCACCCTCCATCTCCGCAGGTCTCTAAGCAACTATTGCGCAATCTAACTTCGGATTCGTGCTAAGAATGGTAAAACCTTTTACATGAAAGATACAACTTTATCCCTAGATCACGTGCCTAGGCATGTGTGCATGTGCGTGCAAAGACACATGAAGTATGAAATCAGAAAGGAGTGAATCAATCTCTCGATGAAACTCCAATTTTTATCGAAAGTGGAAATAAAGTATATATTTATGCTGGAGCTAACATTTGTCTAGATATCCTATGTCAACAATTAGATCAGATCTGTATCGATGTCTCTCCATTCCGAGCAATATCCTCCTTAGGATGCATTTAAAAATAGTTCTATGCATAAATAAATCTTACCGGCAGCATAACCTTCTCGGGCACAATCTATTTGTTATTTTTTCATCATGCTTACGAGGAAGAAAATGATTATAAACCAAGAATAATACTCCACACCCTTATTCATTCAATCTACCTAGCCTGGTTATCTAGAATGGATACAAATTTAGAGTTGTTCCAAAGATTTATTCACTAAATATCAACAGTAAGTGTTCTATCATTTTGTGCTCAACTAATAAATATATGTGTAAGCGACCTTGTTTTCGAATTTCTTCGAAGGATCTAGCTAGCGATGATGTAACAACTCAAGATCTTATCCAAAAATACTAGTCGAAAGATATTTTTTGGATTTCTTAATCTTATATAAGTATCTAAATAACCGATGCGGGAGTATATATATGCCATCATGGATCTTCACATATTCTTTACATTTAAGTCTAAGCATCCTCGTTAGACTAAGATTCCAAATCTATATATTTATTCATAAATATATTAATCGAGCAGTGGTCATCCTTAATAAATCCATGCTGTAGTATCTTCTATTCCATATAAGCTATAGGCTAGATTGATTCTATTTGTAATAACTTAGGATCTCATCCAAAAAAACTAATCGAAAGGTATTATTTGGATTCCTTCACCTCATATAAATATCCAAGATCTTTCCAGCAAATAACCGATGTAGGACTAAATACACGTCAGCATGAATCCTCACAAACAGCCTAGAGTTTATAGAAACAAATAAGGGATAGAATAGTAGACTTCCCATTATAAAGTTGAGATATTAGATTGTATATTGAATTATGCTAATTGTTATTAGATCTTATCCAATAACAATTTGCCTATATAAGGGCCTACCACCTTAGCAAGTGAACCATCATTTTTTTTTTTTTGCTGAAATATTCAGAAGTAAAATTTGTTTTCTCGCATGTTTTTTTTTTTAAAAAAATTATAAAAATAGAGTTCACATGTTAAAACCTGATTGATGTAATAAATACATCCTTCAAGCTATTTGAAATATACAATATTGCATAAAGTATATAATCTGATCTCATGCGACTATAGAGTAACAATTGGAGTACCACCAATTTATGTCATGCTCAAAGAAGAACAAGTAATATGGTTGGAAGTTTAATGTAAAAGCATCCATGCATGGCTAAATTCGATACGATAATCTTCTTATCAAAGAATAAGGTTTGGATGTATGCCACGTGGTGGAAATTAAGGGTGTATGCTATGTAGTGGAAATTAGGTTTTCATTTTAATTGAATTTGTTTGCATTATTATATGATGAATTTTGATATTCACAATATGCATGGTCACCATATGTCCAATTTGCGCATCAAAAGATGATTATAAGGTAGGTCAAAACTCAGTCTCCACTCCATATGATAGATCCAAAATTTCATCCCTCATCCAAAGGCTCCTCATTCTAGCCTGTCTCATATGTCAGCTTTATGCAACAACTTAAGTGACATTACCCTTTTATTAACATCAAAATTAAAAAACTTCCATCGATCTTGACATAATAGGTTATGTTATATTATCCATCCCATGTAACCTATCTCATACGAAGGTCCATGAAGCAATACTTTTAATGACAAATACTACCATATAGATTTTTTAGAAGCTCTCTGCAATGTTGCAACGGTGGCTAATTTTTTCCTCATAGATTACAAAACCTATGGTCTATCATGGATTAGGGAACGGTTTCTCCTCAGCTAGTTCGTTGGATGTGAGACCCCCATTTTTGAGAAATTATTCTCTACAAGGCATGCATGCATGCAACTCGACCGTTTCTATAGCGGTGTACCGACATGCATGCTTGGCGAATAAAACCCAAGATCAAGCGGCTATAATTGATGGCATGTGCGGCCACATGGTGCATGCAAGGTAGAGAATAATTTCTCCACGTTTTTTGGACGCATGGCTATCGACGTGGCAGCATATTGGTTTGCCATGAGTTGGCCAGGGGGGAATCTAGCGTGGTGGTTGAGCGGCCCTAACGTGGAGAGCAGCATGCCGGCAAGGACCAACCTAAGGCCACCCTTTCCCCACTTGGGTCCCCATCTTGAAAGAGCCTTAGACAAATTTTATTCTAAGGGAATAATAGAAATTTATTTGCCTAAGTTTGGGGGAATAGTCTATTTTGCAAGATAAAACTTTGTACATTTGGTTGAATGGATCATTCTGATATTCTCTCTCATGATGTTGTCTATTTATAGAAATAAATTGAAATAACCGAGTTTTGGAACATGATCAGCTTTTCTACTCCTTGCCCAAAGATGTGATGGTCCACAGGACCTTAGCTTGGTCCCGCTAGAGAGGCCAAAAGGATCGAATTCTAGCACTAAATAGTTAGGATTGCTTCTTAGAAAGTGCATCATATAATGTTTGCAATCTAATAATTTGTGACCCTCCACTTTAGGCAGGTCCTTACACAACAATAATCTATTTGGATGAAGTATGATATTGAGTAGACATAGACATTGTTTGATCAGTCATATGCACCACAGGGCTAGCAACTACTAGTAGATGAGGTGGCACCAACCACTGATGATGGTGGGGCAATATATCAACCTTTTTTTCTTGGCTATATACTAGATAAACTGGTTATTAGAATGTTAAATGGGAAGGAATAGAATGATGGAGTAATATACATTGCAATAAAAAAGATGCTTGACATAAAATGGCAATAGCCCAAAAAAGGAAATAAATTTAGAAGTAATAAATAATTAGAGTTGTGGTTGTAAGAATTGAAAATTCTTCATTCATTAAATTGAAGGAGTATTAGTTCTTTTTTCATTGTATATGAATACTTCCTAAGGGAGGAGCATTATTTCTTGCTTGCTTCAAATAATCACCAGTTCAGAATCCTTCATCCTCATTTTTTTGGAGTTTACATTATATTCTGAAAGTATATGCTTGTTATATATGTTAGCAATATGGCACATAAGAATAGCACTTATATAAAAAACATATAAATTTATGATTTTATAATTGTTTCTAATTATGCATACTTTACATTCTGAGCTCTAAGTTAAAAATAATATCTTATTATTCCTGCATATACTTCAATTTTTAATGAGAATGAACCCTAATCTATACATAAATTAAAAAGATGTTTTTTGAATGGAAGTTTTATATAAAACTGATACACACCTTTCGAGCTGTCTTTGATTTATGCCAAGCTTAGAGTTGAGCTTGAACAGAATTAAGATTTTCCCAAATCAAAACATCATGCTCACTATTCTAAATCCAGCAGCACCAAAATTTTGAGAAGTTTGGAGCAAGAGTAGTAAGACCACTCAAGTGTTGCTACCTTAACTAAATTACAAGCCCAAGGTAGTTGTGGGAAGACTAAAACTATGAGAAATGAACAATATTTTGAGAAGGAAATCAAGATAAGATTGATCAAATTTGGATTACAAGGGCTGATATATAGAGAATTGTAGAATCCATTTTCTCACTTGCAACACTTGATGAACCCCCTCCCTTAACATGGGACTCGAACACGTCTAAACCATTTCTAAGGTCGTTGAATTCGTTAATGAGAATCACATTGCCATCTGAATTTCTTAGATTTTCTCTATAGAATGCTTGATCTATGCTTCATTCACCTTTCTACTAGTGACTCTTATACACAAAAATATCTACCAATATTTACCCATGTGCTCTACATGATATGATCACAACTAATAAGCTGTTAACATGGATGCCCATTTACTAGGTTTCTATAGTAATATCAACTATGCTATTCTAAATTAGAAATAACAAAGTTTTCTCAAGAGGGAAAAATGTGGTAGTGCATTCATCTTTCAGAAGACACCTATGCTCTCTTCAACTTCTCAACATAAAAATTCTCTCTCTAGTTTTAATTTTTTTAAAAAAAGATTTGCCATACCAATGGTGACATTGACAAACTGAGATAAAATTACCAAGTGTATATATTGAAGGTGATCTCGAAGATTCATCGATCGACGTGGCTCATCAGACCATCAATGCTCTACTAAGATAAGGACATTCATCACCACCTGAGTTTTCTATGTCATGAAGGAGGGCCATCAAGCTGCCAACCAAACTTGCATTGCTTAGTTAACTAGACCTCCATATGTATGTGCCAAGTGGCAAAGAATTCTTTTTCCTTAAAAGTGAAATGACATAAATGACCACCTTGCATGAATGTGATCTTTTCTTTTCCAAGTTAATTAAAGAATATGTTCTTGGACACAAAGTGACAGTTTATGAAGATCACTGTTGTTAGCTATGGTCCATACTTGCAAATCATTAGGTTCAAGTGTTACAAAAGCTCAAAGACTAGTTTCCCATGCCACAAAAAAGGCCAAGCTACCTGTTCTTCTCCCATTGGCTCTGTATCACACTTATGCTCCATTAACTCCACTATCCTCAATGGCATGTGCATGGCCAAAATGGTCTCTCTCTCTCTCTCTCTCTCTCTCTCTCTCTCTCTCTCTCTCTCTCTCTCTCGCATGTCCCCATCGCATGGGAGTCTGACCGGCACATTGTCAATTACCGCGTGGCCAATCATTCATATGGAAGGCATGGAAACTAGCCAACCTTTCTTTATGCCCCTGGACTTGGTCACTTGGCATTAGGTGCAAATATGAAGACCCTAGATCGCATTGTCTTTTTCTACTACTGTAGGAGTTGGTCCATGGTGAATCTTGTTCTCTTGGACAAGATCTTCTAGAGATTCTGTCGTATGAACCACTATGGTTACTTATATTCGTTTACAAATAGCCTCTTTAAGGACCAATGTCCTAGAGATTTTATTCTAGAGACCAAATGCATGAAGGTAAGATAAGCCTTGAAAGCTACATTTGTGGACGCCGTAAGAGGAGGTATCTAATTAAGTTGGAAAGGTCAAGAGGTTCCTCTCCTTGCACGAAACTGCTGTTTTGAATTCAATCTATTTATTGTTATTAATTCCAAGAATGTAAGAAATGTGGTGTTTGTGGGACTCCTTTTTAAGATCAGGAGGGAAGGTTGGAGAGATTGGTTCGAGTCTTGCGTGGTACAACATGTTTCTCTTAACAAAAACAAGGGAGCTCGAATCCTAGCTTCGGTGTAGTAGAGAATTCTTATTGGGATGGACTCGAGCCTAACTCACGGCCAAATACCCAAGCTAAAGGAAATCCCTTCAGCTTAGATGTGTCCACTTTGCCACCAATGATTGAAGGAGAGAGAGATCGTGGAAGCGACTTCTATCTGTTTGGTTCGGAAGAAGTGGTAGCCGTGTCCGATTTACGTCTACTCTTTCTATGGTAGAAAGAAATATATAGAGGAAGTATCCATGTTCAGTTGGAGATGGTCCAATGTCACTATGGAGGTAACTTAGCTTTCTCTTCTGATCATATGACAAACCAAACACACCAAAGTTGCGGAGGATCCATCGGTAACTGGTGAGACAATGACGCAAGCAACATTGGTGCCATTTGCATAATGCATGCATTGGAGGAGAAATTCTTTGCGCACCATGCACAGTGATTGGCGCATGCACGGGGCAGAGTGTCCCCAAAAAAAATTTTCTTCTTCTTTCGGGCCCACGCATGCACCAATCATCGTGCACGGTGTGCAAAGAATTACTCTACCTTGGAGTGTTGAAGTGCACTTTAGGTAGGTTTGGATGGGCTAGATGTGGTTGGGTGTCCTCACGGTGTTGAGGGCTTGACTCAATTTCATGGAATATGGCTTGCATTGAACATGATAGAAAGTGTGGCGAGAAGGCTTTCTTCTAATTTTTGCGCGATCTATTAGTACAGATGATCCAAACATTATCTTTATATATTGGTAGTGAGTTTCTTCACGCTCTGTTATCAAAAAAAATATATGTATATGATTGAATGTTTAACCGGTAATTAAAAGTTGTTTGGAGTAGCACTGTAATGCAAGTCATATTGTAACTTAAATTGCAGTAGTTGATTTACAAGAAAGTTTACTTTGTATTTGAAGGAGAATTGGAGAAAAAAGAGGAAAATTGGGAAGACGGAGAGAAAAAGAAGTATGGCTGTAACCATGACCATAGCGGGCCACGCCATTATGCCCTTCACTAGGTTCCTCTCGATGGATCAATTCAATTTAGAATTTTAGATCACAGATGTTCGACGGAATGTCAAGCTATGGACGTAACTACAAGTTGCAGTGCCAAGTCCGGCCCAAGTTTTCTACCGTTTCATTAGACTCGCTACAACAGCAGACACGCACACAAGTATCTATGCATTCAAACCAGGCGTTGGAGCCCAACACGGTGGCTTACGCTCAGCTAAACTTTAGGTTACCGGCTTCCTGCCCGAGCTCATGGTTGGATCGGGCTACAGAAGTCCCAATTCCTTGCGCATTGTTGTTATAATAACCTAAAGATAGCTCCCATCTGAGATCACCAAAGGACAAACTATGAATAAGAAATAACCGGAACTAGGATAATGTCCCCAGACATGGAATAAAACAAAAGTTAAAAACTAGTGATGTTGCTGGAACAGAAGTAAATCCGAAGTAGGAAATGATCTGAATTCCCCCTTTTGGTTCAGCTGTTGGCTCTGCCACACCCATCTCAGATGCTTGTTCCCTAATCTCTACAAGGATTGTCGATTTCAATCGTGCGAAGCGGCTTCCTGCTTCAACCGGAATGCTTCCTCTTGGTGCCTCAAGACCTTACGGACTCCCAGTTGCCCTCCCTTCTGACAGGTGAGTTTCTCACTTCTGAGCTTGAAAGCAGTGGAAGCTTTCTCCCCGTCTCCTCCATAATTTCCTCATTCATAAATGAATCCAGTCCAAATCAAAGGATTCCTTTGGCTTACTCTCCTCAGTAGGCTTAACTCAAGATATTTTGCAGAAAAAATTATGCAGGGGCTCCGAAGACTGTATCCTCTGCAACCTGGCATCTGAATTGATTGATCGCTACTCAGTTATAGGGAGAATGAACTGGAAAGGTGCAGAAGATCTCCCTCCAGTGTCTCTCAGATGCATGATTGTGAGGTCCTACCGATGAGCTGGCCTACTTGATGAGATCAATCATACACCCATCGCCTTTGCCATGTCATCTTTATCACTTCTAAGTGAAAGGATATCTATAACCTCTGCTAACTCTCTCTGACCCTGTACCACTTCTCTACTTCTAACTCCTCTCTGCATTCTTTCTGCCTGTAATTCTTCGATTTTTTTTCAATAAATAACGGGTGGCCTTTTGACCTCCTTTAACTTCCAAAAAAAAAAAAAAGTACAGTACGAAGATACTACATAGATTAGTTGTGATAACATTTCAACTCGTTATAACAAGAAATAACCGAAGTAACGGCATCGGTTGACTCTCTCCCGTGCCACAGAATAAAACAAAAACCTTTAAAACTGATAAGCATATCTGAATTCGAAAATTATTATTGGTCCAACTAATTCGAATCATATAACCATTATAACACGAAAGCAAGAAACATTATATCCAAGGTGACCGCAGATCTGGTCGTGTTGGCGGCCATTATTTTTTAACATTTCCATACTGTCTCAGCAGAATAAGAATTTAAGGGACATATTACCCTGCTTCAACACAAGCAGATTCAGAGCTCGGTCGAAAATTTTCCTCAATTCACACTCTGACATGTTCTAAACACAGAAGGAAGAGAATGCAGAAAACTGATACAAGAAAGAACTTCTAGTTCACGGTAACTAGATAACTTAAAAGAGGGTAGTCATCAAACAAAATATCATAGATACACCATGACTACATCCTCCATATTTCCACAAGGGATTGCAAGGTATAGGGAGAATTTTGCAATCATGGACTCATGGTCATTTAAGAGCCTGGGCATGGTGGTGAATGTGATCATCGATGAACGTTGCGATGAAGTAGTACGAATGGTCATAGCCAGGTTGCAGTCGGAGAATCAGTGGAGCATTTACGCTCTTGCAGGCCTCCTCAAAGTTTCGGGGCAGAAGCTGATCAGCTAGGAATTTGTCATCCTCCCCCTTTTCACCATGAAAAACATTGTCATCAATTGGAGAGGCATAAGGCAATTATAATGCAGAACAAGACGTTTATGGTTCATACAGTCATTTTTTACAGAATCAGCTTGAGGAAACAAATGTGGTCAGGGAATCACAAGTTCAATTGTAGTATCTCTTATATCATTTTCATCGTTGGTGACAAGCTAAAGCATCAGCACATAAGACATGAGATTTGCTCTATAATGAAGAAACCTCACCTGATTTCAGCTGGGTTTTCTATCCAAGCTATCAAAAAGAAGAAGAAGAAGAAGCACAGTCGAAACCATTGCAATGAATTATGCTTAAAAAGATCAATTGCAAGAAAAAGAGGAGAATTTGATGGTTGATGCTGTGGATCTTTTTGGCAGGTTAAAAAATTATATGCTACATTTGCATGTTTGTACTTGCAAAGGATACCTGTTAAATAGCCAAGTACACTTCTACCCAGTGAGTGGCTTCTTTTCTCCTTTTCCTTACAAGCAACTTGGCATCGTTTGATGCATGTTCTTTATTCCTTGAACCTCTTGGTGATCATGCTAACCTTTGATTTGGTCTATGACAAGGTTTGAATTACCACAATATGCATGTATTAGTACAGAAGATACCATGGTACGTCCCTATGTCAACTTAAAATTTGTTGATACTGGGAGCTATGACACAGTATGTACCATGCTATAGGCCTCATAGGGGGTTGTATATCTGATGGTAGCTTGCCGAGTAACCCATATCACCCTGTACTGACCATAATGTACCATACCATACCATATTAGTAAGGTACTTAGGTTCGGATTTGTATATGAGTTGAACTAATCTATACCAGTCCAAACCAAGTGGAACATTCGGTACCACTCAGCACCAATTTGTACCTCCTGGTTTCAGGCAAAACCATGGCTAGGAATAAGAATGAAGTGTTGGAAGCCTGTCTCAATAGAGATGCATACCCTAGCATACCAAACAGGTAATGTACTGGTACGGTTTCTGATAACAGCTTTGTGACACGAGTTTTTGCAAAAGTGTCACTATGAATTCACTAATTTATCAAGTCTTGTGGTTCCTCATTCTTTCTACCCTTTCCTCGATCCCCTTTCACTTACGCACCATCTTGTATTTCCTCCCTTCACCTTATTGTTTGATCAACCATCCATTATTCAAGACATTTTAAGTTTAAAATTTTCATCCCTGCATAACTCCTAAATACTCTTCTTGTGATTTCTTCCTTTAATGCACATTTCCAAGTTGTCCCAGTGTTGCCGGTTCATACTCTCCGCAATTTTAATTATTTCTTTGAGTTTTCACATGCATTAGAAGCTTTCTTCTTACAATAAAGCAGCCAAAGGCCATCAGATTGGACACTACACATGTTTGAGAAGCTTCAGACTTTAGCAAACAAACTAGGGATCACGCTCCCCTTAGGTACTTTCCAATCAGCTATGAGTTCTGCATACCTGCACCTTGACATACAGCATTGAAATGTAAACTTTGAAGGAAATAGTTAGCTGCACCTTCAAGTAATTTAGTGGTAGGGGTATCATTTAGTCAATCGATCAACAACTTTTTTAAGCTAACAAGAATCCAACCTAGTCTAGTAACAGTATTCCTTTCTAATTAATGAATAACAGATGAATTAAAGATTTGATTTCTAAATCTGGTTTTTTAAATAATTTTACACTACTTATCTATATCTCTAAAAAATTGTAAGAATATTAGCAAGACTAAGTGGAAAAATAAGTATATCTCCAAACTTCAAAAATTCTTATGTACCATTAAAATATGAATCAATAGGATGAGCCCTTAACTCCAATAATACCAAATTTACAACCAACAAGTACTGAGGTATCTAAATGTTACAAACAAGAAAAGTTTTGAATAGGCAAACTTAATTATCATCTATTCATGTCGAGTCAAATGTCCCAAGCTATTCCATTAAAAATCAGTGAAAGAAAAATCACGTCCTACCTGATCAATTAGGATTGGAACTGAAATTTTGTTGCACTTTCTTATCAGACAGGCAGCATCATGTTCCTGCAAATGATAAATTAAAAACTTTTAGGAAGATTATGTCAGCAAATCTACAGATAATCATATGAGAATCATATCATGGAAAGCTTACCTCCCAGTCTGATTTATTGCTGCCCAAATAGTTTAAGAAAGCCTTCTGACCCCAAGGGCAGTTCATGGGATTGGTAATTGGTGAAAAAGCAGATACTGACTGAAAATCATGAAGTATATATGAACAATTCTTATTCAAAGATTCAGAAAGAACAATTTGTAACATACAGTTGCATTTTTTTAACAAGAAAATCAACTCAACAAGTACCTTGTACTTGTCAGGGTTTTTCAAGTAGATCGTCAATGCTCCATGGCCACCCATTGAATGCCCAGAAATGGATACCCGTGACATGTCAAGCTGTTCAAAATTTTCGCTTAAAACCTTTGGTAACTCCTTGACAACATAGTCATACATACGCCAATTTTTCCATTTCTGCTCAGTGGCATTTAGATAGAATCCAGCTCCTGGTCATGAAAAAGGGAAGTTACAATGACATAACAGGTCAAAAGACTTTGTTATCAAAAGGTTAAAATATGGCCCTCAAGGAAATATGAAAAAATATGTTAATCTAATTCTTCCTAGACTAAAGCAATAAAATTTAAGCTTTGCCCGAAATGATTGCAAAAACCACATAAGAACGAAGCTCCTAAGTTTTTACTTGAAAAAACAGACAGCTGGACGACCAAAGAACCAGATATCTAAATATAAGAGCATTATCAAATCTTCTATCCAATATCCACCTATTAAGACAAGGTTAAAACCTGCATGGTTTCAAATATCACACACAATAAATAGTTACCGAAAATCATATGACATTTCAACAGCATAAGTTCAGAATAATTGATATTCTGATTAATTAACCCAAAAACATTATGAAGCATCCTATAACTGCGCATAAAAAAACTGAAAGTTCCCAAACCTTTTCTTTATTTTTCTTTTCTTTGTTTTTTTAACTGAAATTCCTATAGAAGATGCCAAATCTGAAATTCGACAGGCCTGACCATAGCCAGTTTTTAAACCTTGCACATGATTTTAAACAACAGGATTCACATAAAGCTTCTTTTAGGACAACCAATGTATTAAATCTTTGCACCATATGTGACCACATCTTTTTTGGTCCTTCACTTCATAGGCAAACAGATATTACTACTACCTGTATTTACTTAAAACTGACTGTATTTGCTCTTAACATGTGCCATAACATAATTTAAGATGTTAAAATCACTATATTAATAAATTAAACAGAATCAACAGGTTTGAATCATAATTTACAATACTAAATGATAAAAATGTTCCATGCAAGTGCACTTTTGGGATTTTCACGACAGTGAAAGATTAAATGCAAGAGACCCTAAATATGATAAATAGTCTGCAGCTCAAGGAAAGAATCATTTGCTGTAAGGGATCAATTAATTTGAAACATGTTTATTTTGCACAGAAAATGCAACCTAGATAAACTTTATGAAACTAAAAGAAAAAAAAGAAGCCATATTAGAAGACTTCTAACGAAACTTATTTCACAATATTTTGGTTTGCACACATCATTATCACATGATCGTGAGCCTACAAAAGAATGAACATCCATTGGCAGATTGAGCGATATGAAAGATCATACTAAAAATTAAAGATCTGAGATTTGCTATTGCTTCCACTCGTACCTACACCAAAGTCCCAGCTGTCTGCCTCTCCTTCAATATTTAGCCCTCCTGCATGTAACAAAAGCATAAGATATAATCAGCAAGACACTGATTCAAAAATATATTGCCAAATAGGACATTATGCAAAAAATACACGTTGACAACTAATAACTATGGAGTGGGGGAGGGAGGGGAGGCATACAGGGTGGGGAGGGAAGGGAGGATAAAGATTAGAAAAAAAAAGAATCACAACTAATTATGATAAAAAGAATAAGATGTTAGCCAAAATTATGCATCAACTAAAAATTGCATGCACTTCTAGCATGTAAGATGGTATTAGGCTTTCAGTTGATACCTTCTGGCTTGTCAAGGAATTGATACAAAAAGAATGTCATAGACTATGAAGGTATGGTTTCAAAGATGTTTTATGCATTTTGCTTGAAAAGCAATTCATTTCCACTGAAATACAACTTTTCTGAATATAGGATCCTGATTTGTCAACAGAACAAATTCAGCGAAACTATTTTAGGGGAAATCTAAGATCTATTCAAATCCATCATTCTTTCTATCAAGGATCAATGCATGTAAAAGCAAAATCAGATCAAATCTGCCCTTACTAAAGCCAACATCTTTCAAAACATCTTGTTTCTTATTTTGAATTTTTTATCAAATTTGACACATACATGTTATGTAAAAATCATTTCATATGTTAAATTTTCTAGACAATAAAAGAAAAAACTCTCATAAATTAAGCATGCACTAGGACTTACATATAGTAATATCTAGTTAACATGATTCAAAAATCTATTTTTAATCTTCAATTTTCAGATTTCCCAGCATGATAAATTAAAGGTGAAAAAATAGGGGTGCTTGCAAAAGAAACATTCGACCTCACTAATTTCAGTTCGCACTAACAAATTTAATATAGTTCACACATGCTTGGGTAGTTAAAGAAATTGATATCATTTCACCCTATTTCCCCCTCCAAACTTGAAGGTTGTAATTTGCAGTTTTTGCTTAAATGAATAAAACGACAAACCAGTCTGTAATTAATATTCTCTCTTTTTTTTGTTTAGTGTAAGACTGTTGTGTAATATGAGGTTTAAAATGCTAATTTCACTACATACATGAATATGGCATAAACCTTCCGTTAATCAGTTTTCCATGGAAATTTTAATACACCACAGATCAGTCTCCAATGATCTTGTTGAAGTTTTTACAAATCAAATACTGATTCAATGGCACAAAGATGTAGCATGGCTTGTCACTTATATTTATTGGCCCAATGCCATCTAACAATCAGTACTGGTCAGCAACATAAGAAAGGAATAATAATATTGATTGCAGAAAATAAGCAAGAAATAAAAAATGCTATTACTTAATCTGGAGATGCCAGGTGGTATTTCCACCTTGCTATCGACTTACTTGGAGATGTATCTGGAGCAATTAAAGCAATACCATCACTGGAAGCTGCACGCTGGGCTCCAGATTTAATGATAAAATTCTCATCTGTACATGTAAGGCCAGAGAGCCAAAAGATAACCTGCAAAGATATTTATGACATTAGTCAAATCCATCTTTAATGATTCTTTGGTTGGATAGCAGCTCAACTAGAAACAATATTATAAGCAGCAAACTATGTTGTGATATACCTACAACACAAGCTATGCTTTGAGAAGTGATTCAGTGTTTTTTTTTAAAAAAAAAAAAAAATCAACAAGAAAAATGTTTAAAACACTTTTGAAACATATGCACCCACATATGTACGGTTAACATATGTGGTCATACAGCACTTGGACCAAAAAGGCAAACTACTTAGCATCATAAGGCTATATATATGGACTGCTTCATATCATGCCATTGGATATGAGCTTGCTCAGCATTTTGCAGCCACATATACAGCCTACTCTTATTTGGGCCCATGCAAGTGAAGCGGGTTTAAGCTGATGGTTATGCTTGATGTACAATTCTCAGGTGGGCTTGAAAAGGGGATTGATAATATAAAAATATTGATTATATTATAATTATTGCTATTAGATATTGGATCCTAAGAAATAATCACTAATCATTAGTCATTATTGTTACTAAACTGTCATTATCCATCCAACAGATTATATTATTGTTGTTGTTACTATTATATTTGCCATACACTATACTTTATCTTTAAATAGTTAGAGAATAGTAACCGCATATGCATCCCCCAAACTGCACGTGCACTATGCAGACCCTTGATCGCCACATACCGCAGCCGCCTTTTCTGGTTAAAAATCTTTCTTGGTTAGAAGTCAGTTGAGTCTCCTCAGGTTCTCACGCAAACTCCTCTTAGTATTCTTATTATCTAAATTCTCATAATTTATTTCAAGATATGAAGCCAATAAAGAGGCAAGACTCTGAGAACCAGCTCTTGAAATGGTGAGATAAAATGGTTAAATTTGCTGAAATCATATCAGGATCCAGCAAATCCTGATATTACATGCCAGACAACAAAAAATCTACCAAAATCATTCTTCCATGCTCTTTGCTGAGCTCTAGACGACATATCACTTAAATTTAACAAGCCCTATTACATTACTCTAGGTTCAGCTCCCTCCTCATTTTCTTGCCACCCAATGCTTCATCAAGACACTGCCATACAATACAAAGATTCCAAAGTTCCTTCCTTTTCCTGTTAAACGAAGTTGAGGAGGGTGTTCTTCCCTTATTTGTGAAAATCCAGGTCACGAGTGAAGCGCGACAGCAGATACTACAATCTATCCACCAATTATCAGGTGCTAAGCACAAAATCTTCTCATTTTTATACAAATATATGAAAACAAGCAGGCGATCGAAAAATCGCCGTATTCCAAATAGATTTAAAACATGAAATTAGTACTAGCAATAGATATCGCGTTCCCGAGATTCGACTCAGTGACCGATCTACCTTTACCCTCTGAAATCCAGATCCCAAATGTTCAAAACAAAGAAGGATGGAAGAAAATTGTAACAAAAGCTGGAAAAAATATGGGAATCGAAGAGATACTTACCGGGATTTTTTGGGAAGGGGTAGAAGGGGGGAAGTAGATGGAGAAGGTCATGGAGCAGCCCAGTGTCGGGCTGAAGTGCTTATAACGCTTGTTGTAGCCGCCGAACATCTTCGAACTGCTGATCTCCGTCGGCTTCTCCATTTCTCTATGCCGATCAAGAATAATGGAAACAGGAGTGGAGTGAAGGATGGGGATGATAAGGCCCAAGGGAGTGATATCGGTCACCGCCCGGTCAGAATAGGCCACCCTAATAAGTTGGGAATAATGAATATTTAGGGGCCATCTGGTTGGTTGGAGATAATCTAGAAAGATGATTTTCACCTAAGATAATCATATTTGGTATTGAAAATTTAAAAAAAAATAATAAAAAAATTAATGGATCTATACTTATTTTTTTTAAAAAATAATAAAATAAATATCATAAATATTTAGTGTTTGAAAATTTTTTGAATAGTAGTAAACTATATTTGATAAAAATACCTTCAATAAAGTTACATATGTAAACACTGATTTTATTTTAATATTCTTTAAATTTTTTTTAATAAATTTTTTTATAAAAAATTAAGATGAAGATAGTATTATACAAAAAGTTATGTAATTATAGTCATCATATAAAAATTAATTAAAGATAATAATACTATTTTAATATTAAAAAAATATTTTATATTGAAGAATATATTTATAAATTATGTCATATTTTTATATAGAATTATCTCCAACCAAACATAATAATCTTTTTTCGATGTCTTTTTTTGGAATAATTTTTTCACCAATCAAATATAATAATTTTTTTTCTCTATAATTATTTTTCTAAGTAACTAATTTTTATTAATTATTAGATTATTTCATAATTTGACATACCAAAGGGATACTCAAAATTTTTTTGCTTTTTCTACTTATCTATTTTTGATCATTGAATTAACCATGAATTATTCAAAGTGCTAATATAAATAATTGATGCAATAAATATTTAAAAATTAAAATTATTTTAATATTAAAATTAATGATAAGTTTTATGATTAAATTATTTTTTTTAAAAAAAAAAAATTCTCAGTGGACCACTGAAGCCATGCATGGTAGGGGGTTGCATGGAAAAGCCGCGAGTGCCAGGATAGGGGCGGATTGTGAGGGGTCAAGAGCAGAGGAGCCATGGGCATAAGGAAGGGAGGACCATGGACACGTTGAGGAGGGGATGAAGGCAAAAGAGCCATGGGCATTAGGGAGTAGGGGACCACTAGCACATTGAAGGTGGGGATCGAAGGCGGAGGAGTGGGACGCAGAGAGAGATGGAGGAGTCATGAGTAGAGGAAGACAAAGGAGCTGTAGGTGGTGTCGAGGGGAGAGTGGGCATGGAGAAGTCATAGGTAGAAAGAAGTGGAGGAGCCGTGGATGGGCAAAGGGGGATGGAGGAGCCACGGGTGATGGGAGATGTAAAGAAGCCATAGGTGGAAGAAAATAGAACCATGGGCAGAGGGAGGCGAAGGAGTCGCGAGTGGTGCCGGAGAAAATGGGCGTGGAGAAGCGACGGGCAAAAGGAAGCAGAGGAGCCAAGAAAAATAATAATAATAATAAAATATTATTTTTTAAAAAATAAAAATATATTAAAAATAATATATAAATATCTTAAATATTTTTATAATAAAATATTATAAAAAATCACTTTAACAAAATTAATATCTAAATGATGATTATTATTTGATTTTTTAAATATTTTTATTAGAATACCCATTGATAATAAGAATAGCTGAGTTGACATTTGCATTGTCCAAAATAGAAATTCCAAATTCAAAACCAATTTTTCTCCAAAAATATTTATGTAATCTGAAGAATTAATTTTTTGTTGAGTGACCTATTATTTGAATAAATAAATTTTGCATAAAAATTTATTAGCTATTTACAGTAAAACATAAAATTTATTTTTTTCATATATTTTGAAAGTATGGACATTAACCTAATATCTCTTATATTTTGAATATCGTACGTATATTTGTCCAAACTTTAGGCTACCATCTCTTTTGCATTTAGATTTAGAGAAAAAATACCCCTAGATCCCTAAATAAATATCGATGTGCTGAATAACTATTCTTTTATTACAAAAATAAATAACTAAGAATATTTAATTTAAATAATAGCATTTTTATTCTTCTATCATTTTTCATTATTTTTATGCAATATCATTGTAGCAATCATTATTATAATATTAAATAATTATATATTACACAAAATGAAAAAAATGATAGTTTTTATAATTATTATAATGATTAATAATATTTTATTTAGATACAGGTCAATAATAATTTCAATAAGAGCCCATTGTAGCGAAAATAGCAATTCTATGGTGGAGTAATGCTTTCTACACCACGTGCGGTGTAGAAAAAATGACGTGGAGTGCACCAGGTGATCCCATTCCAATATGTAGCTACGCTTCCCAACGTATATTTAATATCTCGCAGCACTTAAAATTTTGAATGATGAAAATGCCTCTTTTCAAAAATTATGACATTCATTCACAAAAATAATGACACCCTGAACAAAATGCTATTTTTTTGCAGGGTATCATAATTTTTATGAAGGAATATCATAATTTTTATGAATGAATATTATAATTTTTATAAAATAATATCATAATACGGTGGGAAAGAAAAAATAATGAATATGTATGAAAAGAATATTATGATATTTCTTCATAAAAAATATGAAATCCATTCACAAAAATCATGACATCCTTTCATAAAATTATGATATTTCTTTATAAAACTATATTTTCTATAGGGATACCATAATTTTATGAAGGGGTGTCATAATTTTTATAAAAAAATATCGATGAAAAAAAATATTGAATATGTATGAAAAGAACATTATGACATTCCTTCATAAAAATATTTTTTAATAAAAATTATGACACTCATTCATAAAATTATGATATTTCTTGACAAAACTAAATTTTCTACAGAGATATCATAATTTTATGGAGAAATGTCATAATTTTTATAAATAAATATTATAATTTTTGAAAAAAAAATATTTTCATCATCTAAAATTTTGAGCGCTGTAGAATATTAAATGCATATTGAAAAATAATGATCATGTATTTCAATGAGATTATCCGGTATAATCTATGTTAGTTTTTCTACGCTACAAATGGTGTAGCTGGAATTACTTTTCTATCGTGACAAATACAAAGTCACGTGGGTATCATGCACGCCGGCGGCCCATGGAAACACTGTATGGTATGAAGACACGAATGCGTGCACCATTCTCTGAAGGCATTAGCGTTATCATTGATAGCCTTCGTCGCCTTTCCCTGCTGCCGTAGTTTCATGCATCCCTTCGCATCAAAAACATGCTGGAGTGCAATCAGCAACCCCATGCTCAAATATTTGTTCCCAAAATGGCCTCGTGTTACGAGTCCTTGATCCGTTTATCTTAACATTATAAATAACGTATTTGCTTTCATCCTAGATATCAAGAACTTGATAATATTTTGCTGACGTTAAAAATCTGTTTGGATAGCTAGGCCCAAAATTTCATAGATTTCATGAGTTAAACCAGTATAATTATTAAAAAAATATTAAATTAGAGACTAAATTAAGTTGATATCTACAATCATTCAAGATTATGTTTTATATGAATAAACCTGCATTTCATGAGGAACACATCATTTTTTTTCTTTATGGGATCTGGACCAATCTACTATGAAAGATCCCTCGGTATTGAAAATATAAGCTTCGTCCATTTTTTTTTTCTAGTTATACTAATCTAAATCATGAATCCCATGAAATTTTGTCAGAACATCTAAACAGACCCTAAAAAAATAAAAAGCCAAGACAATATCTGGTTCAAAATTCAAAAGTAAATTTCATAAATCATTGATAATCAGTATATAATGATGATAAAAAAATTTTTATTGCATCGTGCGCGATGCAGAATGAGCTGCACCATGTATAATGATTGATGCATGTGTGAAATTGGAGCATGACATTAAAAAAAAAAAAAAATTTATGTACATCAATCACTGCTGCACAAAAAATTATTCAATGTGATGTTCACTTTTGGACAAGCAAGATAATCAGCAATGAGATTTTACTTATAGAAATTATGGAATTAGACTATATCGCTTGAAACACATGTCACGTATCTAATCATATTATCTGCAATTTTCTAAAGAGCTGTTCTACTAATTTCAGACCCCACCATTTGATAGGGGACCCACCTTCTCGAGTACCATGTGGTGCGTTTCTATGTCGACCGACGGGCGTTGTTAACATCGTCAAAAAATACCATAGCGTCTTTCTTATTCCAGTTTGCTCGGTTGACATTGGCCTTGACGACAGTGAAATTATTAATGGATTAATTATAGTTAAATATTTTTTTTCATTTAAAATTATTAATTAAATTTAAATAATAATATAATTATTTTTTATTAATGTGATGTAAGCTACATGCGATAAAACTGTTTTATTGCCGGTCTTCTTCTTCTGTTATTTTATTTTATTTTATTTTTTTTAACTTCTCTAATAAGCGGCAGCTTCGAATGTATCGAGATATGCCGTACATATGTACGTCTGTGAATATACGCAACCTGGGAGGCACGTGGTGCAAATCATGGCGGAGAGAATCCTGCAACTAAATTGGGTGCAGAGAGAGAGAGAGAGAGAGAGACCGAGCCAAATAGTGACAAATGGAAATGCTGGGCGAGCTTGCCGGCCTACAAATTCTCAACTCCGACTATCTCCCCCCTACTTCTTCTTTCTTTTCTTTTCTTTTCTTTTTCTTTCTTTTCTCTTTTAAAAAAATAAAAAATATATATCTCAATAAAAAAAATTAATAATAAAAATATAAAATTCTAATTATATCAATAAAAATTAAAATTTTTATTTCAAAAAATATTAAAAAAAATAAAAAAAAATCTATATCAATCATTAATCTAACTAATCTATCCATCAGCTGATTTTTTTTCTATAATAACGAGTAACAAGAAAAAAATTCAAAATATTTAAGAAATATTTAATATCCAAGAGAAGAGAATAAAAAAACTCTACTGCAATCAATCCTGAGATATAATTATAAATATCAAAAATTTATTTAATAATCATTACTGAATCTTTCTCTAACTAAATAGCTTTAAACTTAAAATTGTGAACTGCCATAGTCATAGCACTTAATGCCACTTATTTAAGATGGCTGTGTTCCAGCCCACGATACATTGTCTTTATAATTCCTCTTAGTATAGCCTATCTCAACAGTATCTTCATTCCAAGAAGTATCAAAGTTTACTTTAACGAGACTATAGAGATGTTAGATGTGTACCCTAAAAGTCAGATTGACTAACACTTGTAATACACTTCTAAGAATAATTTTATAATTTTAATTATAAATTAACAAAAAAATTATTTTCTATCATAGTATATATTTAAAGTATATGTGATACATTCTTTTAGTTAATGGTAATGACAATTCATATTTTCAAAGAGTTAAAAATTTAAGACATGAATTTTCATAATTAACTCATAAACTGCTTTGGACCGTAGGATCATCACGAGGATGATGATTGATCCGGAAGATTGGTGTACGATTGCTTTCTTTGAGTAGATGAGTCTTGAGTTTATAGTGTGGAGACACCGGAAGCGAGAGTACAGGATACTCGTTAGAGAACGAGGGCACTGAGCGTGACCACCTCGAGTAGTCATTAAAAAAGTCTACCTTCTCGTCAATGACTGACTCGATGCTGCAGTAGTGTGTCTGGATTCTTTGACCTGAGATGCATCGGATAGTTCACCTTGAGGGTGTTATAGTTTGACTACACCATTAACTCGATCTCCTAGCCATATCGGAATCCTGAGGTGTATGTTGGCTATAGCATGTTCATTGTAGGAATTGGATTGCACCAAGATGGGATCTATCTACCTCGGTAAATGAGGAGTAGCCCTATGATGATCATGAGAATCAAGTCCATAAGCCCATGGCCATGGATAGAGTGAAATAATAGAAAGAGTTTCTATTAAGGATTTTCACATTGGACTTGAATCGAATGATTACATTCATATGACAGAGACTATTGGGTTTGACGAGTTCACCTTAACCCTAATCTGATCGGGAGCTCAAGATAGAAGAACTCCAATCACACAGGTAGCTGCACCAAGAGGTTCGCATTTTCAGCTCTGATGGGTTGCCACCATATACTGCTAGGTGTCATTGGTGGATTTTGAGAGCAATTAAAATAATTTTGATGATCAATCATTTTAATTGTATGAATCAGAAAAGTTATGATCCATTAAAAGGTATTTCGATGATGGAGATCACGATATGTCTCATTATCATACAGAACTGAATCTAACTGGATTACACAAATAAGAATTTAGGTCTGGATGTTATCAATTGAGCTAATCTAGTTCGATTGATTTGGATTAGATCCAATCAGGTCAAGGTAATCATACTAGCACACGATTGAGCCTGACTTTCTCCTTCCATAATCTTTCTGATTCATCGCAATCGAGTCAAATTTGATTTGACTCATTTTTATATCTTGAATGAGTTTATTTTTATCTGATTGGAATAAGTTCAGATCAGATTAATTATGAAAATTAAATTTTCACCTAGTACAATTGGGACTAGGTATCAATATTGACCAATTCGAGAAAGATGAGGATCATGTGGATCAGAAGAATTTTAAAATTTTTTTTTTAAAAAATTATTTTGCTCTAATTTCGGATACAGAAGTAGGTGGCACTGAGTTATACTTCTGGGTGCATGCCATTAATGGATCTATGATTTTGAGTGCCTAGCCGGGTTTTGATAGGAGTTTGATTTAATCTCAAGCTCTGTGCAGGGAGAGTCCTAGAGCGCAGCATGAGACTCTTTCCTTATCCTTTTTCATGCGCCATCGTTTAATGGATTTTTGACATCAAACTAGATAGGAATCGAAGGTTCATGGAGATAGGTCTAAGATTCCTATGATTGAATTAATAAGGTTTTTGAAAAAAAAGAACTACTTTATGGCACTATGCTTGCCATAAAAAACTCTCTCATGAAAATTTGGCCTCAACATAATTTTTTTCCATACCCAAGGAGCCCTTCCCTCTAATATCCATTGCCCCTTATCCTCTTCTCGCCCCCTCGCTTATATGTCTAAAAAGTTAGGCACAAATCTGAGTGAAAGTTCTAAATTTTTTGGCACATGAGATCAGCATCTACGCGATGATGGTTCGTGAGACGATCAGGCTTGCCCTCAGAAGTTGTTTTGAAGGCTTTTAAAGAATCAATCTAGATTTATTTTTAAAAAAAAGAATTCAATTGAAAAAATATTTAGATCTGCCGTGTGAGTGGATATTAGTATAGGTCAAGCGTGTGCATTACGCTCTCCAGAAACCTCAAAGTGAATTAACATGACATCGCAGGATAAATTAGATATCCGTAATTAGGTACTTAAAATTTTAAAATAATCCCTTGAAATTAATTTATTTTTAACTTTAATGTCAATTCTCTATTATCAAATTGAAGAAGTCTCAAGATAAATTAAATTTTTTTAAAAAAATTAAATATTTTTTAGATCCATCAGTATTTGAAACGAAAGTCCGTTGCCGAAAAAACAATTTTTTCTTACAACTAATATCAAGCCAGGTTGCCGTTTTTTCAAATCTATTTAATCAATTTATTTTTATTTTTTTATCTAATATTAAAAAATTTTAGAAATAGTCATAGTCAGATGTAATAGATCTAAAATCAAAAAATTAAAAATTAAATTATTTTAGATCTATATATGTAGAAGATGCATGACAGGACTGGGAATAGGAAAACGTTCTATGGTGTAGTTTAAATATTAATCATATTGTTAATTTGATTAAATAAGAATTTTAAGATCTATTTAATGTTTTTTTTTTAATATTTATTATTATAAATCAAATATAAAAAATAGAAAATAAAATTTTAATTTTTGATTTATTCATATGTGATATAAAAATGCATATTTTAGAGCTAATTGAGAATATTCTACAAATTATCTAAAATAGTTTTTTTGAATATGACAAATTTAATCTGATTTTTAAATATTATAATGATATTTTAGATTTGAAAATATGCATGTTTAATTTATGATGATAAGATATATGCAAACATATATTAGTAGATCATTATATATGATATATGATTATATCTAAATCTAACTATTTGTTTATAGTTTCAATTATATCTAATTAAGGTCATTCTCCTGACTGTCTGGTCATTAAAGAATAAATAAATTTAAATATTTCTCTCCTTCTATTTGATGAGATTTCTTATGGTGTGTATGGGTGCTTACGTTCGTCCTAATCAAAAATCAGACTTATTTTTGTAAAATCCTAGATCTTTTAAAATCCTAGAATTTTGATACAGTATTTTTATTTATGAATCAAACTTAATTTAAGAATAAATATAAAAATAATTAGATCTAAAATAAAAAATTTTAGATTTATGTATTTTTCATAAATTAAGTCGAGCTTAGGTAGCCTCAATTAGGTCTATATAAGCGTTAATTTTCAATCGAATAAGAGGTTAAGTAAGGATCAAGCATGCTAGATATTGACCAGCCCATTATTAAGAGTCTGGATCAAGGTCGATCAACACCACATGTGATTGATCCAATTAAAGATTAATAGCTCTCAGGTTCAAGCCTGGATTGTAAGCTAATTCCTAATTCTGGTTCGATAAATTTGATATCTAAGTAAGTTTGGCAGATAGCGATCGATGATTTTAATTGGAAAGCTACTCGATCTGAATACATTTTTATGCGAGTTAATGACAATTCCCTCTACGATCTCACTTATTTGGCCATATTAATTAATCAATCCAATTCTTGATATGAATGCTAATAATTCGAACTAATCCAGCCACTAGGCTATCAAACCGTTAGACGAGGTCAAGCCTAAGAGATCTAAATTAAATATTTCTAAGAAAAGATAATCAATTGAATTCCACTCAATGTAGATGTGCCAGCCCTCCCGGTTGATTGTTTTCGATTGGTTTATAGGTGCTGTCAATTGCAATCAAAAAAAATGCCAACCACAAATCTATTAAAGGCCATTTGGATGCTTTGTTGGATAAGGTTGGGCTCATATTTTGGATATGTGATGGACCCAATCAAATTTAATTTATGAAAAATAGTGGAATCTGACTTATACTAAGAGTGAATCAAATATTTTGGACACGATGAGATTTAAATGAATTAGAGATCTAAGATAGGTGCAAGCCATGATTTAGAAAATTATTGGATAAGAGTTGTCCACTCATCGTTGACCCATATCAAGTAACTATTTAGGTAAAGATGGTATTCCAGTCGGGGATACTGGACTCATCCACTAGATAATAATTGATTGCGAAGATTTTTTACATCTTTACCCAAGTGTGTGGGAATCCAAAAAAATAGTGAATAGCCCATTTATTTAAAAATAGAAATTTTTAAATAAAATTAATAAGTCTAATTAATAAAATCAACTAGAAATTTGGCTCTCTACAGGCAAATGTCTACATCCAACCTACTAGCCCATATCCTGAACACCATTAGACTGACCGGTATCCAAACTTAAGATTGGCTCCAAACTTTAAAATTATTTTAGGTGTATGAGAAGTTGATTTTATGTGTTTGAAATAGAACCCTCCCACTTACCCAGCCTGCCCCGCTGATTAAAAAGCGTCTTTAAGAGAATGGAACGAAATGATGATAACAAAGCAAGCATTACATGTTGGGCTCTCGAGTCTAATGAGCTCACAGCGCCAATGATTAAGAACATTAAACTTAGCCACCAAATATGCATCATCTTCAAAAAATTTGTTGGTAATAAAGTTGCATAGCTAAATATCAAGTCACTAGAAACTTTTTTAGAGCCAAATGCAGTGATAGGCATTGGTCAAGATCATTACGATAAGATCAGGACTAGAAAGAGCTGAAAAGCGCATGCCAAGTTGGACAGAATTTGCAGATTAATATAATTTTGCAATCCATTGACTAGCGTATTGGGCAGTTCATCATCAACTACCAATATGCATAACATAGAATATTCTGCAGAACTTATATCATGCTGTTACTTACGTGAGCTTTCTATGAAAAGATCTAGAAGCTCAGTACTTGCTTGGAGCAGATTTCTAAAAAGAAAGTCTTTTGGAAAGTAAGAAGTTTTATGAAAAAAGAAGAAGTGAGTGGGGAAGAATAATCGAAGAAGAAGGCTCAGCTGATTAAAAAAAAATATTTCTATTGCAATGGCCAGCATCATGAGTAAGCGGAATTGCCCTTGTAACCTGGCCAGCTTGAAGATAAGGAGTCAGATCCTTCTAAAGTACATGCTCATTTTTAGAATCTAACTTATTGGTTTCTCTGCATCTAGTTGTGGTGCTTGACTTTGTTCTAGTGCTTCACTTAGTACTTCTATGCAGGGTTCCTTGAGATTAGTAGTAGGCTGAGGGATTTGGAAATAATCCTATGTGTCAGGAAATGGAGCAAGAGTTGCTGGTAGTGGCCATAGGATAATCTATCTTTGCGATATACTATTAAGGATTAGATTTGAGTTTCTTAAGATATCTTTTAGTGCCTGCACAAACAGAATTTATTCTATCATGTTTATGCATGAGGAAGTATGTAATTAAATTTTTCTTAAACGACATTTGTAAAATATTCTTTTATGATAGAAATAAATTACAATGATGTTTTTTATAAATGATCTCTACAGTTATATATTGATGTCTCTATTTTCATAAATCAAATGCAAAAGTAGATGCATATGGATCAATACGATCTACTGATAGTCTAAATGATAGTATTCTGTGCACCTTCAGGCTAGGTCATATAGTGAAAGACTAGATTAACAAAGGAAAGAAATTCGAAACTAATTGAGTTTTGTTAACTCGAGTCAAACGATTTAGATCATGTCTTTATGATAAAATGACTAAGTCTTCCTTTGTAGGATATGGGGAAAAGGGCCATAGAACTACTATCCTAGTAATTACCTGAGTGTCGGCTCATTGAATTGTACTGGCTAGCAAGGCAAACATTCTACTTCCATCACCTTTATCGATATTTTATCTTAATTGGCAGTGTATTTAATAACGAATATAAAATCTGAACTTTTGAAAAAATTTCAAAAAGATTCAGACATGAAGTAGAAAACATAAACTCAGAAAAATCATTAAAGATTCTCGATCAGTAATCGAGAGGTGAATACCTTAGCGAAATCTAGACTATCTTAAGACAAAAATGGCATATGTCTCCATGATCCACCCATGAACACTCTCATCTCAAGGAATTTTTAGAACGAGAAATACGATCCTATAGATATATTTCGGAATCTGATTGAGCTTCAAGGACCTCCTGAGTTTCTTTTGGGACACTAAGTTAATCTCATATATTATCTTACTGAATAGAATTTCCTTAAAATGTTCTACCATACCCGTATAGAATATTGACTGTAGGAAAATCAGTCGGAAGTCACCTAGAATTTAGGATTGGTCCGGCTCATGTCAATAGAGACAAACCAAACGTACAATAGAGGTTAGGTCCTTTAGAGCTCGATTCCATAGATATCCTAAAGAGAGGTCATTAAGATACTATTTCTAATTTAATAAGACTACAATGTGATTGGTGAGGTGACATCCATCTTTCTTGAAAAAATAAGTAATTCAAGATAGGTGCATTGAAGGTAAGAATTAGTCTCGAGGCAGAATAGTCCCCAAGAGCCAACGAAGCTAAAGACTATAAATCCAATCAGATTGAGCCAAGTCCAATCACTACCTCCCGTACTCATAAATCAGAAAGAATTTTTCATCCTCCCTGCAAAGGTACTAGGTACTATTTCACAAGACTAGAGAAAATATTCTCTATAAAAAATGGGGTTTCAATGGTGATCGATCCAAAATCTATGACGAGATGATATTAGATATCGACTCTACAAAATGATTAGTAAAATGAGTTAGAGATTGAAGCTCAATGCACTTGAACCAATCTGGACATTTGGTAGATCCATCGAAGTGTATAGTACCATATTGGGTATAAATGGATCTACAAGAGAAGGATAGGTCATCATGGAAATATGGAGATATTCAAGGCTAGTATAGCGAAAGGTATAGTCAGCGCGAAGGTCATTGACTACAAGATTATCTTCTTTCGCTATAGCCATGCTAAAAATTCTCCACACTTGTCTTGCGGTTACAGCCGAGTTTCAATATGAAGCTATAATAAAGGATGTGAAACGATCTTCTTAAATGGATATCTTTGAGAAATGATATCTGTTGACGCAAAGACTTGTCGTCGTCGGAGTTGAGGCCGAAGAGGCTGCCGCCGGGGACCTGCAAAATAAAGTCTCGCTCGGAACCGGTGGGTGTGGCTCCGGAAGACCCTCCGACGCTCAAGTTAGTTCCTGTCAACAGGAATGGAGTGCTTGATAGAGTATAGAGGAGAAGAAAAGGATTTTCAGAACCTGTTGTAAAGGTATCCGGAGGGTCCTTTTTATAGAGGGAGCTTATTGTAACCGTCCTGATCAATGCCGGTCGTTATTGTCGATCGTTATTGCTGATAAATGCCGATCGTTATTGCTGATAAATGCTGATCGTTATTGTCGATCGTTATTGCTGATAAATGCCGATCGTTATTACTGTCGTGTAACCGTAGCGAGATTGATTGCCTGCAGGAATCCATCATAAGGAGTTCGGCCATTGAGAAGCTCGTCCATCGAAGAAGTCTATAGGGAGTCCGGCTTCCGTAGAAACTCGGCCCGAGAGGAGGTTTTGGGGAAGTTCGGCTCCCGCAAGGGTCTGGCTGAAGCCCGGACGCTGGGAGTCCGAAGGAGTTCGGCCCGGAGCCTAGGCGCTGGGGAGTTCGGCCGCTGGACAGGAGTTCGGGGAGCTCGGCCGCTAAGAAGGTTGAAACAAGCTCGGTCGCCGGGGTCTCGGCCGAAGCCCGGCCGCTCGGAGTCCAAAGGGGCTCGGGCAATAAGTAGTTCGGCCACTTGAGGAGTTCGGCCGCTAAGAATCTGAAGCTCGGCCGCTTGATAGTTCGGTTGGTTGAAAGACTTCGGCTGAGGCTCAGCCGCTGAGAAGCTCGGCCGGATGTAGTAGTTCAGCTAGGACGCGTCCGCTGAAGTTCTTCCGCATTGACCACATCAGGCTGGGATCGAACTTGACTTTGGCAGGAGCGGGATTTATCCCCAACACTAGCCCCCCCACTCCCGAGTTCGAAATTTGAAGGAAGGGAGTGCGGATAAGGCGACTGCCAAAGTTTTTCTTCCGGGCTTCGTATTGGTCCATGTCGAAGTTCGGGGGAGATTTCATTTCTGGTTAAAGTTGATGCTGAAGTTGAGGCTCTCCAGCCGAGGTTGATTCGGTCAAAAATCCTAACTCTCGCCGAGGTCGAAGTCGGCGCTCTTCAGCCGAGGTCAGCCTAGTCGCTCGGGGGGATCTTATTTGGCCGAAGTTGATAAGATTGCTTGGAGGATATCTCATCTCCTTTGGCTGAGGTTGATGTAAGTGCTCGCGTTAGGACGAGGTCTTCCTCCTGTTCCCAACGGGCTGTGGGGGCACATGCGGACCGTCGTCCGAGCTTCTCCCCCCATCTCGTCTAAGGTGAACGAGGTCTTCGACTTTGCTCGCGTTAGGACGAGGTCTTCCTCCTTTTCCTAACGGGCTGTGGGGGCACATGCGGACCGTCGTCCGAGCTTCTCCCCCCATCTCGTCTAAGGTGAACGAGGTCTTCGACTTTGCTCGCGTTAGGACGAGGTCTTCCTCCTGTTCCTAACGGGCTGTGGGGGCACATGCGGACCGTCGTCCGAGCTTCTCCCCCCATCTCGTCTAAGGTGAACGAGGTCTTCGACTTTGCTCGCGTTAGGACGAGGTCTTCCTCCTGTTCCTAACGGGCTGTGGGGGCACATGCGGACCGTCGTCCGAGCTTCTCCCCCCATCTCGTCTAAGGTGAACGAGGTCTTCGACTTTGCTCGCGTTAGGACGAGGTCTTCCTCCTGTTCCTAACGGGCTGTGGGGGCACATGCGGACCGTCGTCCGAGCTTCTCCCCCCATCTCGTCTAAGGTGAACGAGGTCTTCGACTTTGCTCGCGTTAGGACGAGGTCTTCCTCCTGTTCCTAACGGGCTGTGGGGGCACATGCGGACCGTCGTCCGAGCTTCTCCCCCCATCTCGTCTAAGGTGAACGAGGTCTTCGACTTTGCTCGCGTTAGGACGAGGTCTTCCTCCTGTTCCTAACGGGCTGTGGGGGCACATGCGGACCGTCGTCCGAGCTTCTCCCCCCATCTCGTCTAAGGTGAACGAGGTCTTCAACTTTGCTCGCGTTAGGACGAGGTCTTCCTCCTTTTCCTAACGGGCTGTTTTTGCTTATTTTTCTCTTGCCATCCCACAATTCTTATGCCAAAAACCAAAAACGCAGAACAAAGAAATTCATTGATGATACATTCTCAGATTTTCTGAGTTCCATGGTCGAGGAAGCATTATTCCCTCCGAGTTCCTTCAAGCGATAGGTTCCGGGTCGGATGACTTCCGTTACCTTGTACGGACCTTCCCAATTTGGAGCGAGCTTTCCTTGACTCTGAGGCTGAGTGATAGCAGCTCGTCGGAGCACTAAGTCCCCTACTCTGAACGTCTTATTTTTAACCCTGGAGTTGTAGTACCGAGCCACCTTCTGCTTTATAGGCTGATATCCGGATGCGAGCTTCCTCCCTCTTTTCTTCCAGAAGGTCGAGGTTGACTCTGAGGTTTTGGGGGTTGTGCTGTTCATTGAAGCCTACAACTCGTGCGGAAGGGAGCTTAAGTTCAACCGGGATGACTGCCTCAGTACCGAAGGCCAAAGCGAAGGGTGTTTCTCCAGTCGGCACCCTCTGAGTAGTTCGGTACGCCCAGAGGACATGGTAGAGTTCGTCTACCCAGGCCCCTTTTGCCTTATCTAGCCTCGTTTTGATTCCCTGTAGCAAGGTCCGGTTGGTTACCTCAGCTTCCCCATTGGTCTGCGGATGAGCCACAGAAGTGAAGCGCTGGGAGATGTTTAATCCTTCACAAAACTCTGCGAACCTAGCCCCGGCGAATTGTCGCCCATTGTCGGTTATAAGGGTTCGGGGCAGGCCGAACCGACAAACTAGTGACTTCCAAACAAAGTCCTGTACTTTGGCCTCGGTAATTTTCGCGAGTGGTTCGGCTTCGACCCACTTGGTAAAGTAGTCAATCGCGACTAAGAGGAACTTCCGCTGTCCCGACGCTGTCGGGAAGGGGCCGAGTATGTCCATTCCCCATTGCGCAAACGGCCAGGGTGAATTAAGCGGAGTGAGTTCGGATGCCGGCCGTCTCTGCACACTAGCATTTTTCTGGCAGCGGTCGCACTTCTTTACGTATTCCACAGAATCGCGAAATAAGGTCGGCCAATAATACCCTTGCCGAAGTAGCTTTAGCGACAAAGACCTTGCTCCTAAATGGCTTCCGCAAAGTCCTTCGTGCACATCCCATAGTGCAATATTGGCTTCTGAAGGTCGAAGGCATCTCAACAATGGAAGGGAGTACGACCTTTTGTACAACTGGCCTTCGTATAAGACGTAACGGGAGGCCTGATTTTTGAGTTTTCGAGCTTCTTTTCGGTCATGAGGGAAGAACCCCCTCTTTAAGGTAGGTGACCAGTGGGTCAATCCAGCTGGGCTCGAATTCCGTCTGTAGGACATCCTGAGGTTCTTCCGTGGTTGGGTACTTCAGAGTTTCCTGAAACACTTCTTTGGGTAGTTCGGCTGGAGCCGAAGTGGCCAGTTTGGAGAGAAAATCGGCTCTCGCATTTTCTGTCCTTGGGATATGTTGAATGACGAAATTATCAAAGGCCGGGGTTAAACTTTTCACTTTCCCGAGGTATCTCGCCATGCTCTCTTCTCTTGCTTCAAAGTTGCCGTCAACCTGACCGACCACTAATCGGGAATCGCTGTAGACTCGAAGCCGATCTACTTGTAGCTCCTTTGCTATTCTTAATCCCGCAATCAGCGCTTCGTATTCGGCTTCGTTGTTGGTAGCGGAAAACTCGAAGCGCAGCGCGAACTCGGCGACAACTCCCTCGGGGCTGACCAAGACTAGCCCTGCACCAGCTCCAATGGAGTTGGAAGAACCATCCACGTGTAGAATCCAGAAGCCTTCAGAGAGGTCGGCCCTTTCCTTTGGGAAGTTCGGCTGTGATGGTTCGACTTCATCAAGGCTCGATCTCGCCTCTGTATTTGTCTTGCTTGATTCAAGTTCGGCTTCGTCCGGAATAGTGCATTCTAATACAAAATCTGCCAGTACCTGGGCTTTGATTGATGGCCTGGGCTGATAGTTGATGTCGAACTCCGTGAGCTCCATTGCCCATTTTGCGATTCTTCCGGAAGCGTCTGCTCGGTGGAGAACTGCTTTTATTGGTTGGTCCGTGAGGACCGTTATGGTGTGCTCCTGAAAGTAAGGTCGGAGCCTCCTGGCGGCAATTACGAGACAGTAAGATAATTTTTCTATCCGGGTGTATCTGGTCTCCGCGTCCCTTAGGACTCGGCTCACGTAATAGATCGGGCGTTGTGTTTTTGCTTCTTCCCTAACGAGAACCGCCGCCAGGGCCACCGAGGAGACAGCTAAATACAAGAACAACTCTTCCCCAGGTTCAGGTTTTGCCAGCAGAGGGGGCGTGCCGAGGTAATTTTTGAGTTCCTCAAATGCTTGTTGACACTCTGCCGTCCAGCTGAAGTCCTTTGGTCGCCTGAGAACCTCGAAGAAGGGCAAGCAACGTTCAGCCGACCTCGAGACGAAGCGATTTAGGGATGCCACCCTTCCGGCCAAGCGCTGAACTTCTTTAATTGTCTTTGGAGTGGTCATTTCTTGAATAGCTCGGATTTTCAGGGGGTTTGCCTCAATTCCACGTCTCGACACCATGAACCCAAGAAATTTTTCCAGAGGTTACGCCAAAGGCGCATTTGGTAGGGTTCAGTCTCATCTTATGCTTCCTCAATGCATTGAAGGTCTCTTCAAGGTCGGCCAGATGGTCAGCTGAAGCTCGGCTTTTGACGAGCATATCATCCACGTACACCTCCATGTTGCGGCCGATCTGCTCCTTGAAAATTTTGTTGACTAAACGTTGGTATGTTGCTCCCGCATTCTTGAGTCCAAAAGGCATGACCTTATAGCAGTAAAGACCTCGGCTAGTGATGAAGGCTGTTTTTTCTTCGTCTTCAGGCGCCATACGTATCTGGTTATAACCAGAAAAGGCGTCCATAAAGCTGAGGAGCTCATGACCCGAGGTTGCATCTACCAACTGATCGATCCTGGGCAAGGGGTAACTATCCTTTGGACAAGCCTTGTTTAGCTTTTTGAAGTCGACACACATCCTCCACTTGTTGTTTGCTTTCTTGACAAGAACCACGTTCGAAACCCAAGTCGGGTAATGAACTTCCCGGATTAGATTGGCTTTAAGGAGTTTATCTACCTCTTCAGCGATCGCTTTCTGCCTCTCCGGGGCATGTTGGCGTAGTTTTTCTCTTACCGATCCGGTGTTTCGAGTCAACGGCCAGCCGATGTTCCATGACCTCGGCGTCGATTCCTGGCATATCTGCTGGAGTCCAAGCGAAGACGTCTGCGTTCCTTCTGAGAAAAGCGACGAGTTGCTCCCGAACCTCGGTTGCCAGGTTGGAGCCGATCTGCACCACATGGTCTGATTTTCCATCATTTAATGACACAGAGACGAGGTCCTCTGCAGGCTCAGCTCGTTCCTCAGCGAGGTCGTCACGGACATCCAGTCCGTCAACCAGACAGGGGTCGGGCTGATCTCCCTTATACAAGGCGATTGAGTAACAATACTTTGCTAGGGTCTGGTCTCCTCTGACTTCTCCAACCCCATAGTTCGTAGGGAACTTCATCTTTAAGTAATAAGTCGACACGATTGCCCGAAGGGCATTTAAACCAGGTCGACCAAGGATAGCATTATAGGCGGACGGCGTCTTTACGACTAGGAAGTCGACCTGAGCTTTGGCCTGCTTTGGGTACTGCCCTGCTGTTACGGTCAAAGTTATGATACCTTCGACTGGTACGGTGTTGCCAGCAAATCCAACTAGCGGAGAATTCACCGAGCTCAATCGATCATCAGGTAGGGACATTTTCAAGAAGGCACCGTAGAACAATACATCAGCCGAGCTTCCATTATCTACGAGGATGCGGCGTACATCGTAGTCAGCAATATTCAACGAAACTACAACCGCATCATTATGCGGAAGTTGGATTCCCTGACCATCCTCCTCGGTGAAGACTATAGGCTCCGAAATCTTCCGTTTCTTCATCGATCCTTCAAGCCTGCTGGTTTCCTTTTGCTGAGATCCCCCTAAGATAGTGTTGATGACGCCAACGGGTGGCCGGTCTTCTTGTTGGTTTTCCCCGCTTGGCGTTAGCGTTCTTGGCCGATCTTCCACCCCCTCGGGCCGCCTTCGAAGAAACCGACTTAGTCTGCCTCGCCTGACGAGCTCTTCGATCTCGTCCTGGAGTTGAATGCACTCCTCCGTGTCATGACCGTGATCGCGATGGTAGAGGCAGAACTTGTTGGGATTACGCTTGTAAGGGTGAGAGCGCATTCTTTCTGGTCTTGGAAGCCGTTCCCGGATCTCCATCAGAACTTGAGTCTTCGGGGTGTTTAGGGGGGTGTAGTTGTGAAATCGTCGTAGGCGGGGAGAACTTCGGCGCTGAGGAGAACTTCGGCGTTGAGGAGAACTTCGGCGCGTCCTTCCGTCAGAGCTTCCCCGCTTCCGAGCTTGAGGGGGAATCCGAACTTGCTCGCGACCAGGGGGAGTCCTGGAGCGTGGCCGAGCTTCAATTCGCTTCCTTTCTTCGGAGGGTCTATCCAGCCTGCCGATCAGCCGTTTACCACCGATTTCACCATCCTTAGCTTCGAAGGCCTCCTCTGCCCGGGCATAACTTTCGGCCCGAGCCAACATATCGGCAAAGTCCCTGGGATACTTTTTTTCCAGGGAGAACAATAGGTCATTTTTCTGAAGGCCGCTCTTGAGCGCGGCCATGGCGACCGATTGATCCAAGGTCTCGGACTTCTAACGCAGCGGTATTAAACCAAAAAATGAAAGCCCGGATGGATTCCCCTTCTCTCTGCCTGATGGCCATTAAGGAGTCTGAGCTTCGGCGTGGACGCCGACTACTGACGAAGTGGGCCGCGAACTGTTGACTCATTTGGTCGAATGACAGGATGGTACTCGGCTTGAGTGCCGAATACCAGTTTCTGGCGGCTCCTTTAAGAGTAGAGGGAAAAGCCCGGCACAGGATGGCGTCTGGCGCGCCATGAAGCAACATCGTCGTCCGGAAGGCTTCCAGGTGGTCGACCGGGTCAGTGGTCCCATCATAGCTCTCAAACTGTGGGAGTTTGAAGTTCGGCGGGACTGGTTCTTGCATAATTTTCTGTGAGAATGGAGGGTCGGTTCGGATCTCATTACCATATGAGGGAGGAGCGTGGCGGAGTTCTTCGATCCGACGACTCATTTCCAAGAGCCTTCTATCCAGGAGATCTTCGTGGTCTCTCATTTCTAAAGTCTTCTTGCTGATCGGATGAAAAGCTTCTCCCTGGGATGAGCTGCGGTCTGAACAAGGGCTCTCCTTCCGTTGCTTTCCTTTTTCGGGAATTGGAGGTCGGGTAGCCCATGTCGATTGCCTCTGGACTGGACAACGCGGCTCCGGAGGATCCGAAACCGATTGGACTGGTACGGCGGCTTGCTGGTGCATGGCCTGTACCGCTTGAACGGCCTCGGTGAGGCCACGAACCTGCTGGACGAGCAGGTTGAACTGTTCAGCGTCTACCGCGGCCTGGATTGCCGGGACTGGAGCGGTAGCGGACGGACCTGGACGGGATCGGGCCGCGGAGGCCGCCGATCGCCGAGTTGCAGAATGAGCCTGAGTCACTGGGGCTGGAGCTGGAGCGGATGGACTCGAACGAGATCGGGCCGCGGAGGCCGCCGATCTCCGAGTGGAGGCTCTCCTGGGGGGCATCTTTTCTCTTTGGAAGGGGATTTGAATTAAAAAAAAAAGGTCTCTCGAGCACTCCTTTAAGAACAAAGGAACACCGGCTTCCTTTAAGAAGGAAATCTTCGTCGGTAAAGCCCTCCTTCTAGCGCCAATCTGTTGACGCAGAAACTTATCGTCGTCGGAGTTGAGGCCGAAGAGGCTGCCGCCGGGGACCTGCAAAATAAAGTCTCGCTCGGAACCGGTGGGTGTGGCTCCGGAAGACCCTCCGACGCTCAAGTTAGTTCCTGTCAACAGGAATGGAGTGCTTGATAGAGTATAGAGGAGAAGAAAAGGATTTTCAGAACCTGTTGTAAAGGTATCCGGAGGGTCCTTTTTATAGAGGGAGCTTATTGTAACCGTCCTGATCAATGCCGGTCGTTATTGTCGATCGTTATTGCTGATAAATGCCGATCGTTATTGCTGATAAATGCTGATCGTTATTGTCGATCGTTATTACTGATAAATGTCGATCGTTATTACTATCGTGTAACCGCAGTGAGATTGATTGCCTGCAGGAATCCATCATAAGGAGTTCGGCCATTGAGAAGCTCGTCCATCGAAGAAGTCTATAGGGAGTCCGGCTTCCGTAGAAACTCGGCCCGAGAGGAGGTTTTGGGGAAGTTCGGCTCCCGCAAGGGTCTGGCTGAAGCCCGGACGCTGGGAGTCCGAAGGAGTTCGGCCCGGAGCCTAGGCGCTGGGGAGTTCGGCCGCTGGACAGGAGTTCGGGGAGCTCGGCCGCTAAGAAGGTTGAAACAAGCTCGGTCGCCGGGGTCTCGACCGAAGCCCGGCCGCTCGGAGTCCAAAGGGGCTCAGGCAATAAGTAGTTCGGTCGCTTGAGGAATTCGACCGCTAAGAATCTGAAGCTCGGCCGCTTGATAGTTCGGTTGGTTGAAAGACTTCGGCTGAGGCTCAGCCGCTGAGAAGCTCGGTCGGATGTAGTAGTTCAGCTAGGATGCATCCGCTGAAGTTCTTCCGCTTTGACCACATCAGGTTGGGATCGAACTTGACTTTGGCAGGAGCGGGATTTATCCCCAACAATATCTATATGGAATAGCTGCTAGATTTCACATCCAGTGATGCTGATCACAAGGTCTGTAAGCTGCAAAGATCCATCTATGGACTTAAGCAAGCATCTCGGAGCTGGAATGCTCGTTTCAATGATGTGATCAAATCATTTCGATTCATCAAGAATGAGGAGAAATCGTGTGTATTCAAAAAGGTCAGTGGGAGCACTATTGTCTTTCTCATACTATACGTGGATGACATCCTTCTTATTGAAAATGATATTTTCATATTGACCACAGTTAAAATGTGGTTATCAAAAGAGTTCTCTATGAAAGATTAAGGAGAGACATTCTTTATTCTAGGAATTAAGGTCTATAGGGATGACCGAATAGGATGCGAGGTCTCTCACAGAAGATGTACATAAAGAAGGTACTGAAGAGATTTAGCATGGAAAACTTCAAGAGAGGATTGGTGCCCTTCAGACATGGCATTTATCTCTCTAAGAAGATATATCCCAACACACCTGAGGAGATTAAACGTATGAGCAAGATCTCTTATGCTTCGACAATAGGGAGCCTCATGTACGCCATGCTATGTACACGATCTGATATCGCCCATGCTGCGAGTGTCATGAGTAGATATTAGTCGAATTCAGGTGAAGAGCACTGAAATTCTGTGAAATGTATCCTTAAGTACTTGAGAAGGACTAAGAATATGTTCTTAGATTTTGGTAATAGAGAACTTCAGATCCAGGGTTATACAGACTTAGATTTTATGTTTGATATAGATGATCAAAAGTCGATATCTGGTAGTCTATTTGTGTGTAATAATGGTGCTATCAGCTGGAAGAGTTTCAAACAGACTGTAATAGCAGATGCTACCATGGAAGCAAAGTACATCACTGCATCGAAAGCTGCAAAGGAGGCGTTCAGGTATAAGAAGTTCACCACAGAACTCAGAGTGATGCCATCAGATGCCGTCCCTTTGTACTGCAACAATAATGGCGCCATAGCTCTAGCTAAGGAGCCGAGGTCTTATCAGAAATTCAAGCACATCAAGCGGTGATTCTACCTCATCCATGATTACCTCGAGAAGGATTATGTCGAGGTTAAAAGAGTCGACTCCATGGATAATGCGGCAGATCCACTGACAAAATCTTTAGGCCAGCAGAAGATCGAAGCCCACCTTAAGAAGATGGGATTTAGATTTGTAGCCAATTGGCTTCAGATCAAGTGGGAGTTTGTTAGATGTATGTCCTAAAAGTCAGATTGACTAACACTTGTAATATACTTTTAAGGATAATTTTATAATTTTGATTATAAATTAATAAAAAAATTATTTTTTTTATCACGATGTGTATTTAAAGTGTATGTGATACATCCTTTGAGTTAATGGTAATGACAATTCATATTTTCAAAGAGTTAAAAATTTAAGACATGAATTTTCATAATTAACTCATAAACTGCTTCCGACCGTAGGATCATTATGAGGATCGTGATTGATCCGAAAGATTGGTGTACGATCAATTTCTTTAAGTAGATGAATTTTGAGTTTACGGTGTGGAGACATCGGAGCGAGAGTATAGATACTCGTTAGAAAATGAGGGCACTGAGCGTGACCACCTCGAGCATTCATAAGAAAGTCTACTTTCTCGTCGATGACCGGCTCCATGTTATAGTAGTATGTCTGGTTCTTTGATCTAAGATGCATCAATAATTTACCTTGAGGGTGTTGTAGTTTGACTATACCATAACTTGATCTCCTAGCCATTTGGTACCCTGAGATGTATGTTGGCTATAGTACGTTTATTTTAGAAATTAGATTGCATCAATAAGGGATCTATCTACCTCAGTAGATGAGGAATAGCCTTATGTTGATCATGAGAATCGAGTCCATAAGCCCATGGCCATGGCAGAGTGAAAATGATAGAAAGAGTTTCTATAAGGATTTCACATAGGACTCGAATCGAATGATTAATTCATATGACGGATATTGGGTTTGATGAGTTCACCTTAACCCTAATCTTATCAAAACTCAAGATAGAAGAACCCAATCACATAAGTAGCTGCACCAAGAGGTTCACTTTCAGTTTTGATGGATTGCTACCATATACTGCTAGGTGTCACTGGTGGATTTTAGGAGTAATTAGAATGATTTTGATGATTGATTATTTTAATTGTACGAATCAAAAAAATTCTGGTCCATCAAAAGATATTTCGATGATGGAGATCACGGCATGTCTCATTACCATACAAAACTGAACCTAACTGAATCACACAAATAAGAGTTTGGATCTAGATGTCATCAATTGAGTTAATCTAGTTCGATTGGTTTAGATTAGATCCAATCAGGTTCAAAGTAATCGTGCTAGCACACGATTGAGCCTGACTTTCTCTTTCTATAATCTTTCTGATTCATTGCAACTGAGTCAAATTTGATTTGACTTATTTCTATATCTTGAATAAGTTTATTTTCATCTGACTAGAATAAGTTCAGATTAGATTAATTATGAAAATTAAATTTATTCCTAGTGCAATTGGACTAGGGTTAATATTGATCCAATTGAGAGAATTGAGGATCATGTGATCAGAGAATTTTAAAATTTTTTTTAAAAATTATTTTGCTCTAATTTTTAGATATATGATAGGGCACGAGTTATACTTTGGGTGTGCAAAATTTTATAATTTTTTGAGGTGCCTAGGTTGGGTTTTGATAGAGTTTGATTTAAATCAAACTCTTGAGGGAAGAGTCCTAGATGCACATGGACTCTTCCTTATCCTTTCATGCCGCCACCTTCCAGATGGATTTTTGGCGTCAAAACTATATGGGATTTGAGGTTTTTCATGGAGATCAGGTCCAAGAGTCCCAATGGTCGAATTAATAAGATTTTTGGTGAAAAAAGAACTCTTTATGGCGCTATATCTTGTATAAGAACTCTTCTCACGAAATTGTCTCAATGTAATTTATTTTTTCCACACCCAAAGGAGTCTTCCCTGTGATATCCACGCCCCCTCTATCCTCTCTCTCCCTCTCTTCTACATGTCTAAAAAGTTAGGCACAAATCTGAGTTGAAGGTCCAAGATTGTTGGCATAAGATTTAGCATTTATGCGATGATGTTCGTAAGATGAACAGACTGTCCTCAGAAGTCGTTTTGAAGGCTTTTCAAGTAAGATCCAGATCTGATTTTTTGAGGAGAGATTCATGAGGAAAAGACGTTCAGATCCCACCTGAATAGATACCGGTAGAGGTCAGACGCGTGCATGGCTCTTTTCAGAACCTCAGGAATCAACAGGATCATCGTAGGATAATTAGATTACTAAATCAGGTACTTAAAATTAAATCTGATTTAATTTTATTTTTAACTTTTAATATCAGATCTCTATGATCAGATCCGAGAAGTCTCATATCTGATTAGAATTTTAAAATTTTTTTTTAAAATATTTCTTCAGATTCAATCAGATCTGAATAATCCTGTGTCGAAAAAATAAATTTTTTCTTCAAGGGAGGGGGTACCCAAGAGATCATTATTGGATAAAGGTTAATTGAGCTGACCAAGCTACCAGTGTCCCAGTGCTATTGATCCATGATTTCGGTCAACTTTGATATATGACTAAAATATTCCTCTATCAGATGATGTGCAAATTTAAATATACCGATAGGATTACTCTCTTTGTTTTGGAAAAGCTGCTCATTTCTACTATTCCAAATTGCCCAAGTGGTATAAGCTACCAGTGTTCTATTGAAATCATGGGAGGGACCAACCGAGTATATCTATATGAGTAGCTGTATGGAAGCAATAGGAAGGTTGTTTTGATAATGACCATATGCAGCCCAAGTTAGGGCACTCAAAGAGACAATGTTACAAGTCCTCTATTAATGATTGATACAAGCCACAAAAAGTATTTTGACTAGAAATCCCCTTGAATGAACCAAACTAGCTATCCTAAATTTAATTAACCACTAAGAAAATCAGTGAATAAAAATTAATAAAAATAATTAAAATATAAAATAATAAAAAATTAAAATAAATTAAAAAAATTAACTAAAAAATTCATTCATGATTAAAATTCAATCTAAAAAGCAACTCAGTCAGCATGCGCAGTCAAGAAGTTCAAAATTGAACCGTTGGTAGTTAAAAAATGACTATTAGATTAGGACTAATTAACTTAAATAATTTGAATTTAAAAGAATTAAAGATAGATATCTAATATTAAAAAAAATTAAATAGCACTGATTTAGAAATTTTAGATTATTTTTTATACATAATCTGAGATTTTACAGTGTCCTGGACAAGGAAGATAGATTCCGAAGTGGTTGAGTTGACTGGCTACTGATTCATAACAAGATGGACTAGACGTCATCGGATTAAAAATCATCTAAATACAGAGTTAAAATACTATAAAAAATATCTAAATATAATAAAAATTCAAAATAACTTTAAATGGAGGACAAAATATGAAAGTCGGCATTGGGGGTTGGGTTTGCTTTAAAATGCATGCTACTTTCACGTTCGTGCAGGCGGTAGGATGGTTTCCAGGGAAGAAATCAAGCGTAGCATCCGACGGTAGTGGGCCCGGATGTGGTTCGGTGGAGTCAATAGAGAAGTCGGATCGCCGGGGAGAAGCATTGGTGGCGCCGGAGAACGCCGAAGGCGGCGGAAGGCGCCAGCAGCGGTGGAGGCTGCCGCAGGTGTTGTCGGGAAGGGGCCAGCCGCATCGCTGGTGTGGGTGCGGCGGAACAGTCGTGGAGGAGCCGATGGTGGGGTCAAACCATCGGAACGGATTAGGGGCAGTCGCTGGCACTGGGTCTGCCGTGATCGGTCGATCGGAGGGTGGGGATGGGATCATCGGTGGAACAGATGGCGCAGGGGGTTTGGGTGGTCGGAGGAATAGGGCTTTGAGAAACCCTCTCGGGCATGAGGTCGGTGGTGTCGATGGTGGAGGAGGGGGCGATGCAGACACAAGTATCCGTGAAGAGGCGACGATGTCACAGGGGGTGGGGGGTTTGAGGTGGTTCCGAGCTATGGAAGCGGTGGTTGACGGCAGCGTGCGGCGTTGGGGAGCAGAGGTGTCGCAGAGGGAGGGTTTTAAAGGAAAGTGGTGGTGCGGCGCGGTGGTGGTGGCAGTGGGCGGCGGATGACTATGGAAGCTTAGAGGGTGGCGAGTGTCTTAGGGAAGCTGGGAACAGGGCGGCTGGAGCTCTAGGAGCTTAGAGAAGAGAAATTTTAGCAAAGTAGAAGAAGAAGAAGTAGAGAAAGTAGAAGTTAAGGAAGAAGAGAGGAAGAAGAAGAAGAAGAGAGGCAGAAAAAATCTCGCGACGGATTTCACTTGATTTCCGTTCTCCTTTTCCCATTACCTAACAACCCATCAATGGGTCTTGACAAATCGTAACAAACTCTATAACAAAATGGTAAACTAATAGAATTTCCTAATCCAGCTCATGCTTTAAAGTGCTATATAAGTTAAAAATAAAAAAATATATATATCTAATTTTTTATATACCTATTCATACATTCACGTAATAAAAAAAAAAAAAAATTATATATAAATCTGCAACAATAATAATTTTGAATGATAACCTCATCAACGAAAAAATATCTTGCAAAGAAGACTGTCCCAATCCAATTTTCACATGAATATTTTAACTCTAAAAGCCACTTTCAATTTTCATACGCATGTAAGATTCTTCCTCTCATTGTCACGCTGGTCTTGCTGACCAACTCTGATTACATCTTTAATCCTTAATTTAGAAGATCCTAAAATTTTCCAAACCAACCTGTCTTCACATTAACTTTTAGGAATAGAAATTTTCTTAATAGTTTGAGCAATATTAAGTAAAAAAAATTAATCCAAAAGTTCAGAATCCCATGTTCCATCCAATTTAATCACCTCTAAAACTTTTCAATGATCCTCAAATATATTGTAATTGATGGGAATATCCATTTGGTTCAGCGAAGTCCGAAAAATCTGAAGATTTTAATCAAAATGGCACCAAATGTCCATTGTTATTTTTTCCTTGCAAGTGCATCCTCTTAGAGTTACTGAAAAGAACTCTAAAAGAAGAACAGGTGCATGGACCTTATGAAAGCAGTGCTGCACAGGCATGGCATGTTCTGTGTACCATTAATTTCTGTTAAATTTTGAGGATTTTTCTTTTCCTGATAGTTTGGAAGGGATTTAAGCCCCCTATTCAAGCAAGGGAATTTCAACATATAGCACAGATTGAATCAAACTCGCGTAGGGGTGTAACCAATCCGGGATTGGAATGAAAGCCAATATCCTGCAGAATAGAATCCCCTTCTTTTGACTAAAATGATAAAAAGTGATCCACAATGCCCCTGAAGCTATATGTGATCCCGCTTAGAACATCAAGGATGGTAGCATGATAGCAGTGAACCCATGCAGTATATGTTCATCCTACATACCAATCTGTATGGTATCATCAATCATCAGAAAATCTAAGATTGTATTTGGTACCCAGATTACCGGCAATTTAAAATGAGCCTACCATATTACTATGTTTGGTATGTCTTTTGAATGATAATTCAAATTATCTTGATAATTTACATTATCTCCCAAGAGGCAATGTACATAAAAATATCTTTAGGAGGGATAGCTATGCAGATTATTAATTTTTTGATAATCTTATAATAAAAATTTTGAATAAAATTATTCCTCAAAAAATCATAAAACACTCATCACCAACCGTTCCCTTCCCTCGGTGCCACTAGCGGCTCCTCCGCGTGCGAGCCTCGCCAATGACTTCTTTATATATTTATATATTATTATTATTATTATATATAGTTATATATTTATATATTTATATATAAATAATATATAAATATATATATATATATATTTATATTTATTATAAATAATATATAAATATATTTATATATTTATGTAATATATATGTGTGTAAAATGTATAAATATATAAACATATATATTATTATATATAATATATAAATATATTTATATATTATTTATATATAAATAATATATATATTATTTCTCATTAAGAAGAAGAAGAGCAACATTACTAAAAATATTTTAAAATTTTAATTTTACATTAGTAATCTGATTGTCATACCAAATATGTCAATCAAGATTTTCAGTTATTTTACTGTAACATTACTTATATGTACCAAACATAGTAATCAATATTACTATCAATTTGATGGTGCCAATCTATGTTTCAAGATAATCCAATCATTATATTATATATAATATTATTATATATATTTATATAGTTATATATTTATATATAAAAATAATATATACATATATTTATATATTTATGTATTATATATATATGTGTGTGTAAAATGTATAAATATATAAATATATATATTATTATATATATAATATATAAATATATCTATATATTTATGTATTATTCATATATAAATATTATATATATTATTTCTCATCAGGAAGAAGAAGAGCAATGTTAATAGAAATATTTTGAAAATTTAATTTTATATTACGGATAATCTGATCGTCATACCAAATATGTAATCAAGATTTTCAGTTATTTTACTGCAACATTATCTATATGTACTAAATACAGTAATCAATATTACTAGCAATTTGATGGTGACAATCTATCTTGAAGGTAATTCATATTATCTTTTAAGATTGCCCGGCAATGCACCAAACACAACGTAACTAGATTAATTGCCAGAATAATAGACCATAGTAACACTATCCAATGAAACTGATAACCACTACTGACAATGTAAAGTTGCTTCCCGATCATCAACACAAACCCAGCTGAATCCGTCTCCCCAAACACCGTATCATAATACACTAAGAGATGACCAAATTCTCCCACCACGACAAGCATTACTCCTTCTGAAACACAATATTGGCTCATAATATAGCTTCCATGTGGAGCATCGGCTTACCAGAACATGATGGTCGATATGCAGCAACCCAACAGAGAACTTACATATTTGTTGGACTCCAAATCGAAATCCTTGAGCTCCCCAAGTCGAACCATATAAATGACAACGATTCCCTTCGCTTAATAGACAGCCTTGATCATCCTGTGAAATGGTTAAGAACAAAGGCAGCCACCGTATATATTATATGAGAGATGTCCGTAAGGAAAGAATACTTGATCAAAATTATTTGTCCCCCTGGTATAGAACTTGATATCCGACCGATGAAGCAGCAGCAGGATATAAGAGTGTTATCGACAAAAAGATGATGCGATTTGAACATAGCCGATGATAAGCATAGAATAAGCTGATGGCAGACTTGAACTGAGATCCATATGCCTTGAGAAAAATTAGCAGAGGAAAGAAAGCCTAAAAGTCCGGTGTTTCAGCCTGAGAAAGGAGATAATATGTGACGAGGCTCTTGTAGTGTTCCGACTACAGAGTGCCAAGGCACAAACACAGAAATAATAGCAGGATAGGCACCAGCATAATGAACATTGATCGGCATGGAAACGTGAGAGAAATCAATGCTTTCTTAAAAATACCACCTGAGCACAATCAGCCTGTAAAGGGCACTTAGAGCAAAAGGTAACATATCACCTATGTCAGCAATCAAAGCCTGATGGGCCATAAAATCTGCTACCTGATTACCTTCCCGGCAAATCCGAGAGACCCTAACCAATGGCCTTGACGTGGCCAGTTCCTGATGTCACCAAGTGGAGGAGAATGGGGGTGATTAGAAGAGAGAGAAGTTAACCAGTGAATCGTCGTTAAAGAATCCCCTTCCAACCAAAAATTATGTAGGTGAAGTTCATTAACAGCCATTTTAATTCCCAACCAAGCAGCTGTTAGCTCTGCTAGAGGCACAAAAAACAGACAGATTAGATGGCAGTTGAAGCTGCGCAAATGGATCAAACAAGTTAAATAATAAACCATGGACAAATAATAACCATCATACGGATTAAACAAACAGATCGGAAAGCATACATCTAAAGAAAGCCGAGCCAGAAGGTAGATACAGCTGTAGAATATGTCAAAAGCATCAGAAATGTGCACGCCTTGAGATGTGAATTTCTTTTCAGGGGTGATAATAGGTGTGAGATTTGATCGGAGAAAAAAGTTTACAAGACAAGCAGCATCTAAGCATTTTTCTTGCTGTCTGGCCAGGACAATCTCACTTTGATATCCTCAGACTCCCCAGAAAACACAAGCATCAAAAAGATAAATGATTCAAGGGGGGAAAGACAATTTTGATCTTCAGCCAGGGAAGGAAACAACATTACAACATAGATACAACGCCCATCTATTTTCATATGGAAACATGGTAGAATATTTTAAGGGCGGATGAGAATTATGCGGGGAAGGCGCTCTATTTAGTCCCACATCGCCGGTTTACGAAATATTGTAATGCTTTAACAGAGAAAAGAACCACGCCCTTCGGTGTCGAGCTACTTAGCGTGGTTTTGTAACTCGAAAATGAGATATCAGTGGTTAAGACGTCAGATGGTGCCTGTTGGTCTGGGTGCAGCTTGGGCTTGTGGTAGGCTCACCCGCGTGAGGATGGTTTCGCAGAGCAGCGATTACCTTCCGTTCTCAACGGCGAACGCACCCTCCACGACCCACCTTCCGCTGACGACCACTTTTCTCCCATGCTCTTATTTCTAAAAACCATCAGCCAAGTCTATTTTCCTCAATAGCTCTTAGTTATTCTCAAAAAAAGGCCTACATCATTCCAGCTGTGAAGATCACCTACAAAGAATACTATATTCAATGTAACCAAACTAGATAGCATCCCCGATCTGATTCAGCTCAACTAGGATCAACAAGATCACCTACAAAGAATACTATATTCAATGTAACCAAACTAGATAGCATCCTCTGATTCAGTTTTTAAACTCTCGTTGCATTAGAGAATCTGATCTCTAAAATTTGCACTTTTTAAACTCTCGTTGCATTAGAGAATCTGATCTCTAAAATTTGCACTAACATAGCAGATAGCATCATTTTTTAGAATTTTATTTAAGTAATCTAGGTCTCTGAAATTTGCACTAACATAGCAGATAGCATCATTTTTTAGAATTTTATTTAAGTAATCTATGTCTCAGATCCAGTAAGGAGCTTCAAGATAAGGTTCAGGGACTTGGTGCGAAGGATTATTGAAGCAAAATATAATATGAGTGATTTGTTTTCTAGGTGGTGGCAAATATTTTGCTTCCTCAACTGGCTCATTAAATGGTAGCTAATAATTACAAATAGAAGAACTGGCTTATCCATTTCATGACAGTATATCCTTCAAATTTGCTTCTACGAAAAATACTTGGGTGCAACATAATGCACTATTAGATAAGCTATTGTTTAAAGGATGTGGCATTACACACACTGACCTTTGACAAGTATTGTAGAATTTATATTTCTATTATCAGTGTTGGTGCAGAATCTAGTTGACGCTGGATCGAGTTGGAATTGAGGAAGAAGAGATCATCGTCGGTGACCTGCAAAATAAAGTTTCGTTCGAAGTCGGTGGTGATGGCTCCGACAGGACCCTCCGACGATTAAATCAGCTTTTCTGATCAACAAAAATGGAGTGTTCAGAAAAAAATTCAGCAGAATTTTGAAAAGGAGAAGAGAGCTTAGAGAAAACATATCTAGAGAATCTCTTTTTATACATGGAGCCTGGAGCAGACTGATAGATGATAGTCGTAACCATCCGATCGTGGATTGCTCGGGGCTACATGAAATTTATTATGGAGAGAGATATGAGAAAACATATCTAGAAAGTCTATTTTTATATACGGAGCCCGAAGCAGATAGATGATAGTCGTAACCATCCGATCGTGGATTGCTCGGGGCTACATAAAATTTATTATGGAGAGAGATATTGTCCGTAGTAGACTAATAATAACAATTGTAACCGTCCGATAGTGGGATCGTCCATAATAGATTGATAAATGATAGTCATAACCATCCAGTAGTGGGCTGCTCGGGGTCACGTGGAGTTTGTTACGGAGAGAGGCATCCATTGTCGTGATGTACACGTTCGTTGAGATTTAATAGTTGAAGTTCAGAGAAAGTAGGCATTGGTTGGTGAAGAGCTTTGACATATATCAATTCTAGAGGAGTTCGGACTCCTAAAAGAAATACGGCTAGAGGAGATCATCCGGACGGAATACTACTTGAAATCTGAAAGTAATCCATCGGAGGAATCCAAATGGAGTTCGACTAATGGAGAAGTCCAGAAGAAGTTTGACTTCTGGAGGAATCCGACTGTAGGAGAAGTTCGAAAGGAGTTCGGCTGCTGGAGGAATTCGATTGAAGAAGAAGTTTGGAAGGAGTTCGGCTTCTGAAGGAATCCGATTGAAAGAGAAGTCCGAAAGGAGTTCGGTTCCTGAAGGAGTTTGGGAGGGATTTGATTGTTGGAGGAAGAATTTTCGATCGAAGTTCTTCCGTGATTATCAGTTACATTAGGCTAAGCATCAGATTGAACTTCGGCAGGAGCCGAATTTATCTCCAATAATTAGAAACACATTAAACCATCATGGATGAACTTTTATACTCTGCTAACTTGCTCGAATGCTTACAAAGGCATTAACATTAGCTTGAATGATTGCTAGAATAAAAAAACGAAACCTGATGCATTGAACTGGGGAAAATATGCAACACAAATTTGAGGGTTGAGCCTAAAAGATAAGGGTTGAGGGTTGCATTGTGTATTTTCAAGAATTTTTCCTACAAATATGAATGCATAATCAGCTATGGTATAAGAAATAGTGGTTTTCTCTGAAATAAACTGCCAAAAGTAAAATAAGAAAGTCCCCAAAGTTTCCTCCAGTTATAAACATAAGCAGACCTTTTCTCCTATGTATATGAAACTGCCTTGTACATATCTAGTTCGGTATTTGTTCATACACAAAGATATAACATGAAAATTGTCCTCAACATAAATAGATTTCCATATCAAAAATTAAAAACACTCATAAAATAAGATTCATTTTATTCCATAAATATAAGTACTAGTCATTTTAGTTTATCACATGGAAGCATATCATATTAAAGATTTATATCAATAAAATAAGGAGAAAATGAGCTCAACCACTCGATAATAAATATAATATTTGTATCCTCATTTATCATACATTCACATTTTATCCGATTGCTAATATATCATTAAACCCTCCTCCCTTCGTCAAAATGAAAAAGGCCATACAAATAAAGTCTTTTTTTATTTTTTCCTTCATCGTATCATTGCAAGCTATAGTTTTGACGACATAAAGTTAAAGCAGGATTTATCGCATCAACCAACCCAACGTTTCCTTCCCACTTAAAACTAACCACCTTGGCATATCAAATGTTTGATTCAAACCGCAAAGCTAATAAAAATCTTTTATAGGAGATTTATGTGCATATATGTACGTGCATGTGTGTAGGCGCGTGCGAGAGATTCTCCATACATGCAGGCGGTTTACTCAGGAATGCAACACCGATGAGAGTCCATTGAACTCATCCTTCCCTATCTTATGGTAGATCTAGCCTCCTCACCTGACATCTTTCAATTAAGATCAGTACCGCTTTTCTCACATTCCAACAAAAAAAAAAAAAAAAAAAATCTGTAACAAGTCAGAGAACCGTAGTGATCGAGGTCTCATTTGTTCTTTCATTTGAGGCTCATCTCTCCGCCAAAAGTTGCTAGGTTCTTCATGACAAAGACACATGTACGAAGTCACAACATTTTGAAAGAAATTGCCACGACTGCAATCCTGCTGGCTTTGGCATCCCATCGCTAAGCATAATCAAAGCATAAAATACGTTCTTCACATTACAAAGCCACAATCTGCAAGGCATTAAGCATTAAGCAAAATGTTTTAAAGGGCTGGATAAGTTTTTGGGGCAATCTCCAAGCATAACCAAAACCGATACCAACTGCTTGACAAGCCATCCAAGAATGGTCATTAAGTTTACCCAAAAACTGAAAAACCAAAAAGGAAAAAACAAACAAACATAGCTTATAAAGTGAACAACATCTAATTGCCGAGCCACAGGACTACCTAGAACTACCACCCAGCTAATTGCTTAGCCTGCGAGCTACCGGGAACTAAATCTTAGCCAGCGACCGTGAGGCAACCTGCCTAGAAACAGAATGATGTATCCAACTGATTCTTTGAGATTTTCCAAATATTACAATTATTTATGAACTAATCAAATATTTATCATTCTTTAGCAATTCATGAATAACTCGTTCATGACACTCTTGAAAGTTACTGATTTAAGATGGATATATCTTAAATTTTATTTGCCCAGGCAAGTGTAACAACTCAAATCCTTGTTTGAAAAAGCTGCCTTACATCTGTAATCTAGTGCAAGCCAAAACCTCATCCCAAAAGGCTAGCAAATACCTTTTTTTTTTGTTCCCTTGTTCTTTGAGTTTCTAAAGATATCCAAGAACAAATCCAATCAAATTTAGTTACAATTACAGTGATTGGTGCATGGGCAACCTCAAAAGAAAAAGTGCCACAACATGTTATACACGAACCATGGAGCCACCCTGTTCTGCTTATCTTTTGTAATCTTTTGTAATGATCCAAGATCTCATCCAAAAGCCTGGTCAGAAGTTATCTTGGATTTCTTGGATCCTGAACAAGCATTCAAGATGTTTTTAGTGCACAACCAAAATAAGCCTATACGGCTGGATGTGCACTTAAAAGCCTTTACTGGGAAACAACCAAACTTCCAACAGAACTGCATCCCAGAAATTGAAGTCACTTTGCAAAGGCCAAATTACAATTTCTACATGATCGGCATGACAAATATTTCAAGTAGGTTAGAAATCAAAAATAAATATAAAGAAAAATAATACAATTACAGATTGACCACATTGATTAATACAATTGCAGGAGCATTGCCTGCTAACAAAATTGGATTTCCGCATTAAGGAAAAAAATGTGAACTTTTTTTTTTTTTTTTGGCAGATACATGATTATGATACACTCATCTGGGAGCACTTATCAGCACCTTCAAGTGATGGGTATCTTTACCTGATATTTGAATAATGCCACCTTGCTCGTCCACCTTCTCTATCACTAGCCTCAGCAATGGAACTCTTGAGAGGATTTTGCAGGACCTGACCATGATCAGCTTTTTCTGTTCCACAAAAAGCATCATAGCAACCTCCGAGCATGTCAAATAAGCACAGAAATGGAAATCATAACAGAATATGTGCATGACACTTGCATTTAAGTGAGAAATAAAGATGTAAACAGATATCAGTAGCATCACCTTTTACAATATGATTAAAATTTACATGTGACAAAAAGATAATCTTGCTAGTTTTCTTTTACAAGTACCATCATTTAGCATTGTCACTTTAGTATCGAAATTACTAACAGTCCGGTCTCTACCCATCAACTTGGTTGTGAAATTAACAAATGTTGGAAACATTCAAAATCAGAGTAGTTGAAAATGATTTATATATACATATATATATTAAAAGAAAAGGGTGGGGAATGAGGGGAGTAGATTGGGTTGCCATGGTTCCACCAACCTTTGCACGTGTGAGGGCAACGTTGATCCTGTGCCAATCTCCAAGCAAGGAGGAAGTGCAGGCTCTCGAGTTTTCACTAGATCGTACAAACGATAATAATATGCAATCCTTGTCCCTTCCCTGCTCGAACAATACCATATGTGATGTAAGAAATTGGATGAGCCAGGCCAGTGGCACTCAGAAACAAAAAGATTTGGGTCATAACATCAAGTTGAAAGCTAAAATCACCAAATGACCATGTTAAATGAAAACAGTCTTATCTTGCATTCTCAACTAGTGGGAATGGGGAAAACAACGGTCCAACCTACAATGGACAACTTCAACACAAGCACATTCCACTCAAGTGAAAAAGGCATGCCTCAAACCAGACAACAAAACAGTCGGTGACATCCAATCTTATCATGACACAAATATTGAACACAGTCGATGGGTATTTTATGCTTTTAATTCACTGTTAACACAAACAATCAATTAACCGAAGTAACCAGTTGATGGTTGTCAGAAAACTTTGGAAAATATAACAATCTACAAGAACAGATGCTTCAAAAATTATCTTACGAGTTCCAAACTGTAACCTGGTATTTGTCAATTGTCTGAACCTCAACAGAAGCACCAACAACTTGTCGAATGAGATTGACCTGAGAGTTGTAAGGGGTAATGATACCAATTTCATCTCCAATGATGCCTGTCTTCACTAATTCTCTCGTGATCTGTAAAATAACACAAATGAATATAAAAATTTCAAGCCAAATTCACTAAATATCCAAAAAGGCAAAGATAGATATAAAAGTTAGAAATAAAAGTTAAGTTTCATACCTCTGAAATAATAAATGCTTCTGTAGGGTCGTTCACAGTATTGTGTTCTTTGCCTCCAAAGCAGGCAACCGATCTGAAGGATTTCATTCCAATATCAAGCTCTATTTAGCGGATATATGGTAATAAAAAATGAAAACAAAATTCCCACCAACCTGTGTTGATAAATTAAAGTTTTTTATGTAGATTACCATTTTAAAGTTTTTTTATGTACCACTATGGATATTACCGGTAGTTGTGATCAATTTCCTGTCATGTTTAAATGCCATTTCTATAAGAGAATGAAAATGATGGGTGGAAACCCTAAAAGGCTTGACTTGTAAAGTTCAAATCACTTTATTTTCATGAAAGAGGTCATTAAATTGGTAACCCTATACCATCAATCGTGCAGCATCTTTCCCTCCAACAGTATTTTACTGAGGTATGTATCCATCAAAAGATCAACTTACAATAGAGGTTAAAAAATTTGAAAATGAAGAACTAGGAGAAACATCGGCAGATTTGGAGCTCTTGAGAACCATAAATTCTTAATTTCAACATTTCTTGAATAGATGAAGCATGTCTTAGATGATAACTCCGCACAAGAAACAGAACCAAAGTTGATTTACGTTGTTTATAATTCCATATGAGAACCAGAAAGAAAGTTGATTTTACCTCCTTTAGCCACAATGTGATGGTTCCTGTGCTAGAAAACTTGAGCTTGGCACTTGCTATCTCAGATGAACCACAGCATAATCTGTCCCCATAAATTAGTGCATTTGACAGTTCCATTATACCAGCACACATGCGGTACTGAAAGCAAAAGGAAGACCTAGCTCATTAACTATTCTAGCTTTGATATCAAGCATGAAGCATCAAGTCATCTTTAATATAAAAAAATGGGAAACATCATTTGAAGGAACCTGGCACTGCAAGGCCGAAATTGCCTCAGGATGCGCTCCTGATGACCCGCAAAACAAGCTAATGCCCATTCCGTTCTCCCAAGCCTCTGTACTCTAGGAAAACAGAAAGCAACATCCATTCAGCTGAAAAATTCAAGAAAAGGTTGTAAAAGTATATAGCATGAAAAGTGGAATGAACCAGAACAAGTGGCAGAAGCTGGTAATGGTCCCCAACTAGAACAAATGTTGAGGCAAGCATCAATTGTCCTAATGATACCTGAATGACAAAGGGCAATAATATGGAAAGTTAATAAGAGGACTGAATGGCTACTCAGTATTATGATCTTGAATCTTCTATCAAACTTATTTTCATGGGTCATAACCAGTATATCACAGCACAGTCAAAACTTTACATGGAAATATTTGAAAAATAAAGTACATCATATTGAACTTAAGGGTTCGTCATCATTACACAAAAAAACCAGTACATTTTCATATAGTTAGTGCCTCTACACCATAAAAGGGAAACACATCAAGACATCAACAACATCAAGCAATCAAAAGAAACTCACGGTGTAAGCCAAATCTCTATTTTTTGTATTTTATATCTGTGATTTCTTAAATCAAAAAATTTAAATATAAATTGAATGGTGGAAACCAGAATGGCTGCAAAAATATAGTGAACAAGTTCCAACATTGCAAATGACAGCTTTGAATGTAAACAGACTTCGATAGAACAATATTTTTATACGATAGAACATTAGCATCACAAGAATCTGAAATCCCGCAAAAATGATTAAATTGCTAAATAATGTATATTATAAAAAAGTCCCAAGTTAATGGTTGTTAACAAGGCTGTCAAAAAATCCGAGCTGCTCGGGTTAGGCTCAAGCTGCTCTAGTTTTGCTCAAGCTCAGCTAAAATGTAAGCTTCATTAGGCTAGGTTTGAAAATAATCAAGCCAAACCTGAACTTGAATCTCTGGCTCAAAGTTAATTTCAAGGTGAGCCGGAGAATGGCTCGATGAGGCTCGACTCGATAGGACCTGGAATTGGGCATACAATGTGTAAATAAGGGTTTCGGTATGGTGCTTCTAACCTTCCTACAGTTCCATGATATTGACCATAGATTCAAGAATGGTCTAACATGGATGACCAGATAACTGAAGGATCAGATCATTACAATTGAATATTTTGTAATTAAATCAAAATATATACCTCTTCTCTATCCCTAACCACCCCCCACACCTCTCCTAGCCTCATCTATGTGGATTTCCATCCTTAGAATCTTGATCAGCAATTAGAAAGGGTCATGCAGCAGCAGCAGCGATGACGATGGTAGCCATGGACTAAGCCAGATAGGTGAAGGCACGATTTCATGGTATAAGGAAGCAACTGTGGGGGCAATTCATGGTGGAGATCCAGGAGACCTAGAAGAAGCCCACCACCACGACAGCAATGGTCGCAGCCAGAGCCTGATAGGTGAAGGAAGCGCGATTCCATGCTTTGAGGAAGCAGCTGTAAGGAGTTAACGGCAAAGATCCAGGAACCCTAGAAGAAGACCCACATCTAGCTCAGTACCTTCGACTCTGCCACCTACCATGCCACCGCCTTCGCCTCCAAAGCCCCAATGCCAAGACCAGCAATCCCCTCAGTCCTACCTCCCCCTTCCCTCCAACACCTCCATTAGAGGAAAAATGCTTGCAGAACAAATATCTGGAACAGACCGCAGAATTTGAAATATCGATAGACTGCACTTGTTCCGATTAAAAAAAAAAAAAATCAAAGATTCATTAACTTGTTAAAATGAGTTTGTTGTTGTTGTTGTTGTTGTTTTTCTTTTTTTTTTTAAATTTATTTATTTATTTTATTTTAAGTCAGACATATTGAACTACCAAATTCCAGCCTCTGTCTAAAAATAGTAGAATAAATGGCAGCTGAAGAAACATACATATGGAGTTAGCTAGAAGGTCAAGAACTAGGACACAAGAACCCAGATAACTACATGATTAATAAAATCAAATAAGAAATTATAACATCTTGCTACTCGAAGAATAAATGATATTAAATTTCATCATGACCAGACCAACTTCCGACGTACCAAGAACAAGTAAATTCCTAGTCTTGTGAACCATGTAGTCACATGACAGATGGATGATGCAACAAACCACATGGCCAAAAATCACCTCTTAAACAATATAATAGATAGACATCTTTTTTTGATGTAATAGATAAGCAACTTTCCAACCTACGTTTCAGCAGTAATCTCTGAAAAATTTTTTGGGGCCCATGACATAACCTTGCTCTCTACAATAAGCAAGCTCCCCTCATACTCAATACCATTAACTTTAAATCCTGTGTCAGAATACCTAGAAAAAGGAACAGGCAGAAAAAAATATTTAATCTGGCAAAGAGATACCGAGGCAGCAGAGGGTGATCAAATTCTTCAAAATCAAATTTTTACTGTCTCTACATATATTGTTCCCATGTAAGGCTTGATTTGAAACAACATTTGCAAGTCTTGATCAAACATCATCGTTACCATTAGAAAGCTCAATTGACTCGCAACAACTTAGAAACCATCAAGAAATTATAATTAAAATTTCATGATCTCACCTTTTACCCGAAAATCTTAACTTTCTCATAACCCTAAATTTACCAAATACGATAAAAATCACTTGTCACAAAATGTCACTGAAATTTACAGAAAATTAACCAGATCATCAGACGGTAAGGCTAAATTCGCTCACAAGAAGAAATAGAATCGTCAAGAAGCTATGATTAAGCTTTCCTCTTTTCTCCGTTAACCTAAAAATCATCACTTTCTCTTAAACCCTAATGTTGCAATTCCATAAATGCATCATAATCTCTCATTGAAATTAATATAAAAAATATTCGAAAAGAAAAGAGAAAAGCAAGGATCATCAGAATATAATGATATGGGATAAAATATCGTTGGAAGCGAAGTTGACCTTCAGGCACGCTGTCGATGAGATTTATCTGATCATAAAGAGGAAACGTGCGCCCGATCATGATCAAACGAAAGTTTAGAACAAGAACAACGATCCTTTAACAATTAAATCTAAAACAGAATCAATTAATCCAAAAAAGAACTCAAACAGTTAATACAAAAAGAAGAAGAAGATAACAGACGATGTAAAGTCGAAACCTGAGCGAAGGGAGGGTTTTGATCGGAGGGTTTTAGGTTTTCTTTCTGAAGCGTCTTCACGAGATAATTATGCGGGGGAGCCGCTCTATTTAGTCCCACATCGCCGGTTTACAAAATAATATAATGATTTAACAGAGAAAAGAACCGCGCCGTACATCGCCGAGCTCGGTAGCGAGAGCTTGTAACCCTAGCGGGGGCGATGGGTGGTTCGGACGTTTGGTAACGCCCGTGGGTCTGGGTACAGCTGGGGCGTATGGCCGGCCCGCCCGTTCCAAGTTGGGTAGTTGAGATGTTGCGGCTTGGGCGAAGGTCGAAGCCGCCTCTCTCCTAAAGTGGTTGGGGACCGCGTGAGGCTGGCTTCACAGAGCAGCGAATACCTCCCGCTCTCAACGGTGGAAGGACAACGGGCCGCCGCTCCATGTACCCTCCACGGCCCACTGGCATACCATTGGCGGACAACCGCCTTTTTTTTGTTTCATCTCTCAGCAGTCCTTATGATGTTTCAATTCCAGAGCCAACGAGGACGTAGTTGTATATTATCATCCCATACATTAGCAGCAAATTCAATATTGTAAGAGTGAAATCCCTTGTTTTTTGAAACTTCCTTGTTCTATCAGCTGGAATTAGCTGCGCCAGAAGCTATTGTCAATATTAAGTAACAAGAAAGTTAGAAAATAAACTATATCAAAATGGAAAGGCCTACATCCTTCAAGCTGTGATCAAAGAATATGAAAGCCTGCAGCTCCCAGCTCAACTAGGATCAACAAGATCACCTAGATAGATTACAGTTTGGGTTAAAGGAACCACCTATATTCAATGCAACCAAACTAGATTGCAGCATACGGTATACATACATCAAAGTAAAGCAAATATACAGCAAGATCCTTATTCCACCTGGCAAAAAGAAATTACATAACAGATTGCAAAATATTAATGGCATTCTTATTCATTAGAACAGGTGCACTTATAAATTATGGTGAACCGATGTTTCCTTCAACAAGAAGGAAAGCAAATACATACTTTGAGATTTGATGGCCTTCACTTTGTTCTACAAATAACTTGCAGTCTTTTTTTTCTAGAAGATACTTGAAATACAAAAAAGGATGAGGAGAAGAAATCCTCTCATGAATGAGGAGCATGGAGACCCTGCAAGAGAAACAAGGAAGTGATAATAATTATAAAAAATAAGATATAACTAAAATCAGTTTCAAGAACCAAGGATACAAAAGATAAGCAGCATCCATTCATTGTTGGTGCTCCAATACAACCGGCGCAAGATATGACAAAGAGAATAACTCCAATACCGATGAATAAGTAAATGAACCTGCAAAAGCATCATATTGTGAGTAAAACTAGAAGAGTTCTATTAGTAACTTATAGAATATATGGATAAAGAAAAAAAATCCACCAAAGTTGCATTTTCTACCGGTATGTATAGTATCATAATTAGAATGAGACATATTTACAAGTGTTGTTCAGCACCTCAAAAAGTAGCAAAAAAAACAAAACAAAAATAAAATTTTAGCCGAGAAGTGTCTCCGATCTGATTCAGCTTTCAAACTTTCAGATTGTTACATTAGAGAATCTGGAACTTGCACTACCAGAGCAGATAGCACCATTTTTTGGAATTCTATTTAAGGAATCTAGGTCTCATATCCAATAAGGGACTTGCTGAGAAGGATTATTGAAGCAAAAGATAGTATGAGTGATTTATTTTCTAGATGGTGGCAAATATTTTGCTTCCTCAACTAGGTCACTAAATGGTAGCCAATGATGGCAGACGGAAGACTGGCCCATCCATTTCATGACAGCATATTCTTCAAATTTGCTTCTATGAAAAGCACTTGAGTGCAACATAATACACTATTAGATAAGCTATTGTTTAAAGGATGTGGCATTACACACGGCAATTTTTGACAAGCACCGTAAAGTTTATATTTCTGTTATCAGAAACATATTAAATCATCATGGATGAACTTTTATACTCTGCTAACTTGCTCGAATGCTTACAAAGGCACTAACATTAGCTTGAATGGTTGCTAGAATAAAAAAGAAAATTGGTGTGATGCATTGAATTGGGGAAAATATGCAACACAAATTGGAGGGTTAAGCCCAAAAGACAAAGGGTTGAGGGTTGCAACTTTCATTATGTATATTCAAGACTTTTTCCTACAAATATAAATGCATAATTAGCTATGACATAAGAAACAGTGATTTTCTCTGAAATAAACTGTCAAAAGCAAAATAAGAAAGTCCCCAAAGTTTCCTCCAGTTATAAACATAAGCAACAATCGACATAAAGCTAAAGCAGAATTTATCGCATCAACCAATATAAAATTAAAACTTTGATAGGAATCTAATTTTGGCAATAAGAATAAATGGAGATTTCTTTCAACAAAAATAAATTAGGATTTCCTTCTTAGCTTCTCTTATTTTGGTACAAATATTATCGTCTATTGGGATTTTCTTTTTAGCTTCTCTTATTTTGGTACTGATATTATTTAAAATCATATGGTCTATTTGGTATTATATTTATTTTATATTTATGCTAAATTAAATATTAGATAATAGACGGAATATTGAGCCTGAATTAGTTTATATAATCTTGAGAATCAAGCAATAGAAAATTCTCTTTTTTCTTCTAAATCTATTTCTTCTTCCTCCTTTTCTTTTCTAATTAGGGGCCGACCCTCTCGAAGTGATCATGGTACGTAGAGGCACGTGTCAAATTTCTCATTCAACAAACCCAGTGTCAAAGACACATAAGTCACAAGAACTATACCAAGCATTCAGGAGTTTATCTAGAGTACTTTGGGATAGAGTAACAACTACAAGCATGGATCAGCGAAGAAATCAAGAAGAAATCTTGTTTCACTCTACTAGCAAGTACATCCCATACCCCACCATTACCAAGCCAATAAGTATCAGCAAGAAATTAAGAAGCTTCTATATACATTTCCAAAACCCTCAGCATGCCATGATAACCTCGCTCCTTCCCCGCCCTAAACTCTTAGATCAAAGCCACTTTGTCACGCTCGAAACCCATGACATAATACAACCATGCTACCGAGGGATGTAGTCCTCGATAACACGAAGCCTATCAATCATAATCAACTAAAATCTGTCATAAATAAAATATAATAAGAGGTTTAATTTTATTATTTATCAAGTAAATAAACTAAGATTGATTCGAAGCATCTAAATTCAAAATTAAAAATCAAACTCATGTCTTAAAATTTATAAAATAATTGACTGCAAATCCATAATTATTCGATAAACTAAGTTCTATCTACAAAATTTTTTAATTATTTTTTAATTAATCTAATAAAATTAAATAATAAAAAGAGGTCATTGATTAGATGATCGATTCAATAGACCATTCAGGCACCAAAGCAGTTCGAAATCTTCTTGTTTGGCACAGGTCCTTAGAAGATAAAGTCATGACTCAATATATGATCCATAAGTAAGGATGGCAAAATATGATCTAATCCATCAACCCGATTTATGTTCGACCGCCCATAAACAGATTTGGATTTGGACTAAATAGATTCAGATCGTAAACAGATCGATCTGTTTAACCTATTTTTTATTTGGATCGGATTCAGGTTTGGGTTATCTAACATGCTTAACCCATATAGTTTTTGGTTGGACTTGTATATTATCAATTAGGCCATCTAAATAGCCTAAGCAATAGGCTAATTGGGCTCCTCCGCTCTGTATTGTGTGATATGGCAATTGGATCACATCAAATCCCACGTTGGATGGCACACCATGCTACCCCTATATTTCATTGCCTCCCGATCGCAGTATGCCCACGCTACCCCTTGTATCTCACCGATACCCTAGGTCCCATGGCTACGATTTTTCTGCATTCTTTTCCTTCCTTCCTTTCTTCTCTACCACCGCTATTACAAAGACTGATGAGGCCAAGTTCGACACTTCGATCGGGCTTACCACTTGCTGGAGGCGAAAGGAGGCGGTGGAGCGTCGACCGGAGGTGCTCCCCAACGCCACCACCTATGCCATCGTCAAGTCCCTCTTTCAGGTTTGCTCCCTCCTCTTCCTTCTCAATGATAATGGCCTTCCCCTCTCCACCCACTCCATCATTGTACACGTTGTCCGCTTCCCCTGTTGCTGCTCCAATGGCCAACGTATCCTCTACTCCTGCTCCAACAACACCAACAAAAGTTGTGGCCTATGGATCTTGCTACCATGCAATGATGATCGATGAACCAGTGCTCAATGGATGGCGCTTTCGTGGTCCACTACGCCCATGTATTGGTGGCTGAGAGCTCGATGGAGGGGATGTTAGAAATTATATCCTAAAGCCAATCATGTAGGTTGTAAATAGTTGAGCTAAATATAATTTATACTTAAATTTTTAATAAATAAAAATATTATTCTAGCATTTTATCATATTTTTGCATCTTCCTATAATGAACTCTTCTATGATGAAGTCCTTACAACTATTTAGACTTGACATATGAGGATTTATCGTTTAGTCCTTAAACCTGATCGCGACTAAATGATGTGTTGTTATTTAGGACGACAACATTTATCGAGTGTAGGTCATTGCGTACCATATGGATTGGTTGTCCTCTTAACCAAGAAGTATGGGGATACTAATATGGCATACAGGTGAAATATAGGGATATATTTCATTGATCGTGATCCAATTGCAGAGCTCTCCGCTATCAAGAGTTGCTCATGAAAGATATGGATATAAGTATCCCTTAGATCTGAGATCACCATGGTGACTTGCAAGCAACTCACTGTACTTTAGTACCGGACCATCTAAATTTCTAATTCAGTGATGGAAGGTTACTAGATGCAGTCAGTCAGTACTTATTTAGTCGGTGCATGAGTCAAGATGGAATTGACCCCTTCCAAACATTGGAGTAAATGCATTACTGTATTTCAATTTAGCAAAACCTCGATCGAGGTAGTCCATATGATGGATATTGAAATTTGAAATATAATGTAGATTTTTTCAAGATTGATTGTTAAATCCTAGATCATCTTTCGAGCATTTGGATCAAGAGGATGAATTATATGGTAACCATATGCCATAGGTTCATGATGATTGCGATGCAACTATTCGATCTATCTGGATATCGGGTACCATTGCTAGATGGTCATAT